>BLKM01000939.1:21347-152794 GCA_013340265.1 Coptotermes formosanus
CTGAGATCCGTACAAAACACATAAACGCAATGTGGGCACCACGTAGAATTTTTTAATGTTAAACCTGGTGGTACGTAAAGTTACCGCTAGGCTTTAAAAGGTTAAAGACGAAGCGTATCTGTTTTATATAAGGACTCAGTGCGTACCGCGCTGTAAACACTCTCCACTTCGGTTATAAAAACCAGTCTCTTAATGTTTTATAAGGCAAAAGTTGCTGTTTGTTCTGAGATCCGTACAAAACACATAAACGCAATGTGGGCACCACGTAGAATTTTTGCATGTTAAACCTGGCGGTACGTAAAGTTACCGCTAGGCTTTAAAACGTTAAGGACACAACGTTTATTCTGGACACACTGCGGGCTAGACGCAGCTCTTTTGACGTGAGCAGCTGAAAACGGTAAGAAGACAAAAGGCAGTCGACTGAAGTATCCAATGCAGAGGTCACAGCTCAAACAGAAGTCAAATGCTAGGCACAGCGACAGAATCGGTCGCGTTAGTCCCGGTAAGCTACGTAGCCAGTCGCAAGCGGAACAAATTTATAACGTATTCCACTAACGCGTATCCTGTTGTGTGACCGCCGATTTAAGATGCAAGGATTTCGCAGTAACATCCCCGCCCCACGGTGACAAAGACTCCACCCGCACAGGCGTGACGTTTATCTGTGCGGCATCTCGCGTCCACGTGTCGATTCCTTTCCCTTTGGGGGAACCCCCTCGATCTCGCGCCGTGATCCATCAGGAATTTAAACACTGCATGGTACGAATCCTACACAAAATATCGATACGATTACACCAAGAGCAAAGATGAGGAATTGGTCAGTCAGTGTGGCACGTGAATGCTTATGCAACATAAGACTTTTGTCTCCAGCTTACCTGCCAACACTGTGCAGGCACCAGTGAAGCCGTAACAGCGGCAGCAAGGTGTACACAGCTCGGAATAACCTTGTAACTAACTAATCCCACGGACTCTGAAGAAGCCCCCCTCCTGTGGTAAACAATTTGTTTTTGTCCCTCGAATTTCATCGCCATCTTGACGAAAGACAGCCACTGTATCCTACACTCGGCGTGCTGTCAATAAATTCATTTAAGATGCAATTCACTACCATGTTTAAAGCTACGTCTTTCATCAAGTGATCCGCTCCTATCCGGACTCTTGCCTGTCTTACATGAATTATTCATTTCCTCCGTGCGCCGTACGAGCGGCCGGACTTGTTTACGCCAACAACCCTGGCTAAAGAGTAAACATTACTGAGTTCCGTATTATGCAGTTTTCTGCACTGCCCCGTTGTGTAGCAACTTTCGGCCCGACGTCGCTTCAATTGGCGTTTATCCCCGGTGTGAGACACAGCCGCTGCGCCGGCATGTACGGCAACCAGGGGGCTCCGTATGACGGCGACAGCTGCCAAAGGCAGTTCTGCGTCGGCAATGTCGCATCATCACTCGGACCGACGTTCACGTACACAGTGTGTGAGTGCCAACGCCAACTGCTACACACAATGCACTCACTCTTACTGACAAATTATATTTGCAGTACGAACGGCTTCTCGCGCAGACCCACACAAATTCTTCCCCTTACTGTCACCGACTGGTCCTTGTGCACCGTCGCGGTTCAGCATTGCCTTCGTTCGCTTTTACCGGGGCTGTGGGGCGGAGTCGGAGTCGGAAGGAATTTTTAGGTGGAGTCGGAGTCGGTAAAAATGTACCGACTCCGACCCCGACCTCAGTCTAAAATCTTAACTAGATACTCCAACTCCAGAGCCCTGATAGCTACAGTAACCATTAGCCTTGTACTTAAATACAGGCTATAAGTCTAAACAGTAGCCTGATGATTCACGTGGTGGTGATGAAACCTCTTATAGGTCTAATGTTATTAATACATATTGAGCTTTTATGAAGGAGTCGGAGGCGGAAGTTTTAAAAATCGAGGAGTCGGAGTCGGAAGTTTTAAAAATCGAGGAGTCGGAGTCGGAAGTTTTAAAAATCGAGGAGTCGGAGTCGGCACTTTTGTCTGCCGACTCCACAGCCCTGGTTTTTACACCGGGGCCGGGATAGCGCGGACGGTGTGGAATTCTCTATGAGGGGGAGACCGCCGGGGGGGGACAACAGATTTTTTTCCTGTTAATGGGAATCGGGCCTCTTTCCCGGGGGTAAAGTGATCGGGGGTGGCGCTGACCACCCACCCCATCTATCGACGAGCTATACCTCTGTGCCACCCCTGCACCTCCATGGCAGGTCACAGGGTGAGTTTTACCTTTACACTTTCACGCATCCGGTACGACTTCTTGGACGGGGAATCGTCTGATCGCGATACCTACACCTACAGGGGGCAACACAAATACAAACACTGATTATTATTAATATTAACTGACATTAATTAATTAATTATACCACACTGCCCGACACGCCACACTTCACACGCTCTGTCCGGACGGGGACCCCTTCGGATCACGTAAGATCGAGACAGGTGTTTGCATGCCTGCTCCTCACAGAGCACAAACAGCTGAACACCGGCACCGGACCGGCGCACTTAGCAACCTTAACTTTACAGCACTGCGGTTTTGTGGCAACTAACTGCGTATATTGTGGAATTTTAATATTTCAATAATTTTTGTGAGGGAGACACAATGCCTAGATTAGCTGTTGGCCTTGTTACTCCTCTGTTCTGAGTAACTGCCTGATGATGGCACTCCGCTGCCGAAACATGTAGCAGTTTTATACTGCCTTCTCAAGTGCGTAAGTTGGCCGATGTAGTAATTGTAAGAATACGTACGGTATGAACAACATAAAATTTACAAACACTGATGCACGCGCGCGCGCGCACACACGGCCCAGTGAGATGCAACCCCCCCCCCCCGCCGCCCCAAGCACTGTTCTCAGCGCTTATAACCGCATCTCATGCACAGCGCCCCCTTTGTGTTCCGCCTGAAGAGGCAGCCAGCTTTTGAAACGTGCGAACTTTTAGAATTCCACATTTTAGAACTAGGCAATGTGTGACATCAAAACACAGTGCACCAGCAATGCTCTACGTCAAGAATCGAGTCGTGCTGAACGCTATACAGTTACCGACGTTTCGGAGCAGCCTGCTACCTCCATTCTTGTCCACACGGTATTGACGACTTCGTCCATAGTCGAATGTAGGGGGCGGCTGACCGCAACCCTCTAGCGGGTCCACCAGCGTGCCTGTGCATTGCTGCCTCCGCAACGTCGTCAACAACACCAACATGCCTGTCACTACGTCCCGGCTAGGGACAACACATTAACTTCTTCGTCCAGCCCACAGCAAGGCCGGTCCCTACGCTGTGCCGGCCCCTTACACGAGCAAGCTACAACGAACACGGTGAGGCTAACATTACCGACATGCACCACCAAGAAACCGCCGCAGACAACAAACGCAACCCGAGAACTGCTGAGCAAACCAGTTAAATGTGACTTTCTCATTTCATGAGACCCGCTTCATATTTATGCGATCAGAAATGACGAGTTTCAGTTACCGTACGTTTAAAAGAAAACAGTTTCTTAAACACCCTGTACTGTACTCAGTGACCATGAATGAAGACAAGCACGGTGAGTACCGGGGTGGGCCTGCCCACAGATATTGTGTTCACGTCGTCACGACAGATGTCCACCGCTCGTAATATGCAGAATGTATGCAGTTTGCACACTGCAGACGCAGGGGCCGAATTTAAACATTACACCACACCCGCGACAGTTGTATTACAGCTTAACACTGTCGTGGGGCATCAGCAGCTACATACGGTGTGGGATACACCTACAACGGGCTGTGCAACGACTCTGATCGACGCAATTCATGACGCACGAGATCCTAATCCGACGGTGCAGGTGTTGACTGGCACAGCTGCAGAATAAAGAATGTACATTACACGCGTTGGACTTCCAGTCACGTGATCAGCAGCTAATTACCGTGTTTGATTGGCTCGCGTCACACTTTCCTGGTGAATCCCCTGCCTTTACAAAGCCTGCCGGACTAACGTTGCGCCGAGATTCTGCGTCCGCCATGGGATGTCTGCGTTTTCGCGTTCTCCCGACATACGCACGTGAACACAAAGCAGTGCTTACGTGACGCACGTGAAATTAACACCTGTCATGCATTATCCACTGTGCGAACAAACACACTGTCGGCGCAGTGGCTGGCCACAAGCTGGGCGACGGCGTCTCGACTCCCGGCAGCGGCACGAACTCCTCTCTTTGCGCCCCCCGTCTAGACCAGGTCTACAGTCCGCCCAGCCCCTTGTGCAATGGCCACCGAGCGCTCTTCCGCCTGGGGCACAGAACACGAGGCATGAATTTAGCAATTTACGTCGACTTAGTGCCCGTGTTAGAACTTCCACACGCCTGCGCGGTGTAACACTGATGCACGCACAGGGACTACAGCTGTGACTGTGGTGGCAGACTGTGACGGTCTGACGTCATCATGGGCCAGTCTCATCCACTCAGCCCTCCCTAAGACCGTTCTTGACACCGCCTTCCGATTTAATTCTCGGTGCTCCACCGCACAGTGATCTACAAATGTTTAGATCTGAAACAGCGGAATATTTTATTAAAATTCTGTGTTGTCGCAGGCGATGGTTACCCAAAGAGCGAACGCATTTTACAGCCCACTGTTAAAACATCTGTGTCTTCGCTCTGTCTTGTGTTCAGTATTTTCGCCTCCAGTTTCCGCAACCGGCTACACTCCGTGGCTCCACCTTGTGTTTATGCCATCACATGTCTGACGCCTTCGGCTGCCACAGCCATCTCTTCACCCGGTCTGCATCTTCTTGACTTTACCCCTTCAGTTTCGACAGTACCTTCTCTTCTCCTTCAGTCGCCACTTTTCACGCCTCCATGCATTACAGAATACTCGGTACGTCTGCCACTTACATCTGCGCCCCTTTTCCAGAGGTCTGCACCAGCTCGGACCCCACCAGGAAGGGACGTATGATGTTCCTGTTCGGGCCTGGTCCAACTGACACCGATCGAAGTTACATTAACAGTTTCGGGTCCATTCGGCTACTATGTGTCGCAAAAAATAAACTAACTCGTGCGTGAGTGCGCGTTATGCCGGTTTGGAGTCAGTAACTTAGAAAGAAAGAAAGAAAGAAAGAAAGAAAGAAAGAAAGAAAGAAAGAAAGAAAGAAAGAAAGAAAGAAAGAAAGGAAGAAAGGAAGAAAGGAAGGAGGGAAGAAAGAAAGAAAGAAAGAAAGAAAGAAAGGAGGGCATGAAGAAAGAAAGAAAGAAAGAAAGAAAGAAAGAAAGAAAGGAAGGAAGAAAGAAAGAAAGAAAGAAGGAAAGAAAGAAAGAAAGAAAGAAAGAAAGAAAGAAAGAAAGAGACAGACAACTCGTCTGTGCGTTGCGAACTGATCGCCGAGTTACGGTGCACACGCATGTGCACGTAATGTGGTCAGCTTCGCAACCCGGGTTCGCACACCCGACGTACAGTAATCGTGTGCCACTGCTCACAGGCCAAAACAATATCGCGCGTTTCTTCGTATCTTCCACGTCGTGCATCACAGTTCCAATTTTTAATATTATCCAACAAATGCACACAATTAAGCGCATTTGTTGGATAATATTAAAAAGGCCGACGTTGTTACAGCGTCGTCACATGATGCATTCAATGCCTGACACGTGCATCAAAACATGCACCAGGGACAGCATACTCACGCTGTATATACACGTGGATCTGACCAGTGCATCAGTAACTTTCTCTCCTTCATTCGGTCACGTGACCAGACTGTGTCCTTCCCCTGTATGTGTGTTTGTTAACCCTAACGCACTGACGTCCGTTTCTTCCCACAACGTTCCACCCTCGTATAATTCAGTTTATGCTTCTGGTCATTATGCCGAGCATCTGGGTCGCAGAATGGTTACCACAACACCCGGAACGTGTGTAGGTTAGGTTCTTTACCGTCCAAATCTCGTACGAAGTCAATGGGTAGTTCAGCAGGTGTATCCGCCCGCAGTCCGGTTGCACAGTGTCACTCCTGCGCGCATTATACGCTGCACACCAAACTGGACACTGAATTTGACGCTGGAACTACCCCGGCAGCCAAGCGAAAAGCCTTGTTATTGAGGCCTGCCAGACAGCACGACACATCGTGTGACGTCAGCGTATAAAACTGAGTCACACGAACAAGTACGAATGGCTACTCTGAGAGAACCTGAAAGTTGCTAATACAGTCAACACAGCCCCTGCATTTTGTGGAATTCAATGGCTCAGTATAACCAGACGCCGCTGCTGATGCTGTCTGCGCCAGCTCAGTCCAACCCACGCCCTCACATTCGATCGACTTCCTGAATAGCCACAGCACCGTTACCCTCCCATCTATGTCTCGGTCTTCAAAATGATCTGTTTCCTTCGGCCGCAGCTTTGTACTCTCCTGCCTTCCGCCCCATGCGTGTCACAGTCCTTTCTGTTCCACCTCCCTTCATCTGACCATCCTGCCGATACGTGGCGACAAGCTGGCACACACACCTCGCGGTTCCTCACTACGCAGCCGTCCCCAGCGTCCTGCAGATTCCACCTCCCTGTGTCCCAATATTCTTCTCAGTTCCTCACCACGCAGCCGTCCCCAGCGTCCTGCAGCTTCCACCTCCCTGTGTCCCAATATTCTTCTCAGTTCCTCACTATGCAGCCGTCCCCACCGTCCTGCAGCTTCCACCTCCCTGTGTCCCAATATTCTCCTCAGTTCCTCACCACGCAGCCGTCCCCAGCGTCCTGCAGCTTCCACCTCCCTGTGTCCCAATATTCTTCTCAGTTCCTCACTATGCAGCCGTCCCCACCGTCCTGCAGCTTCCACCTCCCTGTGTCCCAATATTCTCCTCAGTTCCTCACCACGCAGCCTTCCCCAGCGTCCTGCAGCTTCCACCTCCCTGTGTCCCGATATTCTCCTAGCATCCTGTTCTCTAGCACCTTTAATACGACAGATCAGTTTTCATACGCACATAAGAAACAGGCACAAACAGGAGTTTAAAACTGTGCGTAAGGTGCAGTTAGTGTTACACAGGGTGATTCAGGAGGAACGGTCAGTATGTTGGGAGGTGACAGTATCGGTCACTGTGAGAAAACAATTCATATGAACAAGTGTCTAATTGTGAGTGTTGCCGAGATATACAGCTGCTTGAATGTACAAATAAAGAACCACTGTCAGTGTGTATAAAGAAAGAGAATTTACTTACCGTTAACTTTATTTGCACTTACCGACTAAATGACAAATTTGTTACGGTTCACAGTAAAAGCCCGAAAATCGCACAGTCAACCTCAGTGCACTTGGCAACTCGCGTCCTTGGCTCTTCACGAACATTCAGTGTGAACTGTAACAAATGGCACTTCAGCACTACAGTAAAGTTAAAGGAAAATTACGTGTAAGTAGCTTCTCCTTCTCTGTCACACTCACAATGTTTATGTACGTGCAGATTCATACAGCTGTGTCTCGGTAACCACTCAGAATTAGACACGCGTTCATATGAACTTGTTTTTCTCACAGTGACCGACACTGTCACCTCCCAGGACACTGACCTGTCCTCTGAATCACCCTGTATATGCATGCAGAGGACGTTGCTTCCCCTGATCGGTACAAAACACCTGACGATACCATTTGTCCAGACGCGTCACCATATCCACACCGACTGTGGGGCACGCGATGGTTGCGTCGAATTTTGCCGCGATTTAAACTGAACACGCCGAAACTGCAGTTCCTCGACCAGTACGTGGCTTCCCTCCCGAACAGTATCACAATGGACACGCCCACAGGCAAAAAACTGACAACGAAAGAATGACACTCAGATCACAAAAATACATTCATTTATGAAACCAACACAACGCGCACGTTACAGGTAAAAAAAAAAAGCACTCCCATTACATTCCTGGACAGGCCCTGAGGGTTCAAGGAGGTCGAGGCTCCCAGATTTCTAGACAATCGGCACTTGAAGGTGGTAAGGTTGTCAGCCCTACGCACCGACCGCGTTTACCCCCCAGGAAATATTCCTCGTACTCATTTCCGTTAGAGGCTGAGTCGACCCCAGGGCCATAGTGCGACCGACAGGATTATGTCAATGAAAAATCCACTGACACCATCGGGAATCGAACCCGCGACCTGCCGGTTTGTAGCGCAGTGCCTCAACCAACTGCGCCACCGCGGCCCCAACGCGCACGTTACAGACACATTTAAAAGTACGGTATTTCACTATATGTTTCGGCACGTCTGTGTCATCTTCAGGGAGTTCAAACACGAAATTTAAAAACTGTTGGTACATAACACATTGCATCCGTAACACGCATTACATACAACATTCAGCAGTTAAATTCAAAGTGCTACTGGGTAATATACAAACACAACACAGTATAAAAACACTACACACACGTACTGATCTCTACCGCTGGTGCCGAATATACAAAATCACAGAGGATGGTTACAATTCTGCGTTCATTACACCGTCGTGGCACTGCCTGCGTGTACGAACACACGGCGTAGCGTTCGCTCCACTCTGCCCTTGCCACTGTACACGCGCTGTGTACTTTAGCTACCGAACGAGTATTCCAGACGTACTCCGTTCCACACCAGCTACTTTCATATTTGGTGTATGAACTGCTACTGGAGGCTGGCACAGACGTGCAGAAACATGTGGTAAAAGTGAGAGGCCGTACTTCTGTGTTTGTAATGTGTACACTGTGTTGGCTTTATAAATGCTGTTTAACCCTTTAAAGACGGAGCGTATCTGTTTTATATAAGGACTCAGTGCGTACCGCGCTGTAAACACTCTCCACTTCGGTTATACAAACCAGTCTCTTAATGTTTTATAAGGCAAAAGTTGCTGTTTGTTCTGAGATCCGTACAAAACACATAAACGCAATGTGGGCACCACGTAGAGTTTTTTAATGTTAAACCTGGTGGTACGTAAAGTTACCGCTAGGCTTTAAAAGGTTAAGCAAAATTGACGACATGAATGTCGAAATACGAAAACACAGTTTCATGGTGTAATTAGAAGGGGGTCAACTCAATATTCGGTCCGCAGTAGGAAACAGGAAAGTTCATAGCATAACGCACAAAATTTGCTGCCACAAACCCAACAATTTTTACCCACTGCTCGCAAGTACCAACCGAACTGTTTGTTACTCATTCACGGGACTGAACAAGAAACGAACAAAAAACAAATGCCACGGGTTACGCATATGTGACTACATGTAAGGCCCTGAATTTGCTTGTTCCGAACTTCTAACGAGTGACATTTTCAAGGTGTAAATGGACGCGCGGTTCTTGTACAGCTTTGCTTGAACCCGCTAAACATGACACAGGTTCGTCGAAACATACGTAGGGGTTTATAATGCGCGCTGCGTGTGTGCGTACGTGCGTGTGTGTGTGTGTGTGTGTGTGTGTGTGTGTGTGTGTGTGCATCTGTTGGCTGTTACTCAGTTCACGACGAGATGCACGGTCTGTGTAATATAAAAACGCACATGCGGATCTTCAAAGTAAGGCAACTGTGCACATGGGGTTCGCGTGTGTGAATGTCAAGACGGCCGGTTAAAGGTCACAACGTGCATCCGGCACGTCCTGCGACCAACCATCTCCACCAAATACTTCCGTCATCTTCCTCTGTCCCAGACAAAACGCTGCTGAGTTGCCACCCGAATCCCACGTGCTACTGCATTCTCTTATGCAGCCCCCCCCCCCCCCACGTTCACGCCCGAAGTGCGCCCCAAGGCGGCACGCACTCACCTTCTCTCCTGCACTGCATACTCAAACAAGCGCACTTGCCAGAACTTTCCCTTTTCAAGTCCCACTATTGTAGCTTGTCTCCAATGTAATTTTAGGAGCACAACTGGGAAATGCACGGAAAACTTCGGAGTAATAAATCTGTTTTGACGTTTTCCCGCCATAAACGCAGTGTCTTTCAGCACCCTCTCCCACGCTTTTCGTCTCTCAAAAAAGCATATCAGATCAATTTCCGTAAATTCCATGCGACGTTCATACAGTTAATGCTCCTGCTTCGGACAGGAAGGTCCTGTGTTCAAATCTCGGTTCGCAGACCAAGGCTCGGCCCAGTTTCTCCTCACTGTGCGCCCCAGTGCAAAAAAAAAATCAAGGCTTAATACTTTCAGATGAATTCTAAAAGGTTTTGAGGACGGTGTATAATATTGTGTGGTGATGGGTTTATGGACTTTATCCATCGTCCGAAGAGTAAAATATTCCTTTAGCGATTGCATTTGTTGTCTGTCACAGACAAAACCTAATTTCGGGTGCTTATAGAGCTGAAGTTGGCTGACATGAGTTATCCAGTGATGGAGGCTAGCTCTGTCTAAGGGGCCCAACAAAATAGGCGTTCTTTTCTTCTCTCCCTCCATTCACCTGAGGACGGAAGCAGACCCAGCTGCCGAAACTCTGTGATTTTAATTTTTTAATATTTTAATATTTTACTCTTCGGACAATGGACGAAGTCCATAAACCCACCACCACATAATGTCAACACTTTCAGTCCGAAATCTGAAGCAATGCAAGCGCACGCCTACACGTGGTTACATAAATACTGTACAATCCCGTGTAATTACCGCGTATGTGCCACTTCCTGCCTTACATGAATTACATACATTTTAAGCAGCAAGCAAAGCCGCCAGTATTTCTGCCAAGTCGTAAGCACAACACGGGTTAGCATTACTGACTTCACTCGGGCACCGATACGCGCTGGTAGCCGCTACGAGGCCAGACTTTCATACTAAGGTCAAATACACCAGTTCGAGTCGCGATTCTGGTACAGCCCGTTTGTTCTGTTTGCAAATGCTGCACTCGTACACACGGTCATTTAAACTATGCAGTTACACGACTCAACTGCGTGTTCCAAGTGCTGTTTGTGCTTCAGTGCCAAGGCCATTCTGCCATGGAAGCCGAGTGTCGGTTACTGTGGGCTGGCAGTGTGATCAAAACAAAACGTTTCGTGTCCTCAGGTGACTGCAAACAGTTTTGTTTCCACGTGGTTACGTTACACACGCATTTGTTTTGAAACATGTCACCTATACACAATGAGTAACAACAACACGCCAGCCCTCCCTCACCTTCAGCCACGTACCGCATTACTCCCGACTTGCGCCCAATTTGGGATTAAAAACAACGGGCAGACGAACGTTAACCGAATGTAACCTTAACCTCGGCTTTGCCGCCGACACTTCTCCGCTAATTCCCCCGACATTCACACTTCTAATCACGCAGTACACCGTTCTCTGCGCTTGTTGAGTGACACACAGCTACTGGCGCGGGAAGGATCGTACTACGAACACAGCACACAAGACAGTGACGAGCGAGTGGCATTGTGACGGTAACTACGTCGTGTATGGCTTCCGATATCGAGCTTCGCAGCAAATTTAAGCACCAGAGGCCACTGCGAAAGCTGATTTGGCAGGGAATTAACCCACACTACCACCCTTTTTGCCAAATTATTATTTACAGACACTCTGCATGCTAGGTGTCCTCCTGAAAGCGCTCCTCAACAAACCGCTGCGGTAACCACAGAAATATCAGGCGAAGTCAGCCGACTCAGCCGCTTCCACAGCAGTTACAGTGACTTCCCTGCGTCCGTACGACGCCCAGTTCTTGTTAGTATGAAGTAAAACAGAACGCAACTGAGAACGTCTGTCACTGACTGCGGAAGCAAAAACTCTGGTTCAGTTGCTGGCAGCAAAATTCCTCCAAGTCGCACAGTAATCACGCCACAAGCAACACAGAGGTCCACACGGACTTGCCACAACCTTGACAAGTGTGCCTGTTTATCGAATTAAGAAAACAGGAAACTCTATGTGGCCAGTACAGGAGGCACGAAAAACAAACGATACTTCAGGGCAGCCTGATAGAAGAAACTTCTGTCGTCCGATTTGACTATCCGTCTTCCTCACTACATCAGCCACTATCCAATCAGACACGCTGTTACTGCCTACATTTGCTTCTCTGGCGTTCCCACAGCGCCAGGCCCTTACTGAAGCTCGTATGCCTCACGAACGGGTAGCAACTTGCGGCCACTGCAGGGCAACTGGCACTCTTCTTAAGTCTCTGACACGAAGCTAAATACTGCAAAGGCTCCATCTGTGCCGTGCAGCAAACACCGCGACTAGACTCACAGAGCAAACACCTAACGCTGTTTAGGGAAATAATAATTGTGCGTTCGGACAATCACACGAAACGCAAAAACACACCGTGTGCGTAAAATACAGAAGGTAAAAGAAAAAAGGTGAAGCAGTCCCATTACAGGAGGTTGAGGCTCCTAGACAATCGGCACATGAAGGTGGTAAGGTTGTCAGCCCTACGCACCGGCCGCGTTTACCCCCCAGGAAATATTCCTGGTACTCATTTCCGTTAGAGGCTGAGTCGACCCCAGGGCCATAGTGCGACCGACAGGATTATGCCAATGAAAAATTCCACTGACACCATCGGGAATCGAACCCGTGACCTGCCGGTTTGTAGCACAGTGCCTCAACCAACTGCGCCACCGCGGCGCCCCGTAAAATACAGAAATGCTTATGTTAAAGCAGGCAGTATGCGTACCTCGCAGTAAACACTTTATGTAGAGTGTTACTCTTAGCTTAGCTGAATGCCAACTTAGGATTTACTATTTCCCCACACAGGCACCTGAGTTTGTACAGCTGTCTAAGTCGCCACAGACGCTAATGAAGGAAAGCTGCTGTCTGGGACACGAACAAGTGGCTTCACACTCCCACTGTGATGTGGCCTGCCGTCAACCGTGAATATTCGCAAATAAAACGAGCGACCTGTATCAGTGCACTTCCAAATCATTCGAACCCTTCCGCCGCATCCGAGACCTAACCGTCGTCACGCCCCATTGACCTCTGTCCCAGTCTTCGTGTCGAGTCGAGCCACGTCGGTCTTTTCGGTGGGTCGGAAGCGCGGCTCGGTCAACGCGGGGGTTCAGTCAATAGAAAGCTTCCTGTGGTGAACGCCTCGGTGAAGCCGTCCTTTCTACTTCCAAATATGATGCCCAGCACCAAGTCCTTCCGTGCTCAGAGCTTTCCATACTCAAAACATCCGGAACTCACGTGACGCTGTTCAGCACTAATGGGAAACACACTGAGTGTCCAAACGCACAGATTTTTCACTTGTCTGTGCAACTTTGCTCTTCCGTGTACAACACCGACCGTCTTGTTAAACTGCAGTCTGCGTTGTGTTCAATTACACCCGCCTCAATAACCAAACCGTAAGTGTTCCTGTGGCAAGTATTTGAGCGCTGTGCCACAGTGCATCCTGAATACCGCCAGTGTGACGTCCTCTTCATGTGAATGAACACTACTGAGATCCACAGACGCCTATAAACAGTGACTTCGAAACTTAAAATCATAAATTACTAACAAACAAGCAACTTGTTACAGCTATAAAGTAGTTGACCCTGTGCACGCCACTGACTAGAGGCCACGTGGACTCCAGGGCCGGTCTAAATGTGCTGCAGTAGAGTAACACCTGTCCCTGATGGGGATCGAACCACGGTACAGCCCCATACAGCAGTTACATAACTGGCACATTACGCAACTTTAGGTTCTTATTCAATGCTGAAGAGTTGATTGCGGTGTATCAGAACACAGAAATGTACAAAAAGGTGAAGTTCGCCCTGTAACCTGCCAGGAAGGTACAGACAGGGAGTACAGACATGGCTCTACTCTTTCTTTAACAACGGCGCTAGATAGGGGTGGGTGGTTAACGTCGTGCCCCGGCCGCTTTACCCCACGGGAATGGCCCCATACCCGTTGTACAGGAAGCTGGGTGCGCCCCAGGGCCGGGCTGCACGGGTGCGGAAAATTTCGCCCCCACAGGGATCCGATCCCCGGACCGTCCAACCCGCAGCGAGTCGCTATACCGATTGAGCTATCCCGGCTGACACACAAACACATAACCAAACACTAAACACTGTCACATTAGTAATGCAAGGGTAGTGTTGACTGTGAGCAGCGATGCTAATTCCGGGCAACGCTTGCCCGGGGAGCATCGCCGTTTGTTTCCATGATCTATAGCAAATACTCCGATGTTCCCTCGAACACACACACAGTAGCGCCCCGGCAGTCTGTGTCACTGACCTTAGGCTCAACGGCAGCAGCGAGGGGCTGGCTGGCTGGCTGGCCAATATACGCCTTATGTCATCGCAGTTTATAAATGCAGCCGCTGCGCCAGTACGCGTATCATTATGCCGGCACTGGGTGCCGATGGGACGGACGGACGGACGGACGGACGGACACACACACACACACACACACACACACACACACACACACACACACACACACACACACACANCACACACACACACACACACACACACACACACACACACACACACACACACACACACACAGCAGGCTATCATTACATCTGCAATGTAAAGTTGGTTGTTAAAACGTTCGAAAATGTGGGAAGTTCGGAATACATCGGAACGAGTACAAATTACACTCCCGACGCAAGTACCTGTCACTGTTCACGTTACGATGCGAAGTGTCCGTCTCATGCTACGCTACGAGCAGACACGGGCATCCTGACAGTGCCTGCTGTTTTATGGAAGCCTGCAACTTCTCTTTCAAGTTAACTAAAAAATGCAGAAAAAAAATGGGCATACTCAAAGACAACGGCACAGTCCTAAGCAGAGTAAGCGAACTTGGGGAAGTAACAGAAGTACTGAGAAAAATATCTATATACGAGTAGTAAGAAAATCCACAAATTGTAGTCTTGAAAATCCACAAAGTGTACTCCTGAAAATCCACAAATTGTACTCTTGAAAATCCACAAATTGTACTCTTGAAAATCCAAAGTGTAATCTTGAATATCCACAAATTGTACTCTTGAAAATCCACAAAGTGTACTCTTGAAAATCCACAAAGTGTACTCTTGAAAATCCACAAAGTGTACTCTTGAAAATCCATAAATTGTACCCCTCAAAAAACTCACAATTGTACTCTTGATGAAATCCAGACATTGTATTCATCACAAAATCAATAAATCGTACCCTTCACAAAATCGATAAATTCTACTTTCACCAACAAATAATTTCGGTGACTGTGAGGCACGAGAGGGGTAGGACACGCGGCACGCCCTCAGGTGTTGACGACTGCATACAAGAACGGAGGGCAGGAAATTGCTTGTGGCATCTAGACGCACATGTCTTCGTGGTACTGCCAACAGCGCGGCGTTTTTGCGGCCCACATTCACTTCGCCCAGGATGCGGGGGCGGGGGACACAGCGAACTTCACCCGCGGCGGCCCAGAACATTACGCCGCCGCACGTTCCCGAACGTCTGGCACCTGAGGCCACTGCCGTGCACCTCGCGCTGCCGGAACAGGACGGTGAAACTCGTGGCGGTTTGGCTTATCCTTCACACGCCGGGCCACTTAAGGAGACGGACCTGCCTTACTACCTCTGCCCAGTATCTCCACCTCGATGGCCAGCGACGTCAGGACGAAGCAAACGAACTGGCACTGAAGGCTCAAGTATCCACAGGACTGGGCCCAACGCGACATCCCATTTAACCTACGGGACGCACACCCCGTGGCCGGCACAGCTACGTGCTGGACTGGCCAGGGTTCGAACCCCGTAGGGGATAAGATTTTCCCTACCCTTCCGTACCCACCCTGACGCCCAAACGGCCTCCTGTAGTGAGTAGCGGGTCCATTTTACTGGGGTCATGCGGCCGGGGCGTGGCGTTAACCACCCACCCTCACCTAGCGCCGAGGTTAAAGAAACAGTACAGCTATACCTAAGCTCCGCCCTTTGGGCCTTCATGGCCTGTTTACAGGGCGAACTTTACCGCACACCCTACCACTGTCTTCCACCGCTCCAGAGCCACGCCTTACGTCACAGATATTCTGCTGACCAAATACATACTCCCGGGTGTCTGACTGTATGATCCGCGATCAGGTCGGATCAGTCAGCAATAATGATCGACGCTACGTACCGATCAAAGTTACCACTGCTTCTGAGCCGCTGCGGCAATACCCGAGAAGCCGGCAATAGACATATACTTTGACGAACGGTCCAACGCTATCGAGGAAAAGTTTAGCAGTTGGCACTTACAAGTGTCATCCACTTTCTTTGGCAGTTCGTGTTCAGCACGAAGTACGCCTTAAGGACCGACCGGGGAAGCAGTGGCAAGTCATCAGGGACCCCGTTTCGAGAGCTCCAGATAATCCATTCACAATCTGGTAACCTTCTGGCTAACGAATGACAGAATGACCAGAAGTGTTACATGCTAGAATCCATTTGCAAGCTGCACAATCGCACGGGAAGAGAGACGGAAGGGAGTGACGCGGGTCTGACTCTGTCAGTCCCGCCCCTAACTTCACCGCAAGGACTCGCTGTCTCAGGCCGTGAGAAATTCTCAGAACTCAGTTCAGCCAGAAAAATACGCTCGTCGGGAACTGGCGGTGATTGAGGTACGTAACGAGGTGATGCGAGAACACGCGTTTGCCCATGAAAGTAAATCACAATTAACACAGCCAGCTGAAGGCCAAGAGATCACCAGGCGCGTCTTGAGGTTGCAAAACACCGCCCGCCACCCAGATCTTAAATACGGCCCTGAAACATGCAGGCCCTACACATGCGACTTTTTGCGGAGGGTTTTAACGCACTTTCTGCTGGCAGTATCTGCCACCAACGCAGAAACGCACTCATGTGTCCACCTTCGAAACAGGGACTAACCCCTGGCTTCCCAAAACCTGTCGACTCGATCGGCAAGCTGTTTCAAATGGTCTTCATTAGTAGGGTCGCAAGTTAAGTGCGTCACGAGCCGTTTGGCTTAGTACAGTGCTGCACAATCCTGTTGCGTCGAAAAGGTCAACAGGAAGTTTAGCAAGTACACCGTAACTACCTGCAGCACTCTGCCCGGACATGCCTAGAGCCTTCCACACCGAATGAACCGACAGCATCTTCTGCAAACTAACCATCCTCAATTTCCCAATCTAACTGGTGAAATCCGTACCGTCTTACTCCTGTTCAGGGACTTTCCAAACGCCCTCGAATCACCCACATCGACTCGCCGTAGCGGGTACAGTTGACTTGTGTAACTCGTCCTTCTGGCTATCGTGACTTAGCTCTCTGTGTGAATGACACTACCGTCATGGCTACGCCCCGCCAGCCTACGCTGCCCATCAGCTGCCCGGAGACATATCTGAACAGTCTGTGGGACTGAAGGATCGCCATCGAAGTGTGGGCAGACCACCGCCGTGTTCTTCGGTGAGTCTGCGAGATGAAACGAAAACCCCAGGTCAATACAACCCTTCTGGGAGTCAATTTACTGGGTACATACAACTCCGTATCTAGGGGTGACAGAGATGACCTGGTCGGACCACACGAATCACGTCGAAAGGAGACAGGCTTAGTGACTGTGCACGCTAAGACATTTCCACAGCAGAGGTGACCTGTCCATCTGAAACAGCATACCGCCCGCCAACAGAGACAGATTAACTCAAGAAACAGCTGGCAATTTCAGAAATGAGAACCAACTGCGTGCACAATTTTGTATTATTTTATTCATCATATTCCCTGTAACATGTTTTGGCCACTTGCCATCTTCAGCGAGGATACATCACTTTTATTACATAAAACACATAAAAGATTAAAATGTTCTGTTCGTACTATTATTAAAATCTTGAAATGTTAAAATCCTCTAAATTTTTGTATGTTATTTCTCTATTCTTGCATAATTACGCAAGAATAGGGAAATAACCTACAAAAAATTATGCAAGAATAGGGAAATAAGCTACAAAAAATTAAGAGGGTTTTAACATTTCAAGGTTTTAATATTAGCACGAATAGCACATTTTAATCTTTTAAGTGTTTTATGCAATAAAAGTGAAGTATCCTCCCTGAAGATGGCAGCTCGCCAAAACATGTTACAGGGAATATGATAATAAAATATAATAAAATAACACAAAATTGTGCACGCAGGTGGTTCTCATTTCTGAAACTGATTTTAATGCAAGACGAGCAACACAAGAGAAGAGCTGGCAAGCTGACTGACTTATGCTCACAGTGTGGAACTTTTAAGAAATGCTGGTGACTCGCCGTCCGTCCAAACCGGACATCGCCGGGGAGCAGAGCGTCAAGAACAAGAAGGGCAAGGAAATAAGAGTAAATAAGACTCTGCAAACAGGACGCAGCTACAACGCAGACGACACGCAGGGATTTCCAACAGTCATTACATTCTTCTTCTTTCTGAATGCATTTTGCAATATGGCCGCAATTCAGTACAATTTAACGGTGCAACCGACAGAGTATGTGTAAAAGCAACGTACCAATATAACGGATGCACTGAACCAAATAAACACGATCAGCACAGCATATCCAATATTTTGTCCTTCTCCTTCCACCTCGAACCGCCGTACTTTATTTTGCTAAGGCCCATCGGGAAAAGAGAAAATATTAATAGAGTACAGCACAGGAATTATGCACAACAGTGGTATGTTACGGTTTCGTAGTTGCGTGTTTTCTGGCAGGGAAACAGAAAATTCTCAAAAATTCTCGGCTCAGAGAATATTCTCGCCTAAGATTATTCTCGACAATTTTACCTCACTAGCGGCAATGCGTTTCGGGTGCAGGAAGGGTTAGACGGATCTACAAGGGCCCCTACATCGGTTGCTGGTTGTTTGATGTGCGGAAGTACGAGCAACCATCGCGCTGGCAAGGAGTAAGAATTCTCTGCCATGAATTTAGATGCTACAAACCCACGCAACGTAAGGCAACTTTATGAAGTGTTTTGCTTCACAAAACTTAATGACGCGACGACTGACGGAGACAATTGCGTGTGAAGGCTGTGACTGTGTGGACTGTGGCTGGCAGCACGTTACGTAACATGTCGCGCAGTCTCGACGCATACTAACACCAGTCGGGCATGTCTACACTGAAGATAGACGTAGCGTGTTTTTTTTCCCACAAACAATGGGATCTATCTAACTACACGGTGAATAACACGACAAATGATTTAATCATTTTAAAAAACCAATTACCCTGGAGAAAATACGCGAAACCTTGCCCCGCTCGCACCTCCCTTGGAGTTTTGTTGCTATCGTCTGGTTTGGTTTGAACCTCTTCGAGCACGCTGAGTTACAAACACCCGTATTTTGCGTTTGCACTCTAACAATGGACCTCAATAATGTAAAGTCATTTTTCTATCAATTGTCTCTAATTAATTTTACGTTGTAAATTTAGAAAATTCGATCTTTGGTTTGACCCAATTTTCTTTCGACGGCTCTATCATTTTTGAGGGCCCCTGGAGGCCTGACACTCTACATGGTTCTCTAAAATTCAAATTATTTTTGTGTGTCTACTTCAAACTTTTCTACAGCGCTGGGAGCAGGTTAATGGGGCGGTACCGCTTACAGGCCACAGTGCTAATATCACCGTAATGTGCGTGACATCTGCAGGCGACTGCCGTGCAGCACCTGTCGAAACACGCCGCAACCCCTGCCAGCTCCTTAACTAGTCGGTCTCTTCCACTGACATTCAGTAGCCCCTTTAAATAAACCACAGACTAAAGTTACTTATACAGGGTGAGCATTCTGTCTGGCGAACCTGCAACACTCTTCACACAGACGGTAGCGCAGCGATCGCAAATATTTCAATTTGCCGTGAGTCGGGGTCCAAGAGTGGCAGAACTGCAGACCAGTTCATTGCAGTTACTATCAGGTTTACACTCACCACGTTTAAAGCAGGCGTCGGCACTTTCAGTTCAATGTGCTGCAGTTACTACCACTTTCGCGTCACGACGGGAACACGCGTGGCACTGCACGAACACGTTGCTCATTGCACGTCACAGCTCGTTGGTGAAAGTCACCGCGCTGCAGCACTAACACTTTGTCAGACCATCTCCAGTGACAGGTGCACAGAGAGTTGTCAGAATGTGTGCAACACTGCTGCAGTTGACAGGCAGTATCACATACTCTGAGAGTGTGTCTGTGACCTTAGTTATGCAATAAGCAAAACGCATGCGCCGTATTATATTTCCATGTGATCTGTCTGGCTCTACCACATTTTTCCACATTATCTCACACAAGGCACGATTTTAGGGAGAAGTTACTGAATATAAAATGCATGTTTTGGTTTTCTCTACAACTTTTGTCCGAAACATTTCCCAAATTAAGAAGAATTCAGCGAGATATTACCACAAATGTACACAGGTCTTCGTGTAAAGTACCCGTTATTCTTGTCGGATTTTAATGAAACTTGAATTTTCTAGACAGATTTTCAAAAAATCCTCAAATATCAAAGTTAAGGAATACTCCCCAAGACACTGGACCCGGAGCGGCAGCAGCACGATCGCCCCGCTGCAAGTGTTACCGCCCAGCGGTATTCCTCAGGCACGTTCGTCTCACTGCACTTTCACACCCGCAGCAAGACAATGACGTGCACCACAAAATCTTCGTTTTTTCCTTTCTTTAAAAATTGCGTGTCTTAAATTACATAACTTGAAACTGTGTACTTCGCGGGGCGTCTGTACAAAGAATACAAGGGGAACAGCGCCACTGCGGCACGGACTGCCGCTCCGCAGTCTTGTCTGTGGCGGACTAACGTGCCATGGATCGCGCAGCCCGCCATGCGTCCTGTTTAAGCGTCTGACTGCTGAAGGCTTAGGCTTAGGACAGCCAGCGTCCGTGTAATATCGGCGCAATTTATATGCACAAACGGGGGGGGGGGGGTGGCGTCACACGACGGCAGTCTGACAGTGTCTGCGACAGCACCAAGTACAGTACTGACGGCGTACTTTACACCAAATGAAGCCACTACGAAGTACATGAATATAATAACCAATAAAAACAGCAAATTCGATCAGCTGTCAGGCGGCGCCCTGGGGCTGGGGCCGTTTATCTTGGTTGCTGTCCAAGGACACGCGGCAGACTGTCCTACATTTCATGACGTGCGTGTGTTAAAACAAGCCGAAGGGCTAACTACAGGCTGTCTTGAGCAGTGAGCTGATCAGGCAGTAAGGCACCCGTCCTGCGCATTCCAGTGCGCACACTTCCTCTGCTTGCTCAGTCCCAACTCTTCTTTCTACCCACTTTAGGTGTACGGACTTAATATTACACCTGATCACCCCTCAGACACGCCAAACTCGGTAGTACTCCTCTGGACGAGTGATCAGCCCGACGCAGAGACCTCTACCTGACAACACACAACACTCACACGAGACAGACATCCATGCTCCCGGCGGGATTCGAACCCGCAATCCCAGCAAGCGAGCGGCCGCACACCCACGCCTTCGACCGTGCGGCCACTGGGATCAGCCAGTCCACATACCGTACGTATAAACGGCTAACCCTTCGCACAAGTCTCCGCCCTTAGTTAGCTCGGTTGGTTGGTTGGTTGGTACGTTAAGTCAGAGCCGGTACGCCCACGCAGTACGGAGGCAGACGGCACTGCAACATGCACTCAAGACCCGGCCAAGTTCACAGTGCAGTGCCGCTGCATAACAACACCCTTAATCTCGGCTGATGCAGACATTCAAATTAGTAGCTTGCCGGTTAGCTAAACTACGACTTAAAATGTTCCTCAATGTCGGTAGCAATTTAAAATTTCAACTGATTTTTTTCGCCTATTAACACAGAGTTCGACAATACGTTTTAATATTATCCTCAGCTTCATGCTTAAATTCCAGAGCGTTTTCTTCCAATGAAATTAACTACACTAGCCCCCTGCTACGGGACCTTCCCACCACAGCTGACAGCTATTACAAACCGCACTGTGACCAGCCACCATTAACCCTTTAAAGACGAAGCGTATCTGTTTTATATAAGGACTCAGTGCGTACCGCGCTGTAAACACTCCCCACCTCGGTAATAAAAACCACTCAGAATTTTTTAATGTTAAGCCTGGTAGTACGTAAAGTTACCGCTAGGCTTTAAAATGTTAAAGCCCGCCAGTGGCTTCGTAGCTACTCATTCCACTGCATCCTCTTACCGTCTATGCAGACGAGTATATCTGCTTACCCCATGACCACCCTTTCGGTTTGCCAAACGAAAGTCGCTGTTAACGGCTTATTTATAATCCCAGCCCACGCGTGCTACATGCCCTGAACTTATATTCTAGACGCAGAGTGTAGAGCACTGACTCCGAAATTCCGCGACTTGTAATTTTCTCCGTTCACATTACTTCATGCATCTTCGGTTCGAACCTTGTCAGCGATCTGCGCCGTTCCTTCGCGCTGAATGGCCAAGTTTTAAACCAGGTACAAAAAGACAGCTGTACAACGCCCGGCCTTGAAACCTGTTGGCTTCTTACAAATAGGACGACAGCACAGTCTTCGGACAGTGCCATTTCAAAACAACGCACATTTTCCGGATTCACTCCACGTTTGCCCTTACCATGAGCTGTGTTCCCAAATAATTCGGGTGAGGCACATTTCCGAAGAATTTACAATTTTGGGTGTTATATCGTACTTGCGATGATGCACAACCGCAGTGAATTTGCTGTACTCGGCTTAACCTTTTAAAGCCTAGCGGTAACTTTACATACGACCAGGTTTAACATTAAAAAATTCTACGTGGTGCCCACATTGCGTTTATGTGTTTTGTACGGACCTCAGACCAAACAGCAACTTCTGCCTTATAAAACATTAAGAGATTGGTTTTTATAACCGAAGTGGAGAGTGTTTACAGCGCGGTACGCTCTGAGTCCTCATATAAAACAGATACGTTCCGTCTTTAAAGGGTTAATTACAGCCTACGAAGGCCGAACATACACGGTGGGGCTTCCCCTCCGGGCCTTCTCGCCTGTCCGCCAGCCCAAAACGCTCGTCGCCACGAACCGTGGCTAGACGACTGAAGGGGAGACGCATAACAACTTGAAGCAGATACGAAGTGTGTCGATCCATGGAACTTCTCTCCGGCGCCTCAACATATGCAGGTGCCCCTTTACAAACGGCCCAAACGAACCGAACTTCTGAGCGGCAATTCCAAGAGACAGACTGTATGACCGAACTTCTGAGCGGCAATTCCAAGAGACAGACTGTATGGTCCAACTTCTGAGCGGCAATTCCAAGAGACAGACCGTATGACCGAACTTCTGAGCGGCAATTCCAAGGGACAGACCGTATGACCGAACTTCTGAGCGGCAATTCCAAGAGACAGACCGTATGACCGAACTTCTGAGCGGCAATTCCAAGAGACAGACTGTATGATCGAACTTCTGAGCGGCAATTCCAAGAGACAGACCGTATGACTTGCAGTAGAAGACAGCCAACTCACGCACAGTGCCACCGTTTATCAACCTTTGTCTTTGTAGTTCCCCACCATGTTTCCGCAAACAGTTATGCCATCATCAGGGGGTACTGTTACAAATTGCATAAGAAGTGCATTAAATGGAAATTACAGAATGGCGAAGCGGTTAAAAATGGTAAAAACTGCTGTGAAATTATTGTGCTGGTTTGGTGCTATTATGTCGATATTTGTGGCCTGGTGTCCCCCAGGTGCGTAATTACAGGTGTGTGTGTGCGCTGTGGGCCATCCCGCATATCGGGCCAGGTGTGGTTCTGAACTGGCGTGTTCCACCACACTCCTAATCAGCACACCTGGCCCGATACGCGGGATGGCCCACAGCGCACGCACGCACGCACGCACACACACACACACACACACACACACCTGTAATTACACACTTGGGGGACACCAGGCCACAAATATCAACATCATAGCACCAAACCAGCACAATAATTTTACAGCAATTTTTACCATTTTTAACTGTTTCACCGTTCTGTAATTTCCATTTAATGCACTTCATATGCAGTTTGTAACAGTACCCCCTGATGACGGCATAACTATTTGCCGAAACATGTTGGGGAACTAGAAAACAAAGGCTGATAAATAAACGGTGGCACTGTGCGGAAGTTGGCTCTCTTTTGCTGCACTGAGCATATGCACAGAAATGAACACAAAACCTGCATGACCTGCATGTCACAGCGGTACCTCGTGTGACCGTTACAATCGACCTACCTACGACGGGTCAGATATGAGAAGAAGATAACACTTTGGCCGAAAATCTCACGGGATGGGGCACAGACGGGACACAAGTGTGAACCGGATCCGCAAATTAAGTACCATTACCGCCATTTTGTTGACATTACCTGTGTCAAGGCTTTAAAAGGACTGAAGAAGGTTCCGCGGATGTCGGCTGGGAATCGGCGCTCAAACAAGAGCGAGGTTGCAATATATGGGTCGCTGTTGGTGGCAAGGTCACTGCTGCTGCGTGCCGGCACCCAGTGTAGAGGAACAGGAAGAGGAAGGGACGGCCTTCCACAAGCAGCCGGCAGCACGACCGCGAGTGCCGGGTACAGTGGGCAGGTCGGCGGGTCGTCATGGAATCACGCCGGCAGAAACTTACTTCAAGTAACGTGGTGAGCTCAGGCCGCATTTTGCGTCGGGGGGGTGGGGGGGGGCACACTAGCATTCACAGTGATACGTCCCCCCGGGCAATAATTGGACGTCGCCGTCGTACTCTGATACGTGACGCCGTCACATCAGTACGTACGTTCTACGTATATGCGTTTCGGGGGAACCTGCTTGCCTCCAGTTTTTAAGGATACAAAAAATAAGGCAGAAGGATCCTCCGAAACGTCGTTACATTCAGATCAACGCCATCTTAGCACTTAGCGTCTTCAGAGTCGCAGACTGTGCATACATACAGTTCACAGTTCGTCGCTCTTACTGTGCGCATCTCGGCCAGAGGACACACGCGTTACTCCGTCGCGGACACAAACTCATAAGCAGTTGAAGTTCCTGTTAGTTGGGTTCCAATTCTTGTCATTCTCGCGAAAACCCGATACGGGCAATACCAGCCACCGCCGAGGAGATCGCACACTAGCAGCTTTGCTGTGACAAGCAATCCTATCATCCTCGGCGGAATTACAATGCTCGATTGTAGTGCCGTTGCTAGGATACAAGACAAGACACTCAGAAAAGATATTTTGTACGGGTTCACTAGACTCAAAAAACTTTGACGGCGGCTTCTAGAAATGCATGCGCCGGGGCCCTAGAGTATCTGAAACATGCAATGAAGAGTTATTTCAAATTCGTTCATGATACAGGGCGCATGCGTGTTGCCGAACGCCCTTAGAGGGTGTGTGCTATCGGCAAGTGGCATGCTGAAGCAAACACCTGCAAACAAACTGCTGAGGCAGGTACTGAGACCCGAAAAAGCAACCAAACAATTTTAATTTGCAGGCTTCAACGGACAGCGTCGTTCAAACGCTACTCTTCTGCGTTATCTCACAATGTCAGATAACGAGCTTGTTTGTTTGCTTGTTTGTTCGTTCTGACGCTTCCATCTGAACCAAATTCAGTTCCCGTAAAGACATAAGCAGCACGTTCGTCCGGCGTGTCAGCTGAAGCGTGAAGGTCAATCAATTAACGTTTAAGAATCCATCTCGCACGTCGAATGCAAACAGCCTGTGTTTTCACTTCAAAGACCAATCAATAATTCTGTTTAGCAAAACAACCGGTGTCGTCTATAAGTCATACGGAACACGTACCAACGCTGCGACCAAAACCACTGTGTTTGTGTCACAACAGGTGGAAGAGCAGCCACCACCGCGCTGAAGCAGCCGGACGGATAAATCCCTCTTGTCACGCAGGCCCTGCGTTTCTGTGACGCCACTCTCCGAACCGGTTTGCTGCACACGTTTTCAAAATTTACCACAACAAACTCCATGACTACTCTCATGTGGGGTATTTGCAGGGCCCCAGTTTTCATGCACCCTTGTCCAGAAATGGATTTGAACCACTGTGCCAGTCTTTACGGAACAGCAACGAATGGTACCAGCAGGCACAGCGTAACTACACAATGAATGGATCAGTATCGTCACAGAAACAGTGCCTGAAAGCGCAAACACATTCATCAATGACGACTCAAGGCAGCCACAGATTAGCACCTCAGATACATCAACGCTCAGCGAACGCGTCAGTTCTGATGCTTCCTACGTATTATAGATTCTCAAAGCGTGAACGCCACTTCGGTTGTTCTTTTAAATAGTGTAAAAGAGAAAGATCAGGGAGACGGCCGTGTAGTCTTCCTACCATTTGGCAGACGCTACAACCTACGAACAGTCGTACTTACCTTGCGAGAAGTTCGCTATTCTATGCAAGTTCCGTTAGAAACACCTTTCGCACCAACAAGCATTTAACTCGTCGAAACGCGCAGACATTTTCGTGTAAATTGTCCGTCTTTTTGTCCGACTTAAAGCAGAAAGGGAACTGTACGTCAATTCCAGTAAATGTTCCAAATGTCAAAAGGCCTTTTAAACGGTTCCAGAGATGTTACGGACGGACGGACTGACAAGGCGAAGCTAACTGGCGCATATTTGCGACAAGAATACAACAAATCCGTGTGCTGTGTCGACTGTATCGAAGGTGGGCGGCAGCGTCAGTGGTCAATACAAGGTATACAGGCATCCGCTGTGACCACCGTCCGCAGTTAAGCCCTCGTTCAAGTCTCACTGCCGGTCGGCGGAAAGTTTCGCCCGTCCTTACCTTGCACCTCTTACAACGGGGACAGGCACGAACTTAAGTGTCATATGGCGTAGGGGGCACATCGAGATGCACACGTAACTCCAACAGTGCAAACACGGACTGCTTCAACAGGCTCTGAACAGTCCGTGTTCACCGGCAAACACCCGAGTAGGCGTTAAAGGAGGGGCGACAATTGGCGATTCCAAGAACTGTTACCTGAACACACAGCAGTCGCCTGCACGTTACATCTCATACCGACGTGTTGTGTGTCGTCAGCACAAGTCTCAACCATCACCGCCCGTCGTTCACATAAATTAACAGCCGATTATCAAAAGCCCGGTACGTCACGAGGAGTCTCCCTTCAAAGCAAATTTAAGCACGTTTATGTACACATTAAGCTACCTAACAGCTGTGCCTTGCACTGGCAGTAACAGCTACAGAAGCACAGTGCAGCACACGGTGACGGCTGTCTACAACAGCACTGTCACTGTCACAATTGAGATGACGCTTCCCAGTTGCAGGCGGCTGTTTACTGGGCAACCCGTAATCTTCACCACAGCCTTAATTTAAATTGCCGCTTTCGCAATATCATGTATGGCAACGTACGTTCATTCCTGCCTCTTGTACATAACAGTAGACGTAAATGTGAAATTATCCCTACGCATATCAGAAACCCACGTGGAGGAACTGAGGTATAGCTCCACTCATTCCTAACCTTGGCGCTTGATGGAGGCAAGCAGACCGTCTCACGGCCCAACAACTTAACCCACGGCGACGGAACCCAGGTACACATCGAATAGGAGGGCCGAAATAGAGGTATAGCTCCACTCATTCCTAACCTTAGCACTAGGAGGCCCATAATCTTCATCGTATGACAGCGGCAAGTGTTTATTGTGTGCCTTATTATTCTGGTTGATGACAACTGCAGAACATCACGCCCCTTAGCACTGCGAACTTGACTCGAATGATTAACCTCGTGCCTGCCTTCAATTGTTCTCTTGGAAGACACCAGCCGGACGTCATCACTCAAAACAGGCAACTGCGAATAATTACTGAATCGCTGACGGAGGCAGTTCAGAATTTCATCCTACAGTTTCTGAGCATCAACCAATACTATGCGAACGAGAGACGTTTGGTAAGTATAACAGAAACAGCTTAGAGACGTTTGGTAAGTGCAACAGAAACAGCTTAGAGACGTTTGGTAAGTGCAACAGAAACAGCCTGCAAACTGGACTACATTCGTCTGGTTCGGGCTACGTACGTTCCTGTGAACACGGTCATGAGATTCTGAGTTTCCCAGACAGCGGGAAACTTCTGGCGCGGCCCACTGCCCAGTACCTCCCCACAAAGAACTCCGCTCCATGTGGTCAGTTACAAGCCACGGAAACGCAGAACTTTTCTAAAGTAAACCGCGCACAAAATTAACAGAACTGGGGGACAAAGGACGAGTGCTCCCGCCGAACAACACGGGCCGTCACGCACGCAGTAGTGACAAAATCTGCGCCTTTTTTGGGAACGGAACATGCCACATACACCCAGTGCCCATCCTCAACACGCCATTTCTTTAACATCCATTTTAATATTATCCTCTGCTGAGTCAACAACAGCTCCCCATTGGAGCATCACCAAGGCCTTGTTTTACGCTCGTCTGCTTCACGCCTTTTTGCTTTACAGTCCCTCATCAATTCACACAACTTCTTAATTTACGCCCCCTCAATTCGGTTTAACGTTCTATGACCGGTTTATTTGCATTTATTTAAGTCTTTTCATGGGCACATATTTTATTTTTGGACTTTCCACTTACGCCCACTTTTACGGGAACACAACCAGGGCGTAAAACAAGGCCTTGGTGTATTGGGTCAGATAAATGCAGTCCCCCTCTTCACACGTGTTCATGGTACATTTTAATATTTATATTTTCCCCATGCCTGGGTCCCGAGCGATCTCTTAGACTTTATGCACACCCACTTTTAGAATTATAACAAGATTAAACCAATTAAGTGCTCGACAGACCAATCGACGGCACGCAAGGAAGACTACGTAAGAATTAAACACGAGCACTGAGGTAACCGCTAACACGAGACGTGTAAAATGTACAAAGCAACCTACAGGCGTCCAGACACACAAAAAGAACACAGTTTGCATAATGAGTCACCGAATGAGCGGAAGCCACCGGCGGACGACACACAGCAGCTGGTGAAGAAGCCGCAGCGTCAAAACGCCTGACTGCCCTCTTGCATACGATGTTGGCAGCTTCGCAGAAAGTGCCGATGTTTCGGCACTTTCTGCTGCCTCCATCTACAGGTCTGAAAGGAGACAGTACGATTTTCCACCAGATTGCAAGGCAACACATTCCAAAAAACACAACACTGTGACTACGCGTGTTGATGTGCACATATTAACAGCACACACAACACATGAGTCACTCTGTTCTACAAATATTAACAGAAATACTGCCTCGGGATGCCGGCGCCCGGAATAAAGTCTGGGACAGTCAGCCCACCTAGCGTGTTCTTGCACTTGACACCACACATACAGCCGAAAACACGCCACAGCGTCAGGCCGCACATGTTTTTGAATGTTTCAAGTCTACACGAATCTGTCAGTATAATGCCATTGCAGATGGCTTGCATTTCGATCGCATCACGTTCTGAAGCTATCAACAGCAGAGAAAGAATCAACCGTATTTAGACCAGAAGAAATAACACTGTCAAAGGGACACGCTAATATCTGAACAAATTCCACGAGCTATGTAACCTTAACACTCACATGGCGAGAATCCACAGCTGCACTCTCACATGGCGACAACCTACAGCTGCACTCTCACATGGCGACAACCTACAGCTGCACTCTCACATGGCGAGAATCCACAGCTAGACCTCTGCTAAAGAGTTGCGAATTCGCCAGTATTCTACGTACGGCCTGTGCAATGAAGCAGTGTAAAGTGTAACCCCCAACGTGCTAGTGCCCATCTTCTTAACCACACGATATCCGGACCGTACTGCTCTTGGGCGTCTTTCCGAATACACAGCTTCCGGTTTTGATTCCAATCGCACTCAAACCACTGGCGTCCTTGAACACGGCGCTGTGGATGACTATTAGGCGCGACTACAAGCAGCTGAACAGGCTACAGCGGACACAGCCTGCTGCCACACAACACGGGAGTCCCTATTCATTCCCCACAGCATCAGAGTACTTAAACAACCCGATTTCTTCTCCGTTCCACGCACTGTACTGTACACTAACACACCGTACTGGCCGGGGGGGGGGGGGCACTTCCGGTCTAACGATACAGCCAATAGGAAATGACGTCACGTTCCGCTCATCTAGATGGTGACGAGATGGAATGACAGGGTGTCTATTGGTCTGGCGCGCTCCGTGCACACCCTCCACCTATGCTGAGTGCCGTGCATCCAGCATCTTGCAGAGGGCTGCGCTACCCGCACTGACTGGTGCAGTCTGCATGCACGGCTGACCGCTAGGAACGACATGCAAGTATCTGCACGCATGTAAGACCAAGTGGCAGGGCCCTGTGTGTCCCACTCTCCGCATTAACAGACTACCTGGTCTACACCGACAATATTGGCAGCAGCATACCCAACAGTGCGCTACGCACAACTCCCACCGGCGTTCTTTGCTGCTGCCTGTTACGCATCACGTGCTGCCGGTATAAGCAGCGCGCTGTAAAACACAAAACCTACTGCGCAGAAGGACATCATTCTTGCAGCAACAGCAAAACAGGGGCAAGGCAATCCCTGCGCAGGCCCTGAGGGCCCCAGGACGTTAGGACTCCCACAGTTTATAGACAATCGGCACATGAAGGCGGTAAGGTTGTCAGCCCTACGCACCGGCCGCCTCCCCCCCCCCCCCCCAAGGAAGTATTCCTGGTACTCATTTCTGTTAGAAGCTGAGTAGACCCCAGGGCCACAGTGCGGCCGGAAGGATTATGTCAATGAAAGATTCCAATGACACCATCGGGAATCGAAGCCGCGACATTCCAGCTTGTACCGCAATGCCTCAAACAACCGCGCCACCGCCTGCCCTCCTTACACCATCAGTACAATACTCTAAGATACCCAGTTTCACAACCTGCCGGACGGTTCAGGCGATACTCATAAAAACGTTCGCGTACGCCATGAGGGGCCACAAAGTGCGGGGGGCTGAAGCACTCAGGTCTGCAGCCCATTCACAATTGCTGACGTGACGTATTACGTCATCACTAACTCAAGTTTAGAAACAGCTTGCAGGGCGTTATACCGCGCAATCCGTATTTTCTGCAGACTCCCAACAACGCATCGAACAGCCTGCGGATGCAAGAACAGCACAGTTCCCCGTGCCACACTGCAGGGCAGCTGGCATTCCGCCCTAAACGGAAATATACGGCAATTTGGGCATCCACGCTTACAAAATGGACAACGCAGCAAAATCTACGGAAAACGATGGATTTATCTCACTGTGGTGTCACAGTGCGTCGTGCAAATATCGCAGTTACTGTCCTTCCCTCAGAAATACGCGCGTTTTTTTTAATTCACCACTCTGTTCTTGTGTGTTTGTGAATACCCCACGCAAAGGCCGATTTTACGAAACTGGTATGAATGTTATGCCACCGGAAACTTGTCAGATTCTCCTACATCTGAATTCCCCGCAATCTGTAACAACATGGCTGGCGCGGACGGACGGACGGACGATGAGATTGAAGCCATTGTAGTTCCAATTATTCCAGTGTCGATGAAATGATGTCCACGCCGTTCGGAAACCTTATGCTGGGCATACCGTTGTGGCAGTGTTATTCCACGCCGTAAGGCTGCACGGTGCTGTAACATCTGCACACCTCATGCTGAGGCTGCAGACTGGACTGAACACTCGCAACACTCAACCAACAAAATGCACAATACTGCTCCTTAGACATTTACACTACAGTACCACAGGCAATACTGCTACACGTTTCGACCCACAAGGGATCATCATCAGGGAACCAAACAAAAGCAATACCGCATAAAACCAAATGAGCCACTTTTACACACAGCTGACACGGTATAAAAGAGTCAAACAGTTAAAATGTAGACAACTGTTTGTAGCACATCTGTGCAAGTGTACCGGGTCTTGATATACAGCTGTGCAAGTGTACCGGGTCTTGATATACAGCTGTGCAAGTGTACCGGGTCTTGATATACAGCTGTGCAAGTGTACCGGGTCTTGATATACAGCTGTGCAAGTGTACCGGGTCTTGATATACAGTACCTCGGAGGCGTCCGAGGTACTGTATATAGCAGCAGTGCAAAATATCCTCAAGTGGTTGCGTTTATCACTGTCGACGCCACGAAACGCACCTAACAAACGAAGCCAAAGCCTATGACAGACCCACAGCTGACCGCCAATTTCTCTATTGATATTTACTTCACGCCGCTCCCAGTGGCCACGCGGTCTAAAGCGTGGGTCTGCGGCCGCTCGCCTGCTGGATTCCGGGTTCGAATCCCACCGGGGGCATGGATGTCTGTCTCTTGACAAAGCTGTCTGTTATACAGGTAGAGGTGTCCACGACGGGCCGATACCTCGTCCAGGGGACTCCTACTGTGTGTGTGCGTGCGTGCGTGCGATCAAGTGCAACTGCAACTCTGCACGTACAGTGAGCAGGCAGACAAGGTGGGATATGAAAGCCTGCCTTCACGTTAGGCGACTACCGTCAGCGAACGCCACGTTCCCAGAACTGTATCAGTCAGCAGGTGACGGTGTGCTTGTTGTGAGGGAGGTTAAAGGTCGTTCTGTTGTTACGGCAGGCGAGGCTTGGCAACACGTCGCACAAGGCCGACACCCACAGCGCAACGTGTCCTCACGTGATATACACGTGCGCCGCCTGCTTTATATGAGCTCCACATAATCAGCTGCTGCTGATAATATTCTTCAGGGAAGCCCTACAAATCCGTCCCACACATAGCAGACAAGGTCGCATGCACAACCGGCAAGCTGAAGGACACAGCTTCGGACTTGCGTCATTGGGTCGTTTCGTATCTGTTAGCACTGTGCATCACAACAGCCGCGGAGTGACAGCAGTGTGGACCGGTGCAGGCACGTGACAGCCTTCGGGCCTGGCATTATTTTCCTCCGAAATATTGGTGCCTACCCACCGGACTACAGTACGCCACAATGCATAAAACGCGCCGTTCGTCCCCATTAGTTGACGCGTCCCATCCGAACCTTCACCGAGGCACCGGTTCTCATGACAGCTTCCTCGAGATTTCGTAATCCCAGCCGCCAGATGTACGAGCATGCCTCAGCATCTCTGGAATACCCGACAGGCCCACGGCACTGTGGCTATTGCTGCCAGTACACATCCTGCCACCTGATACAGCATTTAAAAAGTCGTTATTTTACATTAAAAAGGGCAGTCCCATTGCAGGCCTGGACAGGCCCACAGGGTTCCAGGAGGTTGATGCGCCCACATTTCTAGACCATCGGCGTTTAAAGGGGGTAGGGTTTTCAGCCCTACGCACCGGCCGCCTTTACCCCCACAAAATATTCCTGGTACTCATTTTTGTTAGAGGCTGAGTCGGCCCCAGGGCCACAGTGCGGCCGGAAGGATTATGTTAATGAAAAATTCCAGTGACACCATCGGGAATCGAACCCGCGACCTTCCAGTTTGAAGCGCAGTGCCTCAACAAACTGCACCACCGCGTGCCCCTGTTATTTTACATAAACAACATTACGTGATCCGTCTGACACAGCGCGTATTTATTATAATTTTTCAAACACTACATATTTCGATCAGGCCAATCGCCATTAGGAAATTGCTTTATACGAAAACTTAAACACCTGACGATGATCGGCTTCATCGAAATGTGTAGTGTCTGAAGAAAACAACACTACAGGCTGAGTCAGACGGAAGACGTAGTGTTATTTGTGTGAGTCCATACACACACTGGCATGGACAGCGTCCCACCGGTCGCTATCCCGTCCCCATTGTTGTGTCACCCCCAGGATTATCCACACAAACGCCGACTACTTCCCACACAGAATGAACCCGATTCGTTGCATGAGAACCGGCGACTTTTCTGTGAGGGCGGCAGCTATATACTACCCGACGCGCAGCACGTCAACAGTTAAACTTAGAGCGTATCTCTTGCTTCACATATCACACTGCTATCTTTACTTTACGGCGCTTTTCCAACCGGACAGCCAATGTACTGACAAACACCGCGAACAGCGAACTTGCAACCTCACTGGAAGCAACAAGTCGTGACGTGTCTGAGGACTGTGACGAAAGTTGCCACAGGGAACCGCGCAATCTCGGGATAGCCCGTCTGCAGGCCGGCATCCGGAAGCACTCCTGCTTCGTGTCCGGGGCGTACCCGGCGGCAATCTGACCCTGCAGACTGGACCTAATAATAAACGTGTCGTTGGTTCCTCGGTCCTCGAGCTGCCAACGCAGCAGTCACTCGGCTTTCAGGGAATAAAATACCGCATTACAGTGTTTACAGGGGTCCGCCACTGATACCTTTCTTACGCCTGGTGAATGCTAAGGCTTATACGAAATTTGAGATCTTCATGGCGATGCACGCTCTGGGGCTGCGACACACACCGTCTTGCACGGAGGTACCAACCTTACGGAGAGATCCCTGCACATACGCATGCCTACCAGGGGAAGCAGTGCTGCAGTGTACGTCTCCTTGCACCCCTGCTACCCTAACTCTACCAGAGTTCTTTTACGTGGAACTGCGCAGAACTGAGCACTGCACAGCAGGCGGCATCATCGGTTGCCACGCAGTAACCACGTCGTCCGCTCTACGACCAGCAATCCTGCAATAAGAGGCACCTGCATAATACGGACTATCAACAAGCTCCGCTTTACGCTGGACATTCCGCACAAAAAGAATGGCGAACGTGTGTATTTGCAGCTACTGACGTGTCACCACGTCACACCGGCACACAGACACAGACCATTGTGAGCCGCGGCCCACTTGGAACGTAATTTTCAGCTCTGCATGGTGCCGAGCGACCAGCCGCAAGCATCCAGCGGCTGAACCAAAAAGGAAAGAGTTCGCAAACCACTTTAGATAAGCGGCTGGGTGGGGCTCACATCCGGTCTGGATGCGACTGCGAGGAGAAATTTTCGCCCCCTCCGGGAATCGAACACCGAATCAAGGCCGTCTGGCACGTGACCTGGTAATTACGCTGAACTCTTCCCGGCAGTAGGAGTAGATACGCCCTGTAGCCAATCAACCACGACTACATTAAGACCAAGCCGGGACAGTTCAGTCGGTACAGCGACTCGCTACGCGCTGGACGGTCCGGGGATCGATTCACGGTGGGGGCGAGATTTTCCGCACCCGTCCAGACCCACCCAGCTGCCTGTACAATGGGCACCGGGGCGCTTTCCCGGGGGTAAAGCGGCCGGGGCGTGACGTCGACCGCCGATCCCCAACTAGGGCCGAGGTTAAAGAAAGAGTACAACCATACCTCCACTCCCCCTCTGGGCCTTCATGGCCGGTTCTGGGGTGAACTTCGCCGTTAAGACCAGGCGATCAGAGTGAATGGTGAGGGTGTGCTTCAGCCGTCTAATCACCCGTCGTCCCTCACTGGCCTGGGCGATACGCCGGCCACCAGCGTTAATCCAAACGTGCTCAAGAAGCCAACTTTTCGTCCCAGGCGAAAGGACGCCCGGTCCTAGGTCGTTCAAGCATGTAGGTACCCTAGTTGTTAGCCTTTTAAAGCCTAGCGGTAACTTTACGTACCACCAGGTTTAACATTAAAGAATTCTACGTGGTGCCCACATTGCGTTTATGTGTTTTGTACGGATCTCAGAACAAACAGCAACTTTTGCCTTATAAAACATTAAGAAATAGGGTTTTTATAACCGAAGTGGAGAGTGTTTACAGCGCGGTACGCACTGAGTCCTTATATAAAACAGATACGCTTCGTCTTTAACCTTTTAAAGCCTAGCGGTAACTTACGTACCACCAGGTTTAACATTAAAAAATTCTACGTGGTGCCCACATTGCGTTTATGTGTTTTGTACGGATCTCAGAACAAACAGCAACTTTTGCCTTATAAAACACTAAGAGACTGGTTTTTATAACCGACGTGTAGAGTGTTTACAGCGCGGTACGCACTGAGTCCTTATATAAAACAGACACGCTTCGTCTTCAAGGGCTTAGACCGAATGGCCCCTGCTCGGTGGCAGGAGGCCTATAACGAAATCACAGGCAACATACAGTCAGGACGGGGGTAGACACGTGTATGAATATGAGAGGCTTGAGGTCTCTAGTCTTCAGGCCAGCCTGAACACGTGTAAAACCGACCATGGGTTCGTGCTACATTCGCAGCCCAGCTAACGTTCGAATATCTGACAATCTTGCGGTGACAGTTACGTTCCCACGCCGGCGCCTCCTCGACACAACAACAAAGCCTACATTTCAGTAGACTCTTGTGTCGGTGGCTAGCCGCAGAGCAACGTTCACATGTCACCGTGCGTTACAAGCAACTTGTAAGCAATAAACGGACAGCGGAAATCAGAAGAAAAGCGGACAGGACATTTACATGCGAAATTACCTACGCAGAACAACGTTGCTGTCTGTCACAAATCAGAAACTTACGTACTGGTGGATGGTTCAAGTGAAGACACAGGATGGCCAGAACAGTGAAGCACGCATAAGACCGAGACGACACCTGCAATCGGAAAACCTGAAGCATGGAAGACTCAGGCGTCGGAAGGATAATATTAAAATAGTCCTTAAATAATTATGGCGGGTGAATCCGTCCAGCTTATGACAAGACACCAGTGGCAGGCCCCTACAGACGCGGTAATGAAAACCTTCCGTCCCATAAACGGCGGGAAATGTAGCGACTAGCGCCGTACCTGCCACGCGGAGTCAGTGACTACAGCAGCCCTGCTGTCCCTAAACTCAATACCAACACAGGGCCTCATCGCGCCATCCGGCTGTGCGTGATATTAACGCATAAACGGCGGGAAATGTAGCGACTAGCGCCGTACCTGCCACGCGGAGTCAGTGACCACAGCAGCCCTGCTGTCCCTAAGCTCAATACCAACACAGGGCCTCACCGCGCCATCCGGCTGTGCGTGATATTAACGCATAAAAACTGAAACAACTGTACAGCGCAACTTCACTCACTGTGTATTTTTACCATCTGAATACACAGAACGAATAAAGCTGCGCTGTACAGTTGTTTCAATCCGCACACGTTATCGCGCTTCACTTTAGAGTAACGTAACAGACAACTGTCGTTAAAGGCAGCAGAATTATAAGACGAAAAGAAAATTCCACAAACCAATGCCAAGTACAACTATGCCATGTCGACACTCACAAAACACAGCACTAACAAGATCCTGGTGCTTCTGAAACGTCTGCACTGAGAGAACACAGCAGTAACAAGACTCTGGTGGTTCTGAAACGTCTATATTCGGAGAACACAGTAGTAACAAGATCCTGGTGGTTTTGAAACGTCTGTACTCAGAGAACACAGCAGTAACAATACCCTGGTGGTTCTGAAACGTCTATACTCAGAGAACACAGCAGTAACAAGACCCTGGTGGTTCTGAAGCTTGTTGCTGGAGTGTGAATTTAACATGGGACAGAAACACTCGCTGCACAGAGCGGGGCATTTCTTGAAAGCTGACAGTCGCCGAGATCGGCAAGACATTCCATGGAACTCGAAGTGCGTTACTGTGTGAACAAAAGCCAACCACGGCACGCTAGCCTGAGATACGACTGCACTTCGCTACCTCACGCCGCACGATTCACTTTAATACTGTCCTTCCACCTGAGCCTGGGTTCCCGAACTGATGATGTGGCCTGCCGCCTTCGGAATAAGCCCTTACACGAAGTTCCCACGTTCCTTGCCACAAGCACACGCCCTCCTCCTGCTGGGCCCACCCACGGCAGCACGGGACAAGTCACAAAGCTCTCCGCTGCGCAGTTTTCCACGCACTGCTGTCACCCCGTCTGCCTGCCGTCCAAATATTCTCACACGTCTGAATTGGCATTCCTGCAGAACGACAATTAACCAACTTTCATGTGCACGCAAAAACGTCGGGTAAACGACAGTAGAACCCGGTTATAACAACACCGGTTTATGCGACACCTCGTCTATAACGTCAGATATTCTGTGGTACCAATTAATTCCGCACTGTTAACCATAACATTATACTCCTCTGTTATAAGAACACTCGTTTATAACGACACAAAATATTCAGTCCCTTTCATGGCGTTATAACCGGGTTCGACTCCACTACAGTATGTGTGCTTCAGTGTTCAACCGTCTTACGCCGGGTACCGGAAGACGCATCATTTTTTATGTATTTCTTATCTTAATGGTGTACTCAAAAACTCTACAGCCTCAAATTAAGTGATAATCAGTGAATAATAATTTGGAAAGGATCTGGAAGGAGGCGAATGTGGCATAGTTTGAGATATTATCCCTGGCACCGAGAACGGACGTGATATTATCACGGTCAGGTCGTGCGGTATCCGGGCGAGACGTGGAGCTAGGAGCTTCGGCATACAAGCAGGAATGCTACTCACAGGCCACAACGTACAGTCGTCGTCGTCGTCGTCGTCGTCGTCGTCGTCGTCATCATCATCATCATCATCATCATCATCATCATCATCATGATCCCCAACTCCACCGCAGTTCCGCCGGTTCCAAAAACAGTACGGGTCTCACCGACCGAGCGCTTCTTGTTCACTGTTCTGTCAGAAACTTTGCAACCAGACGGCATGTGTTGAGCATTACCGCTTTCTGCATTACGATGTATACAGCGGGGCGAGGATGACGCAGTGTCAGACTGTCACTGTGCGATCTGTCCGGGACAGCACCAGTGGTATTATACAGGCCGTCTGCAATTGCGCTAATCCTGCAAGCTCTTCCTTCCAGTCTGTACACTTCTGGAGCTTCTCGGCGACGGTGCTGCCAGGGCTGTGAACGCCGGGAATTGCTGCATCTACTGCGTGCGTTTCTTTGATGCTTGTGTCAAGCGAAACTGCGTCCGGTCTTTTGCTATGGACAGTTCGACCAGTTATTATGTACCTGTCGCAGTACAGTTTAGAGTTGTAGTTCTATAACACGAACTGTGGCTCATATATACAACACAGCATTGGCGGTCCCTTTGTCAGTCCACACTTGATAGCCAATTCTTCATGAACAGGGTTGGCCACTTGACTGTGATGACGCGATGTCATCGCCTTGAGTCAGTGCACGACAGGCACCGGTTATACGTTGAACGGTTTATAATTTCTCCCGGAATTTTCTGCAGAGTTATTATTATCATCATCATCATCATCATCATCATCATTTGCTGCAAAAGATTCTCCAGTGCCGGCTGTCCCTCCTGCGAACCTGTCTGCACTGTGCACAGTGCAGCAATCATTTGCTGCCCACGCCTGAACTCGGCAAGCGAGGCGGCAGCTAATTAATTTACCTGTGCATCTACACAATACTAGGTTCTGGGGAAAACGTCTGACGCCTACTTCGCTGTGATCTCTTTGAAGTGACCAGCAAAACTGACGTTAATTGCAAGACCGGCCATGCCAGTGGCCGAAAACACACATCGACAGACAGCAGGCCACTTCGTGCACGGCGTACTGCTTACACGTTGTTCTGTGTGATGCCGTGCAAGAGGCCGTCCTGTCATGGGCTGAGCACACCCACAAATACGTACCCAACGCTCAACACATTCAGCGAAAGAACCTCTAGATTCCGTTAAGTGGAATGGTAGAAGAGAATCTACCCACAACAAATGAAACCCTGTGGTAAACATAATCAATTTCCTGATAGCTGGTACGTTATTTGCTGGTTCAACTGTGTAACTTGCCACACCAAAGCCTGACACAAACATGCCCACTGTGGATCCACCTAAGGGCAGCCGATCAAACAGCAAGACACGGCGAATTCGGGGAAATTAAAGACAATCAACAGGAATCTGAACCAGCCGGACCACGTTAACTGCCCTCTTCTGGGGTACTCCGCAGCGTCGTATGGTAATCCCTTACCGACGTTTCGGGACAACGTATCGGTCCCATCTTCAACGAACTTCTTGACCCGTCACGGCGGGACCGATACGTTGTCCCGAAACGTCGGTAAGGGATTACCATCCGACGCTGCGTAACACCTCAGAAGAGCGCAGATCTCATCGACATCGGAGGGGGAAGCCTGAAATTACAGCAGGGCCACATTCGAAACTTGCGCGTCGGGCAGTACTTGCTGCGACATGCAGCAACAGCGTACTGACGCCCACATGTCCAGAAATCAAGTTGCTACGCTGCACGCGATTTGGTGCTCTCACAGCAGTAGGTATGAGAACAGCGTCATCTCCGGTCTGACGCCGTCTAGTCTGGTGGAACTTCACGGCGGAGAGACAGCCCCAAAACACAACAGCACACGGCGTCACATGCCGGAAGACAGTGAAGCCGCGTGCAGTTGTTTTGTATATCACCGTCACTAAGTGTACCCTCTCAACAACAAACACACTCTCATAACTGATTACTAAATCCATAACTAAACACTTCGTGAACTATAGTTCTTACTGAGAAGCTGACGGTCGTTTAGCCAGTCAATACATTCCCCACCCTTCATTAGCCCTGAAGTATCGTCACGCCATACTCAGCCACGTGGATCCAGAACACGTCGTCTCGTCTCACACGCCTTATGTACGAGCCACTTCGGTCCGCACCTTTAACTTGGCGACACTAACACTGTGCACGCCGCGCTCATCTCCGCACAGTCGCCCTACACCGTCTTTGACGTATCGCCGCCTTTCACAACTGGATCTTATGAACAGATGAAAAGCCAGCCTAAGTACTACCTTCGACGTTTCTGTGTTTTGCAGACTGTGACTAGAGACTTACGGGCGCTGAGCACTTCGCTCTGCAGACGCACTGCCACACCTTCAGTTGCTGACACCGAAGTACCTAAAGCTGGCACACTGCCACACCTTCAGTTGCTGACACCGAAGTACCTACAGCTGGCACACTGCCACACCTTCAGTTGCTGACACCGAAGTACCTAAAGCTGGCACACTGCCACACCTTCAGTTGCTGACACTGAAGTACCTAAAGCTGGCACACTGCCACACCTTCAGTTGCTGACACTGAAGTACCTAAAGCTGGCATACTGGCACACATTCAGTTGCTGACACCGAAGTACCTAAAGCTGGCACACTGCCACACGTTCAGTTGCTGACACCAAAGTACCTAAAGCTGGCACACCCGAAACACAGAGCCCCAGGACTGACCGCGCTCCATTCTCAGCCCCCTGAGTCCAATCAATACCGCACAACACTGTATCTCCACCTTCCCGGCCTTCCAAGCGGCCCACCACGCCCTCCTGCGGAGGGAGGTTATGTTCAAGTACTGTCGGGCCCGAAACGCCACATGAACTGTACGACACGCACCTTCTGCCTCCAGCCCGAACGGGCTAACATTAACGACGCTGCGTGCGGGACGACCAGCAGCAGCAGAGATTTTCTTTCATCAGAGTGTGCCTTCAGCCCTGCTGCATGCCCAACTGCCCACCCAGTTAAGTACCAGGGTAAAAACGGGCGAGGCGTGAAGGTCAGTCACCTTCATTTACTGCCGAGATTAATTTTGCTTGAAGCTTTGGCCAAATCACTCCACAAGTCTCCAATATGTAAAACCTAATTAACCTCGTGAACCCCAGTGGTAACTACAAGTACCACGCACTATTAAGAATCTGCAGTCACCACCCAGCACTATGCGTTTTTATACCCACAATAAGCACGCCCTGCTTCACCGTAGGGCGTTAACTCACCACATGCTACACTGCGTAAGGCCGGCGGCAGACAGTTAACTTTACATCATAGCAGCAACCTGGGTTCGAGCCCGCACCAGTCCACGTGGAACTGTGTTAAACTGGCACTGGCACACGTGTTCCTCCAAGCACTACGGCTTTTCCACGCGCCAAGCGCTTCATGGCTCCCCTCAACGCTATTCTTAACGGAAAGACGGACGCGGCCAGCGGACTTCTAACAGAAGTGATGAATCAAGGGAAAAAAGTTCGTTCGCAGTCCTTCCCTCTCCTACCCACTTTTTCACAGCAGGTGTAGCGGGTTTGTTTTCACCTGATCACTCTCAGACACACACCACAGTCGGTAGGACTCCTCTGGAGGAGGGATCGGCCCGTCGCAGAGACCTCTACCTGACAACACAAACACTCACAAGAGACAAATATCCATGCCCCCGTTGGGATTCGAACCCACGATCCCAGCAAACGCTCGGCCGCAGACCTACGCCTTAGACCGCGCGGCCACTGGGATCGGTAAGAAAGAAAAGTAAAGATCGTTACTCAGGAGAAAAGCTTTGGCCTTGACAGCACTGACAGCATTTTTTTTTTTGATCTCGCGAATACAAAGTGCTCAGCTCGTAACAAGCCTAGGACCTATTTTAGCACAACTGCAACCAGGTGTAACAGAACAGAACACAGAATTGTGTATAACATAAGAGAATTAACTCGCCCTCACAAGACACAACCGCACTTCAGCATACTATATTTTACCTGGCATACATTGCTTGCTTGTAATGATCACGTTAACGGTGGACTCCCTCCCTACGCAATCAATGCCAAGGTGTGAAGTTCAAATCCAGTTCTCTGACCACACCACAGTAATTGCAATTTATTTTGCCTTCAACGGGTTAGGCACAGTTACAGTAACTACTGCAGACAGCACGCAACATACAGAGCCGCAGCACGCGTTTGGTGTTCGGCATACGTAGCCGTGAAGCAACCTGTTACTCAGCCACGTGTGTAACGTTATGTGACGTGCACTACACGCGGCTTTACTTTAGCACTTTGTAACCAATTTATGTCTCGACTAGTTTGCTTAACGATGTTGTATTTAAAGACACTTTAAACTCTGCACAGCGTTAAATGGCAGGTACAGGCATTTAACGACGGCACGATGTCAAACGATGCGGTTGCGGCGTGATTTGAGACACTATCCCCGTACCTACCTGGACAGGCTGAGCAAAAACGTAAAAACCCGCAGGACAGCCCGTGTTCTACCCCGAGATCTGAACGGGAAATGTCGACTGTGGAATTAGACATTACGTCCGACGACGACGACGACGACGACGACCAAAAAGAAAATCGAACACGAAACAGCAATTTGCAGTATGCCACACAGTTCGTCACACTGAGATTCCCGCATTCCTGTACAGTTCGGTTACAAACACACCTCCTGTCAAAATCAAATCACACAATACTGAGCGCAACAAAACGCACTGCATTGTTTCTAGACGTTCTACACTAGCATATCTTGTCAATCAGTCCAACATGTTTCGATCCCGAAAGGGATATCATCAGGGATTCGTACTGAAATAACATTCCACAAGAAACAATACAAAATTCTGTCGAAATGTTGTGTCCACAAACCAACTGCTTGTCCTTACATTTCCGTAAGAACATAACACGCTTAAGTGCAGGCCCACTGCGGATGTGTCACGCTTTTCTCTGCCTCCTGTCAAACTGCACCGGTGGGTTACGGCAAACTGCTAACTCATGCCCCATATGCCCTTCTGTAACACAACACCGTGCACACTGCTCGATTTTTTCAGCAGTCCCCGAAGCGTCCTACTCTTATTCAACAACCCTAACGATGGAAGCAGTAAGGTTCTCCGAAACGTCGGTACCTATACACACCAATCTAAACGGCTTCATACCCCACACCACCACCCCTGGAAGTGGTTCACATCGCCCCGGTCAGGGCCAAGCTACGCAGTGTCACTGAATCGCAGGCGCTGCACATGACGGTATGAATCCTGCACACATGCATGCACGTCTTTACGTACAGAGCACAGGTCTGGTTACCTGCAATCCTGCTTGATCGCTTCGCAGTCTCGTCTGAGATTAGTGGCGCCAGTCTGCGCGCCGTTGTTACACAGCAAAACAGCAGCAGCAGCTGAATCAGCATAAAAATGATACGGGCCATCTTCCACTCCCGCACTTTCACTTAAAACAGCACAAAACAAACCTTAACGACACCAACACCTCAGCCTTACTTACAACTCGCGTGACAGAACGCGACCTTATCTTTGGTGCCACTTGTTTGTAATTTAATGAAGCCTGTATGGCACAAAGGGTAAGATATCTTAAGCCGCCCCCTTTTTTAAATCACAATCACTTCTCGGTTAAACAAATAACAACAAAACGTTACAGTCCTTCCATTCCGGGTGTGCTTAAAACTGCTTACTGCCAACTAACCGACTGACACATGCATGAACTTTGAAAGAACACGAAACAAATTATTCCCAAACACTGCACCGTTAATCTCACTTAACTTCAATACGTCTGCCCCCTATTTAACCATTATGACCAGGAAGTGGGTGCTGCGAGATTTAAACAGACCCACAATTGAAGAGTCGCAAAATTTCCATACAAGGTCACACAGAAAACATTTTGTGGCGCTGCACAAAGTAGTGCTTAATAACGCGAGTTCACTGCTGCAAACACTTGTTTCGCAAATAGAAACACTATGGTGTCGAATCGCTCGAAAAGCAAACTACACACCACTCTTCTCTCCGGCACACACGCACACCAACTGAACCTGCCAACCCACACACAGCACTCTTTATATACAATTCACTACAACTACTACCACTGCTACCACCACCGCCGCCGCCGAATCAAGTAACAAACGCGGTGCACAACGCGAGGAGAGCTACAGCCAGCCACTTCTCGCACCGGCTTGACACACTGACTGAGCGAACTGTGGTGGCCGCCAGTGCCTGCACGCCAGTTGTACCACGACGGGGTCTCCCCTCGCTCCCCACCCCGCCAGTTGTGAGTACGCGTGTTTATGTTTACTATGCGACACGATGCCCCGTGTCAGGGTCGATTGACATCATACGGCACGGCACGACACGACAAAATATTCTTTTACGGTGTTCACAAGCTGGAATTCGCACCAGTCCCGCACCGACAGCCAACGACAGACAGTGTCGCTGGGTTTGACAGGAGAGAATATTTTGCCTGTCAACTGACGGTAAATGTGAATGTATGCTGGTTCTTGTCGTGTCGTGTCGTGCCGTGCCGTGCCGTATAATGTGAATCGCCCTCATGCTGGATATGTACGCGTCGGGGTAGATGAGTTGGCTGAGTGATATACTGTGCAAAGCCTAGACTGGCAGAGACCGGGGACACCCGCCCTGTCGTCACAGTGGGAACCCCCACACTGTAGGAACGCGAATTTCAAAATCAAACCGATATCCGGAAAGGGGTTCTAATATTTGAGTGCACGAGGCAGGTCACACTTAGAGGTAAATTTGACACTTCTCCGGCGTATGAGCGGACGAACGTACAGCTCCACTCATTCTTAACCTCTGCACTAGGTGGTCAGCGGTCCGCTTCACCTGAGGCCCCCAGTATCCACTCAATAGGACGCTGACTGGGCCCCAGCGCCGGTCTGGACGCCTTGCAGGGGAGAAAACCTCTCGCCCCGTCTGAAAAGTTAGAGTTTGTACCTCTCCGGAAAGTGTGCGTACTTCGAAACGTCTTTGTTTGCAACGCAAAAGTGGCCCTCTTTCGAAATACATTTTTTTTAAGACTGTACCTGCGCGAAATGTGGACGGCAGCGTTTTGTAAAAATGTAGATGTAGAAATGGTAGTTCGTTATTGAAAGCTCCACGCCTAGTCCACTCGCCCGGTCTTTGTGTCTCAGTGGGCGAGAAGTCATTTTGTCAGCCTACCATAAAATACGGCGCGGGCGCTTTCTCTAACACCCGCTTTTATGATACCATCTCACTGATGCCACGCAGCCTAATGAGCATCGCTGAACGAACTAAGCTTGAAAGTAATCCTTCAGAACCCTGCGATTTAACACCATAACGTCAGGTATCCTATCGCCTGCTTGGTAGGAATAATGAACCAATGTCACGCCCTTTGTGAACTCGGCAGCGTACCTAACGGAAGTGAGTGATTAGTCTCACGGTCTAGCCATTTTACTTCTAAACCGCGATACCTGGTGGTCACTGCATAGCAGGTGGGCGAGAAACAGTGCCGGGCTGGACGCGCTGGTTACAAAACAAGCACAGCCTGTATTACGCCCTGCGTGTCAGTTTGTATGTTGCTGGGTGGTGTGCGAAGGAAGCTTCTGCGTCTGTCTTCAGTGCACTGTGAAGACGGAAGCAGTATGGTCGACCGAAACGTCGGTACCTACCCAGCGAACCACACGGCGTCACATACGGGAAAACGACCCTCACAACCTCAAACAAGAGGTGCCTAATTCCGCCACGAACTTCAGTTCGAGGCATCCAGTTCGAAACACTGCAAACAGGACTAGCGGCAACCTTGATTCCAGGCCCCCGCCGCCATGTTCATGGGATGTGCGCTCTTCTGGGGTGTTACGCGGCGTCGAACAGTAACCCTTTAGCGACGTTTCGGAACAACGTTTCTTCTTGGACTTTCTGACCCTTGAACATGGGACCTGATTGGTTGCCCCCGAAACGTCGGCGCAGAAGTACCAACAAACGCTGCGTTATATGGCAAAAGTGCGCAGATGTCAGGCCCAGGCATGTTATTCAGGCCGTCCTGCTGAAGCCAGTCGGTATGGAGCCAATCTGTCGTTGTGTAATCGCGCTTCACGAAAGCGTTAAACAAACACCGAAAGAGATAAAGGTGGCGCATAACCCTGTCCTCCACATGACGTCACAGTCTGAGACTTCGTGAATCAGATCGGCAGCCGGGAACACGCGCTACAGGCGCGAGCGTCCAGCTGAGCAGCCGCGGGATGTTGGCTCCATGACGGCAGGCGGCGGAAACCTCTCAGCTGGTTTAATGTAACACCCTTCTCGGAACAACAAACACGCCGCCAGAACACACAATGCCCTAAGCATGCCGTAACAACGTGCTAAGGTATTTGTTAAAGGACATAAATTATGCAGCCGCTCAACGTACTCTTTAACATTCGACACCCTCCGGATTCGTCAGCTGCCTTCCAGTCCACATATACCTGTTCTTCTCAGTACTCATCTTCCAAACAATAAGTTCGGTCAATGAACGTCCTTCCTTCGCGGCCGCGGCAACAGATTTTAACCCTTTAAAGACGAAGCGTATCTGTTTTATATAAGGACTCAGTGCGTACCGCGCAGTAAACACTCTCCACTTCGGTTATAAAAACCAGTCTCTTAATGTTTTATACGGCAAAAGTTGCTGTTTGTTCTGAGATCCGTACAAAACACATAAACGCAATGTGGGCACCACGTGGAATTTTTTAATGTTAAACCTGGTGGTACGTAAAGTTACCGCTAGGCTTTAAAAGGTTAAAGCGGCATAAAGAACAGGCTAACTGACGAGCACAGACACGCCCCGTAAAATAAGCGACACATTTCGGGTAGAACTGCAGTACCGTATGTGGCACACAGGCCAACGTAGGCGCACCTTGGCTAAGAACACTGGGGGAGCAAAATCGACCACGGACATTAGAAACTCAAACTGCTGTATTCTGCGTCCCGTAAGACACAGGGTTTTCGTTTTTTCTGTCTTTACACCACCCAAATAATAACCCTTTATTTGCCCCACTTGAACCCCACCCCCTCAAAAAACAATTCTTACGTGGACAAAATATGGGAGGGGCATTTGCCCCTTGCATCCCCCAAGTTACGCCTAACTAACTAACTAACTAACTAACTAACTAACTAACTAACTAACTAACTAACTAACTAACTAACTAACTAACTCCATGGAGCAGAGGTCTTCTTGAGAAGCTAACAGATTCTCAGCAAGTCAAGAAATTCCCCGCATTTTATGGAACCCGGAGGTTCATTACCGCATTCATAAAAGCCCGCCACCTGTCCCTATCCTGAGCCAGCTCAATCCAGTCCATGCCCCATCCCACTTCTTGAAGATCCATTTTAATATTATCCTCCCACCTACGCCTGGGTCCAAGTTACGCCTATTCGGACTAATTTAAAAAACGGTATAAAATAAGCATGCAGTTCTTAATTGAACTGAGGTCTTCGCGCCTTCTGGGATGTTACGCAGCATTCATTGGCATTTACTGACGTTTCGGTAAATAGCTACCAACGAACGCTGCGTAACATCCCAGAAGAGCGAAGACCTCACACCGTGGCCGAGGCCTGAAATCTCACATAGTGTAACTCTTTAGACCAGTAATTCCCAAAATTTCGCCTGTGAGAACCTCCGCGTAAGTTCGAAACATTTTGCAGAGCCCCGCGTGCTAAAATTTATACTTTTTAGCTCGGTTAATAAAGAAAGTACGTAACAATAAATAAAACAGTGGCATTTGTAAGACGTCCGTCTTGCAGTGGGGGGGATACTAGAAGGAAACGAGCAAGCTTTTAGAGGAGCTACGAGAATCCGCGGAGCCACCAGGGGTCGGCGTTCCACCCAGTGGAAAGCACTGATTTGAAGAAAGAGTTATAACAGACGGCGATTAAACCAATTTGGTTGCTATGCTGGACACACGTTGAACACTGCATCGCTGTAAGGACACGTGCAGAGAACGTCAAGGCGCACGTATTCTGTGGAGCCGCCACGGCGTCTACAGTGCCTAGGCTGTGGGTCTGACAATGGAGCAGTCTTGGTTTGACTCCTAGTGGGGGCAAGAAACTTTTCGCTTCTCCAAACAGTCCACACCGGCCCGAAGTCCACCCACCCTCCTATTCAAAGGATGCCTGTGGCACCTTCCTCGAAGACGAGTCTCTCCTGGCGTGCAGCGTACCACTAACCATCCAGTGCTGCGGTTAACAGTGAATGGAGGCATACATCCACTCCATCATTGGCCTTTGTGGCGTGCTCAGACACAAATCGACGTCTGTTCTCTAACCGAATCTGCACATCGCATTCGTAAAGAGACTTCATGGCAAGAGATTAATGACGCCGACTTCAGGGCACAGCACCTGAGTGCGTAACGACCTTCAGCGGCGTCACCTCGCAACACTCAGTCCAACACGCCACACTGAATTGTTCCCGGATATTTTATATCACGCTATCACGCTGGACACTGCTACACGTTTCGATCCGTTATGTGATCACCATCAGGGGCTCACATCAAAGCAGCACTTCACAAAAACAAACTTTAGTGCAGTTCCCTGATAATGATCCCATAAGGGGTCGAAACATGTAGCAGTGTTCCTCGTGATTTTGCAATATAAAATATCAGGGAACGATACAGTGCAGTTTGTTGGACTGAGTGTTGCGGGTTGATTAGCGACAGTACACGGCATGAACAATACAAAATTGCAGTCTTCTTCAGCAAATTTGCCCTGCCGCTGGCTGTTCTGCTTCCAGCGTCCTTACTGACAGCACAGACGAGTGCTGCGTTTCGGAACGCATCTGACGTTTGCCGAAGACACACACCCGGACTTGACGGATATGTGAAACCATACAGTCGTGTACTCGCTCCACTGTCGCAAAGCGGAGGTATCAACTGCGTGTTTGGTCAATCAGCTGGCTTCAGAGCACAACTCTCGACGTCGGAACGTGACCGTACCCAGAATGTCACGTCGCAGTTCAGCGGACAACACGTTTACTTCTAATTACTTGCTCACAAAATATGAATGCAGCTCAGGACTAAATTATTGTAACACTGCACTCGTTTATAACGACACAAACACTCAGTCCCGTTCGTAACGTTATAACCGAGTGGATTTTATACTGAAAACGTAGTTGGAGTTTAAGGTTTTATTGCTACGCTAGTATTTTCGACGCTGTGTATTTGTGTTAAAAGAGAAAGGCGGAAGTAAACGTACATTTGAAGTTATACGGGTTAGCCGGAATTGTAGATAGGCCATATTGTTATGCAAATATATAAGTACTGTTGGCGGTGAAAACTCGAGGGTCAATAAAGCAACAAAAGGCACTGAATATGGCCAGGGCCACCTCTTTCAATAGGAACCAATTAAACCTTCACTTTGCGTCCAGAATTCACCGCTTGAAGAAACCTGCAACGTGAACCGGAGGCAAAGCTGAAAATCTCACAGCTGTGACAATGACCAGCGCCGTTTGTCAAGCAGGGACGCCGGTGTCACTTCTCGCAAAACGGCTTACGGCCGCGACAATTCACGGATACCCAATTCTGCTATTTGCCGCAAGTATTTGACGTCAGTAGCAAAGGCGACTGGGCGGGACGGGTGGCAGCACAGAACGTTGAACTTAGCAACTGAAGCTTAAACCTATTAAGATTTCATAGGCACTTACTGAAAGGTTCCCTTTAGGTGCAGAAAATGGCGAAAGGGCTGTCTCTCCTCCCCTGCTGAGTTGAATTGACAGGGGACGTGACCACAAAGCTGTGGGGTGACGGCCCTCGCACCTGCCTTACCTCACAGGGACAGACAGAGACGCACGTCGTTGCAAAGTCACCGGAAGAGGGTTCAGGTCTGTAAAGGGCAAACAAGAAAGACAATAAAGTTAATGGGCTGCTCGACAGATTTACAGTTGCGAGGCAGCAAGTGTTGTGATGACAAAAGGCGATTGCTGAATGCTTACTGACGTTTCGTACAGGCTTCCTGCCCCCATCTTCAGTGTCTGGACTGCTTGAACCCTGAATATGGAAGCATTAACTACCAACAGACATGGTATCACATCCTAGAAGACGTCAGCCTTCCCAGTCATATCGTTTACGTGCAGCGCTGCTGGCAGTAGTGAGTGCTTGGCAGTGAACACAGAATTAAAAGGAAAAACATTTTAAATAAGAAGGACGGCTTGAACAGAGCAACTGGCTGCATGTAAACATAACGCGGCACTTCTAGCGCTTCCGCGGAGCCTTAAATTGTGTGTAAAATCTTAACAGGCACGAGGGTGCACTGTGTGAATGGCCAACTTGACGATACATTGGCTAAATGGCCACTTTGAGGGTGAATTTTCCAAATGGCCACCTTGAGGGTGCACTGTTTAAATGGCCAACTTGAAAATACATTGTCTAAATGGCCAACTTGAGGGTGCATTGTGTAAATAGCCACCTTGAGGGTGCATTGTCTAAATGGCCAACTTGAAAATACATTGTCTAAATGGCCAACTTGAGGGTGCATTGTGTAAATGGCCACCTTGAGGGTGCATTGTCTAAATGGCCACCTTGAGGGTGCATTGTGTAAATGGCCAACGTACGGGCGAATTTTGTAAATGGCCAACGTGATGGCGCATTGTCTAAATGGCCAACTTGAGAGTTCATTTTAGTTGGATTGTAATATTCACATTCTGTGAGTGCTGATAATATTCCGATGTGGATACGCGGATGTAGTTAGCACTTATCGTGCAGTACGAAATGCCTTATGCAGATGTTCGTTCACATTTCGCCAGACTTCTGCCTCAAAACATTTTTGGCCCTTATCACATCGCTGCAGATTGTCAACCGTCCGTCCGACACTTCCAGGACTCGAGCGGATTTCCGTACAGTTACATAATGGCGAACTTAAAAAATCGTCCAGGGTCTTTTGGATCTTATCTGCGTTGGAAAACTCAAGAAGAAAGGCCACTTTGGAACATTTGCGTAAATGGCAGGACAACATGGAGATGGAATTCAAAGGAACATGACGTGACGGTGTGGAGTTTGGCTCAAGGTGACGGAGTGTATGAGTACGGCTGTAACCCTTCGAATCAGGCGGCGATTTTCAAGACCAAAGAGAAACTCTTAGCTTATCAAATATACTGATTTATTATTTCTCCATTTTGACACGTCAAACCCACAACCCAGCCGCAGGAAAATACGATATCCTGCTCCTGAACGTAAGGCCTGCAAGTTTTGTTGCGAAATCTCTACGTGGCCAATTCTCTTGAGAAACTGGGAGTGAGACAAGGTACAAACAGCACTGTTCTCCAGAAATGAGCTGCAGAAATGCGAAGTTTACTGAACTAGCTCGGATCGTACAGAGCTGCACGTTTGTGCGCGTTCAGAATTTATCGGGCTCGGTCAACCAAAGCCTAATGCGACGTGCCACTGTGCAGCTTCGCATGTCAGTGCGGAAGTCCCTTATGCAAGGTGCAGCGACGGTTACCTAGGGACTTCCGTTTCATGACTGGTAAGTGGTAATTGGCTTTGCAATTACTTTCCCCTGGAACATCAGTGAGATCGCACTCGATATATGAGACACTGTAACAGCGACCTGTATGAAATGGTCCTTTAACCTTTTAAAGCCTAGCGGTAACTTTACGTACCGCCAGGTTTAACATTAAAAAATTCTACATGGTGCCCACATTGCGTTTATGTGTTTTGTACGGATCTCAGAACAAACAGCAACTTTTGCCTTATAAAACATTAAGAGATCGGTTTTTATAACCGAAGTGGAGAGTGTTTACAGCGCGGTACGCACTGAGTCCTTATATAAAACAGATACGCTTCGTCATTAAAGGGTTAATAGTCACACCTCAAGATGGCACACAATACGTGCCGAAACATGTAGTGTGTACCTTTAAATATCTGAATATACTTCGAAAACTGATGTTGTGCTGTACGGGTTTTTGAACTTCCTGTTACTCTATCGTCAATGCACACCGGGATGGCCCGCATTAACGTTAAACACCGCGCAGTTCGAGATTTTTAGCAGAACAATGAAAAAGAAGTGCTTGGTCAGTGACCTGTGCTGTTTGGAAACAGCACAGGTCACTGCGCGTTCAGGGGAAAGTAATACTGCATACAGCGCTATATGCACCATTAACCCTTTACAGACGAAGCGTACCTGTTTTATATAAGGACTCAGTGCGTACCGCGCAGTAAACACTCTCCATTTCGGTTATAAAAACCGGTCTCTTAATGTTTTATAAGGCAAAAGTTGCTGTTTGTTCTGAGATCCGTACAAAACACATAAACGCAATGTGGGCACCACGTGGAATTTTTTAACCCTTTAAAGACGAAGCGTATCTGTTTTATATAAGGACTCAGTGCGTACCGCGCTGTAAACACTCTCCACTTCGGTTATAAAAACCAGTCTCTTAATGTTTTATAAGGCAAAATTTGCTGTTTGTTCTGAGATCCGTACAAAACACATAAACGCAATGTGGGCACCACGTAGAATTTTTTAATGTTAAACCTGGCGGTACGTAAAGTTACCGCTAGGCTTTAAAAGGTTAACAGTACGCGCGGGATAGCTGCGACACTGTGTACCCTAGAAACGTTTGTTTCGGGCATGTAAGTGTGAGTACCCTGCATAATTGGATGATGTAACAACAACAACAACAACAAAAACAAAACTTACGACAGTTCACGTACTGATTGCCCTTTACATATCCGTTCCCCATCCTTCGACTTCTCAGTCTACACCCGACCTGCACACCCCCCCTCCCCCTTCGTTTCATATTCCTTCCTGTCAGTAGCCGGTTGAGGGCTCTGCTGCTTGTATAGATACGTTATCCCTCCGTGGGAAAGTCAAAATGTTCGCACATATTGCCAGAAATGTCGAGTTTTTATGGCTTGGAAAAAACCTGGGGCATATGGCGTCCCGAAACAAAGTTTGCGGGACACCGGGACAGAACTATTTGGAACCCATACAACCGGCACAAGTGGGATCCCTAGTTAAGAAATTAAACAGTACGACGTTCCGTTAGTCCCGAGTGGCATAACATGTGGGCCCATACCAAATTTTACGAAAATCTCTATATTCTTTCAAAACGTGACATGAGGCACGCACACACGCACACGCACGCACACACACATATATATACACACACAGAGCACTTACGTCATAGTTTGTCTCGTTCCTGAAAAAGCCTAAAAACTGTACATGCATAGGCTGTAAACCCAGAGCACACTGGACGGCATGTCAGGCTCCGTCGGTATCAGCAACACAGACTTGCGCCTGCAGACCAGACAGTAGTAAGGCTCTGTCGGTATCAGCAACACAGCCTTGCGCCTGCAGACCAGACAGTAGTAAGGCTCTGTCGGTATCAGCAACACAGCCTTGCGCCTGCAGACCAGACAGTAGCAAGGCTCTGTCGGTATCAGCAACACAGCCGTGCGCCTGCAGACCAGACTGCAGTTACGTATGCCTGCTGGGGGGCCTGCAGTTCTCTGTCTGCAGAATTACCTGCTTCATTGCCCAGCTTCAATAAAACAGGTAACGGTAAATTTCACCCTAGAACAGGCCATGAAAGCCCAGCGGGGGAGTAGAGGTATAACTCTACTCTTTCTTTAACCTCAGCGCTTTCCGATCCCCGGACCGTCCAGCCAGTGGCTCACTAAATCAGGCCTTCGGATATTTTCTTCCAAGTCATGAGAGACTTTTAATTCTGAGAGAGGGAAGAATAGGAACTGCAGCTGCGGGCTGTGTCGCGCACTGCACACAGCTGGACACGACAGCATACGTTCTGACCAAGGCGGCCCGTGGGTGACGTGGAAAGGGCCAGGCGTCCGCACGTACTGAGGCATTTTGGTAGGCCCGTGAGAATGCGTGCTACATGCACGATCAGCTACGTCAGTATTGCTTGATACGCACATTTACTGTTGCTGCTACGTACATATGCGGTCGTACTGCCTTTTATAGGCACGGCCCCCAGTGACATGAGAGACGGCTGCCCTACCTTGACGTGTCACTCTGTCTGCCTAATCTAACCGTCTGAAGTGTTGAAGTGTGGGAGAGAGAATACCTCCCATGCGCACGGATTAAAAACATAATGAAAGGGAAAAATGTGTTTGTCAGTACGTTTCGTCTCTCAAAATGCGTAACATATATGGACTGATATTAATGTGACGATTCTTTACGGTGCAACAGCCCCCAGTGGGCCAGGGCCCCCTCATTATCGAGGCTTCACGATCGCACTCAGACACACCACACTCGGTAGGACTCCTCTGGACGAGTGATCAGCCCGACGCAGAGACCTCTACCTGACAACACACAGCACTCACAAGACACAGACATCCATGCCCCCCGTGGGATTCGAACCCGCAATCCCAGCAAGCGAGCGACTGCAGACCGCGCGGCCAAACAACTTCGCGGAAGATATTTAGGTACACGCGTGTTATAAAGAGCGCGAGAAAGCAAGTCCAAATATGCCACGCACGCACGCACACACGCCACACGATATGGACAAGGTGCACACGTACCGAGGAACGAACCATTAGCTATCACAAACACTTACAGATTCGTTAAATAACAAGATGGCAGCAGAACTGTAAGCTCAGCCAATTAGTCTGTAACAAAGATCGTCACTGCACGCGATTCTGAACCACCTCCCACCCTCACAACCTCAGTTCTTAGGGACTGAGGTTGTGAGAGTGGGAGGTTTGCAGGGTGCGTTTTGGAAGAAACGTCTCCATTAGTATAGACTATGCGTGCCTCATCTCACAATGTTATGTTCCCAGATTTCACTATTCCAAAGTAACTTTGTGAGATATTCGCTTTCCTGCGACGTTATGCAGCGCCGATCTACTGGCACTGTGGGGAAATACAGCGAAATTTCTTTCACTTCGTGGTGCTACGATATAAACCAACGCGTCTTCCAAAATTACTTACAGCGACTGTGTAACAAAAGCACCAGATTGGTTCCCACAGTTTCCCACAGATGGGCCGGCTACGCAGCCATCTACGCAGAAATGTTAAAATTGCCTGCGGGGACACAGGGGGTCCCTCTGACTGCGTTACGCAATTTACACGTGACATGGTGATCCGCGACACTGCGCATGCGTACATCAGCTGAGACCTTCGCTCTTGTGGGATGTTACGCAGCGTAGCTTGGTAGTTACCGACGTTTCGGGACAACCTGCCGGTCCCATATTGAAGCATCACGCAGTACAGGCAGAATCTTCGTGGACAGTTTGACGCTTTAAGTTGGGAACGACAGGTTGTCCCGAAACGCCTGTAACCAACTACCAATCTACGCTGCGTAACATCCCACAAGAGCGAAGATCCCATTTAGACCGCGGAGGAAGCCAGAGTTCACGCGTTTTACAAGTATACCACCCGGCCACCAGCTCGTCCTTCTCGCTGGTGTGCAGGCTAACCCCTGCTCCCTGCGTGCAACGGTACGTGTTTTGTGCGCGTTTCTTCTCGTCGTCTGCCAAGCACAGCATGCGAAGCAATACTGCATGCTGCCTCTGCGGATGACGCAAGCGCTAAGGTCATTGTCATCGTCCTATCATCAGCATCACAATCACCGATTCACCCTTGACAAGCTGTTTTGCCCCGTGTGACGTGCGTGTCACCCGCAGAGAACAAAACGTACGGGCCGCCGCCATAAAGACCTGGGCAGGCTTCAAACGTTACCGCACTTTTTCCTCGGGTGTCCCTGACTTCTTCTTCCTTTGGTCCCAGTTTTTATTGTATTTTTAGGCAGGCCATCTCTGTTTAGGTCCTGAACTTGCTCGAATCATTCCTGCCTGCAGTCCCGCGTTACGTTATTTAAAGAGAACACAACGCACAAACTGTGTAGTTAATTTCTGATATCGGCGTGTCGGTGTTTATGCAATTTAGTACAAATTTTCCTCGCCATCGTCTGTATTGTCCTTTCGTTTCTTTCTATTGCGTGACTCAGTGTTCGCATCGGTACACCAGTGTGCGAGCATCCGTTACGTTATAAACCGCAATTCAGGATCCTTCCAGTTTTATTGCCAATTGTTCCATTAATTGTATCACCTACTGCTTCCAATGGTGGCGCAGTTGGTTGAGGCACTGCGTTACAAGCCGGAAGGTTGCGGGTTCGATTCCCGATAGTGTAATTCGAATTTTTCATTGACACAATCCTTCCGGCCGCACCGCGGCCCTGGGGTCGACTCAGCCTTTAACAGAAATGAGTACCAGGAATATTTCCTGGGGGTAAAGGCGGCCGGTGCGTAGGGCTGAGAACCCTAACACCTTTAAATGCCGATTGTCTAGAACTTTGGGAGCCTCGACCTCCTGGAGCCCTCAGGGCCTGTCCAGGCTTGCACGGGATAGCTTCACCTTTTCACTGCTTGAAGTATTTGCATCTACAGCTCATATGCAATCCGAAGTATTTTAAAACAGACGAATATAAGCCTGCAGCAGCTAAACACTAATTACCCAAGTACGACATAAAACAGGAATCAACGCATAATTAAGCCTACAGCAATCTAAACCCTATATTTAGTTAACAACTTTACACGGTACTTGAAGATGTGAATAGAATAAAGGGAATCAGGGTTATGACGAAATTAAGACAGTTATAAATTCTGGGGACGATCACTGTTCAGTCCCCGTCAGTGTGTCAGTAAGGTAAGGTGAAGCAGTCCCCTTATAGGTCCGGACAGGCCTTTAGGGTTCCAGGAGGTTGAGGTTCCCAGATTTCTAGACAGTCGGCACATGAAGGCGGTAAGGTTGGCAGCCCTAAGCGCCGGCCACCTTTACACCCCAGGAAATATTCCTGGTACTCATTTCTGTTAGAGGCTGAGTCGACCCCAGGGCCATAGTGCGGCCGGAAGGATTATGTCAATGAAGAATTCCAGTGACACCATCGGGAATCGAACCCGCGACCTCCCGGTTTGTAGTGTGTCAGTAAGGACACAGCAAAATCAGACTGCATTTAAAGGTCATGCAGACTGCAAACACACTTAAGACACACTGACGAGGAACTGGTCACCTGCAGGGTAACGTGATGCAACCTGTGGCTGCGGTCCGCGTCCACACAGCAGTGGTGTCTGAGTAACTTTCTCTAGCTGCCGAACATTTTGACTGCAAGCTTCCTAACAGCGCCTTACTGCTTACACAGTCTCTGCTCTCTAACAAAGATAGATGTACTCGGCCTGATACTGATGTGTTTGCTTTTATGGCTTACGCACTTTTAAAGTACACTTTCACAACCGTTACGGCCTAACCTTATGGTTATTTTGCGTAAACAGTAGAAGAGGGTGTCACAAAAACCATTACTGAAAACAGTTACAAAAAAATTCGTGGTTCTGAAGTTTCGCTGCCAGTGCCCGCTCGTCCCTCTGTTGAAGATAAGTTGCAAACAAGATAAAGCGTTGGAAAACTGAGAAGCGAAAGTGACAAGGTGTTTACTGTGCTGAGTGACAGGTAAGAAGGGAAAGAACTGAGCCGCTGGATACGGACTTTATTCGGGAAAGCTGAACAGAAGAGATCACACGGGATACGAAGTCTGATCAGGTGGACAATGTCAAAACGACATGTGGCATCATGTGGTTTGCCGACGTTTCGGACGGTGTCATTTCAAAGCTTCAGAACTGTCACTCACTAAATCCCACAGGACAGCAGTCCTCATATTTACAGCTGTGAAACCTCTCACATACTACAACGATAAAACGGCTTTCAAATTTGTTTTTTGACGTCGCTGAGTGGAATGAACTGGCTCACGGCAGGTACCGCAGTAGACTGATGTGCTGCAGTCAGTAATGCAGTGCACTGATCTGCTGACACCTGCAGAGTGACAGTGAAACTCAGCACCACTGCGGCTACAGACAGGCAACGTCATGATTTCGCAGGGTACAAAAACGGCGCAGGCTTTGTTGACTTGTTGAACAACCATAAGCTTGCCGCGACGGGCTGCGCTCCATGCAGTCCGTTATTCCAACGAGCACTGACCTGCTATCCCACTGGCTGTTGCATAATTGCCCTTTGGATACGCTGCTTAGCACAAACACGGAAAGTGACTCTCCGCTGACATCATGCCCCTGGCCGCCCTCGCCCGACTGCAGTGTGCGCGACAGAAGTGACGGCACTGTTCTGTTCAACGCTCCCCCATTTCCGAAAGAGCAGCGCTGTCGACAGGTTCCCAGGCTTCGCCCGTTTGTCCCTGTGGTAAAAGCAACATAAGGATGAGTGTGGGACATTTCGGAACAACATTGACAGGGAAAACCGAAGTAATCGGTGGATAGCCTATCCCGGTGCCACTCTGTCCACCACAAATCTCACACGGGCTGGCCTGGGATCGAACCCGGGCCTCCACCAGGAAGCGTGACATAAGACTAAATATTCGGACCGCACAGCAAACAGTCGCAGTGTCCATTACGAATATCGAAGGAATAATACTGTTTGGAGCGACACCTGGTGTTTGCTGTCAGTATGACTGGTAACGCGAATTCAGCGCAAGGGCGCAACGCAGGGCTCCCGAATATTAACCCTTTAAAGACGAAGCGTAGCTACTTTATATAAGGACTCAGTGCGTACCGCGCTGTAAACACTCTCCACTTCGGTTATAAAAACCAGTCTCTTAATGTTTTATAAGGCAAAAGTTGCTGTTTGTTCTGAGATCCGTACAAAACACATAAACGCAATGTGGGCACCATGTAGAATTTTTTAATGTTAAACCTGGTGGTACGTAAAGTTACCGCTAGGCTTTAAAAGGTGAATAATGTTCGGCTGGTCCGTTAGAGGCAGGCGTCTCGATTGCTGGCTGCCGTTGCTCCTGGCATGTGACTGCGGTTTGTCCGCAGGCACCGTCCTGCGTACCTTCCTCAGTCGCTCATACAAATGAAGAAGACCGGCGATGTACTTATACCGTAACACAGGGGGGCGTTCGCGTAACCACTGTTCCCGTGGAAAAGCAATAATTATTACATGCTCTGAGTGTGTGTCTGTAGCCTTAGTTACCCAGCATGCAAAGCGCATGCGCCGTATTATATTGCCATCTGTGGCCTGTCTGGCTGTACCATATTTTTCCACATTATCTCATAAACGGCACGATTTTCGGAAAAAAGTGACTGAATATAAAATACGTGTTTTCGTTTTCTCTACAGCTTTTGTCTGAATCATTTCTCATTCTGAGAAGAAATCAACGAGATATCACAAATGTACACAGGTCTTCATGTAAAGTACCCGTTTCTTGTAGATTACAGTCGAACGCGAATTTTCTATACAAATTTTCGCAGAACACTCATATATCAAAATTCAAAAAAATCCGCCCAGTGGGAGGCGAGTTGTCCCCTGCGGACGGACAGACAGAGAGACATAACGAAGCTAACAGCTGCTTTTCAGAGTTTTGCGAACGCGCCTAAAAACGTTGACTAAACTCGACTTCGGGGTTTTCGCCACGTCGTCGGTTGAAGCTGAGCTAACACCCTAATTGACTTCGGGGACCAACTTTGAAGACTGCGGCTGCAGTTTATATCGAAACGTCGTTTGGACGGATTTAAAACAGGTGATGGTTACACCCCGAAACTGAAGGACGAGACTTGACTACGACAACTCTGTGTGCACGTCTCAGTGCACTGATCCGCGGCCTGTTCATCTGTTGATGACACTGTGCAACATTAGCTACCAGCAGCGACGAGGCATTGCGTACATTTAAATTAAAGTCAGAGCACCGGCCTGCACGGAGTTCGGGAAGGTAAACACGGCAAGCTGCAAACGCATTTCAACGTTATATTTAGGTCAGCATTTCTACGTGTGCGCGGAACATGTGGCTGATGACGCTGCGAAATACCGCGGAGGTGAAGCTCCTGTGATTAATTCGAGACGCCATACAACTGGAGAGGGAAATACATTACACATACTTTCATTAAAACATAAATACTATGGCGTCACCATAAATGGACAGAGCGCCACTAGAACGCACACAATAACACTACTTGCAACTACACTAAACTGCAAACCTGCAGACAACGAGACGAGGGACGTACTGCAATCGCTGCGAGGCAACTGCAGCAAGAACAGACAGCCGCTACCGCGAGCTGGAGGAGCCCAATATAGGATAATTCCAACCCTTATTATGGGTCAGTGTAGCTGAATATCTGAATGCCCCAACAATTTTAGTGCAAGTGCCCCCTAACGAATTAGAAGGAGCCTGCCCAACCAGCTGACACTAGATTGCACGAAAGTAGACAGGCGGAAATATATGACGTCCCATAACGCATTGTTTCTTTCACTACTAACGCCTAAAATCACCTAACAATGTACCAAGCACTAATGTCAGGACTGACAGCACTGCGAAACGTCGTTTTATTCAGTTCCACAGGGCGCAGGTCGCTGGCGGACCTTACGGCAGAACACTGTGCACCGTCGTATGAATGAGGGGGGGGACCCCACTGGAAACACGCACGTAATGACACTACGCAACCTTGTGCGGCAGCGTGCACACCGGATATCCGCTGTTGAAAACGGTGGAAGATAACAGATGCGTCAATTTAAGACCACGGGCCTTATTTGCGGGCCTGGTGCTCGCCTTGCCTGGACAGCTTCATCCACGGTCTCGGCCCTCTCGCACGTGCAAAACACGGCTTCGAAACCCACTCATGGTAATGGCTTATTTTCTTTATTCTCGTCTCCTGACAGGTACACTGGAAATGGCGTTCCCCAGTCGATGCCTTGACAGTAACCAACCCCATGGAACAAGACGCCTTATAAAGATGACGGCTGCTCAAACAATCAAGAAATGCGCCCCCCCCCACATGAAACCCCAAGGTACATTCCCGCGTTCACAAAAGGCGAACACTAAGTCCTATCCGGAGTCAACTGCATTTAGTCCACACCATTCACACCTACTTATTTAACATCAGTTTTAATATTATTCTCTCGTCTCCGCTTAATCCACAGTACTCCCGTCCCTTCAGGCTCCGTGACTTAAACTTTGCACAGATATCCACTGTTCCCTCTAAGCTGCGCGAGTGCGCGGCCGCGCAGTAACTGAAATGCTCCCGCGCAGCTGGAATTTTTCAATTTTCACTGTAAATGTCATTATTATGCGTATGGCAAAAAAACTTGTAAAGTGCCGCGCAGTCGGCAGGTCGTGTAGAAATTTTCTGCTCAAAGCGGCAGCAGGTCCGCGCAGCTGTAAAAGAAATTAGAGGGACCGTTGCACGCATCTCAGTGCTGCAGGTATGCCTGTTATAGGCATACCTGCAGCACTGGCTTCATGCTCTTTACATTTCATCAGCCAAACAAACAGTAGTCGAATGGCGCCAATTACGAAGTCTTTGACAGAGTTTTTTAAATCCCCCCTTCAGTTCAGTCTAAGCATTTTCCTCAGCACATTTTTAACCATTAATCTCCAGCTACTTTCGTTTCATAGGGTAAAGTCAAGCACTACAGCCGTATGGAATAACGGGTCGCAATATACAAAATGTTCAACTGAAAGCCGAACCCAGGCGCAGGGCACGATTACATTTCCTCACATTACAGCTCCCTGCGTATCAAAACATGCTGCACGTTATTGCAGGCGTTCGAAATGACGTCCTTAAACTCTCGGACAAGACCGACATCTGAGCAACAGTTTATTGACACTCTTTGAATTTATCGCCAAAAGTTACCCACACTGTGCTCTTGAAAATCCCTGAAGTTCGCCAGTTACCCACACTGTGCTCTTGAAAATTCCTGAAGTTCGCCAATTACCCACACTGTGCTCTTGAAAATTCCTGAAGTTCGCCAGTTACCCACACCGTGCTCTTGAAAATTCCTGAAGTTCGTCCAGTGTGTGTGTATTCCTTTTCTACCCGTCATCTTTCAGGCTTCCGCACAGACCCCGTGTGAGCCCGACCGCATGCCCGGGCCACAGATGGCGACTTACGTGTTCGGTCCCTAAACGCATTCCGTATGGCAGGCGTGGAACTGCGCGCTCCATGGGCGGTTGCACCACCTTGCTGGATTAGCAATGAACCCGTTTTGCGAAATTTGCCCATCGTCTTACGCATTGTGATTGCACAGGAACTCAAGCACCGGGAACCCTTACCCTCCGTTTCCTAAGACACACTGCACACAATTTCGTCCTTACACAGACTTGCACAAACAGAACCCTTGTACTAAACTGTACAGCACACTCACGAACAGAACAACTGCACCTGCACGTTACACTGTCTCACACGTCTGTTACGGACAGCAGGCTAAACTGGACCGTGTGTGTAAAACGTCTGATGAGGCAGTTTACCGTACGCGGAGCGATAGTACTGGCAGTGTGTGTCCTGCAGTTGCCATTAAACTTGCCGCGCAGTATCGGAAATTCCTAGACAAGTAACTCAAACGGTATTTAATATCTACTCTGTTCAGCAGGTGCCAAACTTGTCTGAGGGTTGAAGGACATCGTTCCCAACACCTACTGTAACACACAGCAAGGTGTGTTGTATGCAGTGTGTCTAACATCAGGAAATGTAAAGCCGGGAAGCCTGCCGCGCTTCTGGATTTGGTTTCACCAGAACTCCCTACGTATTGTATTGTTTACGGATGTAGACATGAAACGGAAAACTACAATAAGGATTAAAACCCAACAGTGGCAACTATTCTCGGACGAAAAGTCCACTTCGAAACCCCCGACAATGTGGTCCTCTCTTTCATAAACTGCGCATGCGTCCTGCATTATTTCAGAGTATTCCCCAAAAACCGGTTGTGTTCCGGTCGGTGTGAAAGAAGCAACCAGCTATCACTCTTGGCTCTGAGCTGGTCGTGTACTGTACGTCGGTTACACATTTGCACTGTATGTGCCGCCAGCATGTCCATCCGTCCGCACTAAGTGGCGAAGTCACGTGCCAGTCATGGAAAGGGCAGCGGTGAGAGCATGAAATGGCGTCAGGACGCCGCGGACGTACACGTGAGACAAACTGTCATGTCAAAATATGACAGTTTGTCTCACGTGACATTTAAGGCTCTTACAGCGGCCAGTGTTAAGATTAAGGTCTGCTTGGATGTGACACCGTACAGTCTGGTGAACGGGAGGCACAGTGAACCCGCTTCCGCCCTCTTCAGGCTAGAAAATTCGTTTTTCTTCCTTCAAATTGCGAAGAAACAGTGGATGTTCTACTATTAACACGGAGGCTGAATATGCTTACACTCTGGCACAGAGCCATCAGACTGCGGCTGGGCGGTCGGGGGTTCGAATCCCGTTTGGGAAGCGAGATTTTCTGCACCTGTAAAGACCGGCCCTGGGGCCCACCCAGCCTCCTGTAAAATGGGTGCCGGGTCTCTTTCCCGCGGGTTAAGCGACCAGGGCGTGATGCTGACCACCCACCGCCATCTAGCGCCGAGGTTAAAGAAAGAGTAGAGCCATACCTCTAGTTTAAGTCTTCATGGCCTGTTATAGGGTGAACTTCACTGCTACCTCTCACAGGTCCACCAAACTACAGGCGAACAGCGTTCGCGTTACAGCAACAGCATGCGCATACAGCAGGAAGTGAATATTCCGACGGCGGTGCTTTCCACAAACGGAATGGTAACAAAGCAAGTCAGTGACACACAGACCGAATCGGTTTTAAAATCAAGTCTAAACAAAGGTCCATACCGTATTTTCTTCAGTTATGAACATTATACATCGGGTACAAACACTTAAACACACTGCGTGCACTGTGCCAGTACAGCAACAGGCCTGCACTTCCACACGGTAAATATATGTGGTGGCGCACCCGGGCGGGGGGGGGGGGGGGGGCGGGCGGCAGCCTCCCCCAAACCCCCCAAAACCTAAATTTAATAAACATATTTTGTAGATATTGATATCAAAAGTTTTACGTGATTTCTCCTTCAGCCGAAATCAGTCACTGGAATCAGCTGATGACTAGTTCATAAGAATTTTGAAAAGTAAATTCATAAATTCAAAGAGCAAGAAGACAGGACACTGTGATTGAGTCACGGAACACGTAGGTATATTCGTGTGTATATAAATGCAGTTGCAGACAGCGTTATGTTGTGCTTACAGCATGATTTTTATACTATAATTTCTGAAATCACACATAAACTATATAGAAACTCAGGGTCAGCCCCCCCCCCCCAGTGAAAAATTTTGGGTGCGCACCTGATGATATTTACAACAATCTGCGCAACACACACACACACATGGTGTATAAATATACCTATGTCATGATGAGGGTTCGGTCGGGGCAACCAACGAAGAGTGGGCCCATTTCGGGCACAGGCAAAAAATTGTTGCCTTCTTGCAAACGTCAAGATCCGTTGTGGGTCCCACCCAGCCTTCTATTCAGTGATTACCGGGGGGTCTTTTGATCCCGGGTCGTGAAGCTGACTACTCACTTCCGTCAGGTGCCGAGGTTATGAATGCGCAGAGCTACATCTCCACTCCGCCATACGCCTTTGTGGCGTGGTGCTTGACTGAACACGGAGACTTCATGCCGATCATTTTCGTCGCAAGAAATGTGATTAGGCACATCAGTATGCCATGCCACCTTGCCTGTCTGAGGACGGGCGCCAGCACACTTCTCTGCATCTCGAACTGGAGGGAAAACAGGCTACAGAGTTCACAAGGTTACCGGCCCTGATATCCCCCCCCCCCCGCGGTCTAAGGTTTCTCTGTCCGCGAAATGTCTCGCCTTGGAACGCACTGCATTAAAAAACGAGATATGAACTGAATGCCCGAACTTGATTTTCGGGAGGCGTTACTGTCGAGAGGGGACGCGTGCCGGAGAAAGCTGAAGGCGTTCCGCGGCTTGTTTGGGTCACGGAATAGGTGGATGATACTGCCAAGACCCGCAGCACACTTGGAAAGATTCGTACAAAACTTTAGATAGAAAACTTCATCAGAAGGAACCAAGTGGATGACATAAGCGTATTTAGAAGGGCAATACCAAAACGCGCCTTCAAGAAATACAGCCTGATGCTAAATGGTTTTAACTGGTTTAGGGTTAGGTCCACTGGAGGGCTCTTGTTAACGCGGTAACGAACTTCCATATTCCTTGAACAGCTGGGCGATAACTAAGTTAGTATGGACTCTGTTCCTTTAAACAAGGAACACGGAGGCCTTTGTACATAAGAGGGCTGTCAGTAGGCGTGAGTCTGCAGCACTGGTGCAGTGAAACTCGCAGCAAGCCTGCAGTGTCGGCGAGCAACCTGCATCACTGCTCCGAGTAGTGCGCAGAACGGCTTCGGACTGAACCTGGGCCCCGCGGTTAGTGGCCCCTGCCCCATGCAGTTAGGTAGGCAGTTATTTTGCGGCAGTTTATCGGTTGCTGGGGCTACGAGACGTCTAATTCAAGAACTGGAGGAAGATTATGGACGATTGAGTGCGATCGATGTGAGACGAAATTATGTGCCACAGACTGTGTCCTTGTTCGTGTCTTTAGGAACCGACACTGGAGTCAAGACATTCAGACACCTTGCGGAACCTGGAGGGTCACTGCCAAGCACCAGACAGCCAGCCGCTCGCTCCTGTCCCATACACATAACTGCTTCTCTAGATTTAGCTGAGGATGGCACATCCCTGCCTGCCGTAAAAATCGGTTTCCGCACGTCACGATAGAAACATTCCGTGGCATAACACATGCAGCTTACTGTGCACTGTGCACTGTCCAGCGTCTGAGATGGCGCCTTGAGTGTTACGTATTGGGATTTGCAGGCGCTTCCGTCTTCAAGCGTCTGGTTGTTACTACGTCAATAGATGTGTTGTTGGCGTTCATGCTGCAGTTGTTAAAGTTAGTGCCAATATTTGAAATCGAGCCCACGATGCTCGGAGTGCTAGGGCAGTAGGCTGGCGCCCCCCCCCCCCATTTCAGCAGAAGTATTCAAGGGTCGCGTGTTCGGTCTCAAAACACTGCACCAGTTCAAACATAGACGCTAACCAAGAAAGCCGGCAGTAATAAAGAGAGCCGCTCACTTGGAGACGTGCATACAATCAAGTATCGAACTATCGTGTACATCACAAACAAACAAACTAACTAACTAACTAACTAACTAACTAACTAACTAACTACATGCAGCAGAGTCCTCCTTGAGAAGCTAATCATTACTGATCTATTCAATAAATTCCCGAAATTTATGTAACCTGAATGTTCAGTCTTGTGTTCACAACAGCCAGCCAGATGAATGTAGCCCACGCCCCAGCCCTATTTCTTGAAGATCCACTTTAATATTATCCTCCCATCTACGCGTAGGTTTCCCAGGCGGTGTCTTTGCCTCAGCTTTCTGCACAACCCTGTACACATCTCACATTTCCTCCATACGTGCCACGTACACACATACCACGTACAGTCCGAAACTACGTGCCCTCTTTGTTCACGAGAATGGAGCTGAGTGGCGACAAAGAACGCGGTGGACACCACTCCTTAACTTTCTTGCCTCTGCTGGAACTCGAACCAGTATCCCTTGGTCGCCCAGGTCGTAGCCAAGTCACTGTGGCGACTGCGTTGCCCCGGTTCCCGTTACCTGATCAGCACGCTGTTTGAAGACGCAGGAACTGCGTGTTACTCGCGCGGTGGGTCGTAACGCATTCGGAATGCGCTCTTTTAAAACAGCGCGGTGTTATTCGGCTCTGTCCACGCAATCACGCTGCGCGGTGGGCCGTAACGCATTCGGAATGCGTTGTTTTAAAACAGTGCGGTGTTATTCGGCTCTGTCCACGCAATCACACTGCGCGGTGGGTCGTAACGCATTCGGAATGCGTTGTTTTAAAACAGTGCGGTGTTGTTCGGCTCTGTCCACGCAATCACGCTGCGCGGTGGGCCGTAACGCATTCGGAATGCGTTGTTTTAAAACAGTGCGGCGTTATTCGGCTCTGTCCACGCAATCACACTGCGCGGTGCGTCGTAACGCATTCGGAATGCGTTGTTTTAAAACAGTGCTGTGTTATTCGGCTCTGTCCACGCAATCACGCTGCGCGGTGGGCCGTAACGCATTCGGAATGCGTTGTTTTAAAACAGTGCAGTGTTATTCGGCTCTGTCCACGCAATCACACTGCGCGGTGCGTCGTAACGCATTCGGAATGCGCTCTTTTAAAACAGTGCAGTGTTAATCGGCTCTGTCCATGCAGTCACGCTTGTTTGCACCGCACTTGTTCCGCCGGGCGACAAGTTTCTGCATGCACAGCGCACGCTATAACCAACGCACGAAAGCGAGGAACAGCACCTTTCCGGACACGTTCTGACTCACCCACGCACACAGAGTTAGGTGACAAGACAGCAGTGCAAGAGTCCCGCGTTCCTCCGCCAGAGAAACTGAACTCGCGAAATTGTTTTACACGGTCAGCAAAACTGTTCGCGTCCTTCCACACTTTGACGATCAGTGGCGTAGACACCGATCGAGGGGCCCCCTTAAATCGACAGTCGGGGCCCCATGCCAAGACCAGACCTCTTAACATGGATCCACACTACTGTCTTCTGTCGGAAGAAAGAAATTCGGCCAGAAAGAAACCACCGAAACTTTCGGTATTCTGTAGTTTTGGGGCCCCCTGACCCACGAGGGCCCCGCATCACGGGATATTGGGCGGCCTTATCTACGCCACTGCTTACTCCTTTGCACACCGCGCAAAGGATTGTAAGCAGTCTACAACAAATAAGTAACAGCGTCTACAACAAATAAACATTAGAGTGTCTACAACAAATAAAATGTCTACAACAAATAAACAGTGTCTATAACAAACATTAGAGTGTCTACAACAAATAGAATGTCTACAACAAATAAAGTGTCTATAACAAACATTAGAATGTCTACAACAAATAAACATTAGAGTGTCTACAACAAAGAGTGTGTACAACAAATAAAGTGTCTATAACAAACATTAGAGTGTCTACAACAAATAAACATTAGAGTGTCTACAACAAACAGAGTGTCTACAACAAATAAACAGCAGACTGTCCTCAACAAATAAACACTAATGGACAGTATGTGAGTATAATCACAGAGACGGGGCCTGGAAAACCTGTATGCCTGGTCCAGCTGCGTGCGGCTTTCTAATGAAATGAAAACAAAAATGAAGAGCCGAAAGATTTGCACTGCGGTCTTCGTGGCACTGAAGTGACAAATTTAGATCTAATCTTTCAACCCTGAAGATGGAAATAGCGTGTTCCTCCGAGAGTTCGGTATTCGCCGCCAATGCTGCACGCTGTCAAGGCTCGATATGACAAATCCTGCACAGCCCCGCTCCAGAAATCTTACTAAGCTGTCGCCACGTGACTGCTGCTTGCTGTGACGTGGCGACAGCTGTCCGGCACTGGTGCTACTGGACGCTTTGCAGCTTCAGATTACTTCTTACAGAAAATAAAGTGTTTCGGATGTGTGTTTGGCTTCCATTAATCTTTACTGTGTCTTCAGAAACTAAATACGGCGTACCGAAATGTTCCGTGCGCCACACAGAAGCTACAGACAGATTTTATGGCGAAACGTAAAGTTCATCCCACAACAGGCCATGAAGGCCCAGAGGGGGAGTGGCGGTATAGCTCCACTCTTTCTTTAACCTCGGCGCTAGATTGGGGTAGGTGCTCCCCGACGGGAGACGGAGCCATTGTGGTGGGCTGTTCCTTTGGCCGCGATTCCCGATTCCAGCACTGTCCAGCCCGTAGCGAGTCCCTATAACTATGCTATCCCGGCCCACAGATTTTATGGTACTGCGATAATTTCAAGGGAATCCCAGCTGCCGCACTGTGTGCAGTCGTTCGAACAGTCACATCGTCGTTTGCAAGCCCCCGGGGGCAGAGCTGTCTGTCCTGGCCTCATGCACTGTTCACTAGTTGTTCTGTGTTGCGGTGCAAACATGTACTGCCCAAACAGTGCGGTGGAATGTCTACAAGGGATTCAGGGTTACACGCGTCATTCGGCATTGCTGCAGGCGGAAGGCGCTGACACAAATTTAATAACCGTCGGTCCCTCACCCACGTTCGTACAGCTGTCTAATAACTGCGGGCAAAATAAACGGCCTGTCTGACTTGCATGCTGACTCATAACTTATGCGGCTGTTCTAAACGTCACAGCGCGGATCCCTGGGGACGCCGCCGAATTCTAATCCACAAAAGCTGATACAGAAGAAGAAGAAGAAGAAGAAGAAGAAGAAGAAGAAGAAGAAGAAGAAGAAGAAGAAGAAGAAGAAGAAGAAGAAGAAGAAGAAGACGACGACGACGATGATGATGATAATGATGATGCGCTGCTTCAAGGGAGAGGAGGCGAATGCCGGCCGACCTTGTTGAAGTCGCCGGTCCCTGCTGCTGACACAGATGTGTGGCATCGACTGAAGGCTACTGAAGTTCAAGACCCTTATGGACTGCTTGTCACTTGGAGATGGAGCCCACAGGTTTTCCCTAAACGTCGGTAAATAACTACAAAGCTACACTGTGTAACATCCCAGAAGAGTGAAAGTATCATTTACACGGCGCCGGAAGCGAGCGATCACGCAAATTCATACAGCACGGCAACCACACGCGTCACAGCGACAGAGACACGCACGCGTCCTGTCGTCTTGAGTGCCACAACAGCAGACACGCAGACGCACAGGTACCGCATGTCACATATACTGCCACCGACTGCACGCCAAGCTCTGGAACCACTGAGAACTGAAGCACTGTTACGAAGAATTTACACAACGGTCCGCGCGGCAAGGTCTCCGAAATTTCCTCGACGATATGACGAAATATGCGATGTGCACTGGCTGTCATGTGTCAGCAGGCACTGTTCAGAGCAAAATCGTCACTCCCAATTAACCTTTTAAAGCCTAGCGGTAACTTTACGTACCCCCAGGTTTAACATTAAAAAATTCTACGTGGAGCCCACATTGCGTTTATGTGTTTTGTACGGATCTCAGAACAAACAGCAACTTTTGCCTTATAAAAAATTAAGAGATTGGTTTTTATAACCGAAGTGGAGAGTGTTTACAGCGCGGTACGCACTGAGTCCTTATATAAAACAGATACGCTTCGTCTTTATAGGGTTAAGCAGATGGGAGAAGCTCTTTATTGCGGGAAAGCAGCATACCGTGGCTTGTAGCATGCCTGGGGGCGACTGGCGCAAGACGGGAACATGGGACCCCCCCCCCCCCAGAGACAAGCCGGATGTCGCGACGTTTAGCACGGCAGAGGGCAACTGGTTGAAGTTAGGGACGCTGCGCATTAAGAGGATTCGGATAGAGCGACCTGTAGCATGGTAGGGGGCAAATGGTGCAAGGCTGGAACAGGGGACCCTCTCAGACAACTAGGCGTATCCTGTGTAACGACGCTCTATTGACTGCGGTTCGTATTAAGGGTGTCATGTAACAGGGGGTGATTATACACTGTATGACACGAGTTTCGTTTCAGTGTTGATTGTGTCGCGTGATGTAACATTCTGGACACACCTTCTTGGCACAGCACGTCTCGTTTGTTTGTTTATTTAGTGACACTACGAGCAGCAGGCCGATTTGTTGGTAAACAAACGGAAAAGCAAGTGGTCGTGGCAGAGTTTGAGGCTCGGCGCCACCCTCGTTGCCCTGACCACTCTGAAGGAAGCTACGAACGTCTCAGCCTGCAGGCGGGGGCAGACTTGCAAAGGAGGAAGCTACGAACGTCTTCAGCCTGCAGGCGGGGGCAGACTTGCAAAGGACGAAGCTACGAACGTCTCAGCCTGCAGGCGGGGGCAGGCTTTCAAAGGAGGAAGCAGCACCGAATTCCGGCCCTGTACAACGTTCGCAGCAGCTTTATACTGCGCGTGCGCCCGCGTCTCTCTGGGTCTTCCATTCGGCTATCCTTAAAGACAGGCCGTCTTAGAAATTATATGAATTTCTTATAACAAGCAGCCGTGTCACTCTCAGACACCCTACTCACTTGTGCCTGAATGTCGCCCGTTACATCCCGGCTTTCAGCGCACGAACCACAGCTGGACATATCACACTAATCCTCCTGGAGCAACAGGTGCTGCAGAGCGTCACTAGATATTCGGTTTTAAAAATGACAAAGACCATTCGACACGCCATCAAGGGAAAGCCACAGGTATGGTTTGGTTTACAAACACAACCAACAGCACGCAGACAAAACGCGGTAAACTGGCAAATAACCGGACCTGCTGGCAAAGAAGATTTATGGGTTCTCCTGACCTTACTCTGGAATGAACAAACGAGTTTCAAGAAGGGTCTAAAATGTGTAGGCCCTGACTGCCCTTAATTCGGCATTTAATATTTAACCTTTTAAAGCCTAGCGGTAACTTTACATACGACCAGGTTTAACATTAAAAAATTCTACGTGGTGCCCACATTGCGTTTATGTGTTTTGTACGGATCTCAGAACAAACAGCAACTTTTGCCTTATAAAACATTAAGAGACTGGTTTTTATAACCGAAGTGGAGAGTGTTTACAGCGCGGTACGCACTGAGTCCTTATATAAAACAGATACGCTTCGTTTTTAAAGGGTTAAACACTGCCGTCGCTATGAAAACGGAAGCCGGCATAGCGCAGTCGGTGTGGTCAGTAAGCTACGGCCGAAACACAGAGAAAGGGTGGCCGGAGTCGCTGCAGGGGTCAGCAACTCTTGGGAGCAGAACAGTGTCAGCGTGCAACACAGAAACCACCTTGCTCAACCTTGCAGGTAGGAACGTAGCCTCGCCACGGTAGGGGTCCACCCTGCTCTCTAGCCAAAGGCGTACAGCGGACGGAACGAGAAGCTGACCGTTACGTCACGGAAGGAGAACACGCTACAACACACGCAGCCCTAACATTCGCTTTGTTTAAGGCAGCCACCTACAAAACCAAGATACACCTGAAACTAATGTTACAATTAATGCAGGAGAGCCTCTACATAAACAGCACCAACTGTGCGAGATGCAATTAACTGTGTCCCTCGCGAACAGCAAATGAATGCCCAGCCAGCTGCACTGTTCGCCAGGGTCTTTTCATATCGCAGTTAAACGTGTCTACTTGTTCCTGTATTTACCACAATGTTTGCCAAGCAATCAGACACCAGGTGCCATTTTCCACGAGCACAAATTAATGCCTGGCTACAAAGAAGTCTGCTACCAACCGACCGGATCAGATTCATCACGCAGGCCTGTGTGCACGCAGGGTCGGCAGGGCTGCTAGCACTTCGCAATGACGTCGCCCAGTCCAGCGTACCTCCCTCTGAGGCTCAACACACAGCCCCAGACAGCGTAACAAAGTCCGGCAGAACTCAGTGGGGCCTGGACAGCGCAGTCGGTATAGAGTCTCTACACTTGGGCGGTTAGATAGCGCAGTCGGTATAGAGTCTCTACACGTTGGGCGGTTAGATAGTGCAGTCGGTATAGAGTCTCTACACGTTGGGCGGTTAGATAGCGCAGTCGGTATAGAGTCTCTACACGTTGGGCGGTTCGGGGCGCGAACCCCAGAGGGGGAAGAGATGTTCTCTTCACACCCCTCCAAACCGACCCTGGGGTCCATACCAGCTCTTGTGCAATGGGCGCGGGGTATCTCTCCCGGGGGTAAAGTGGCGGGGGCGTGGCGTTGAACACCCCTCCCATCTGGCGCCGAGGTTAAAGAAAGAGTACAGCTATACTTCTACTCCCCGTCTGTGCCTTCCTGGCATGTTACATGGTTACCTTTTCCTGGAGTGTTTTTCAAAATGTGATTCTTAGGGAATGTGAGGATCTCACAGCCGCACGCACGAATGTCGCCAGACCGCAACATTCAGGTGTCTGTGCCACTGTGCATCCAGACACGTGCCCGTTATAGCACCGGGTGTCACAGTACCCAAGCGATAATCCACAAACCGTCTCAACATTCTTGCTGATAAAGGGCAGTGGGATAGCTAACCGGTCGTGCCCCCGCGACCCGATAAACGGTAGGAAGGGGCTGCAGTTCTTAGCCTCATTATTCCCAGACCTCGTAACAGGGCTCCCGAGTACTGCCTTGTGTTAGCAGAGCGCGGTTCGGTCTGCAAGAAGAACCCGCAACAAATGTTGGTATGCCACACGTTGCAACACCCCGCCACAAGGCATGCCGGGGCTTGGGGCCTTGTCTTGCCACCTGTTCAGGAAATCCACGTATTTACTCTTTACACCAATGGTTTCTCTGTGGCGCGACAGCCCCCAGTGGGCCACGGCCTCCTCACTGCCGAAGCTTCACGATCGCACTCAGGCACACCACAGTCGGTAGGACTCCCCTGCACGAGTGATCGGCCCGTCGCAGAGACCTCTACCTGACAACACACAACACTCAAAACAGAGAGACATCCATGCCCCCGGTGGGATTCGAACCCGCAATCACAGCAAGCGCTCGGCCGCAGACCTACGCCTTAGACCGCGCGGCCACCGGGATCGGCACACCTATGGTTACTCAATCGTTATTTCGTTTCAACTGCCTGATACCCACAAATCTGAACACGCACTGCATCACTTTCGTGATCAGGCTGACCGCTGTGATTGACCGTTTCGTCATCACTGACGTCATTCATGACGAGCTACACTTTGCACCAGTGCCGCACTCACACACACAGCCAATAAAGCTGCTAGTTGCAGTCCCATCCACCACGTCACTACAACTTCATCCCACAGGAGTTCTAATTGTGCAATCACAACCCGGTGGCTGCCAGCCTCAGTGCGACGTCAGAGCGCAGTAACCATGGCAACGAAGTGCGCAACACACCACAATATAACTCACACCACGCGTAGGACTCACACGCTGCATTACGCAATTTAGACAAGCTTAAAATTAACACAGTACCACGGTAAGAAGACGTATGGGGTAGTGGAAGCATAGCTCCACGCAGCCTAAATCTTCGAGGTGAGAGGTCAGCTCCACGCTCTGGCTGCCTTGTCTCTGCACAAGGAAGCAGCACGTGTGATTTGTGTAAGCACAGTGACAGGATCGCCAGCTGACGGGAAACACTTTGATCCGTCCTTCGTACAACAGAGAATTTCTCACGTGCGTGAGATCTATGTTCTTCTGCAATACTGCGCAGCGCTGAGTGGTAGTTGCGTACCGGCGTTTCGGGACAACCGATGGGTCCCATCTTCAAGGGTCAAGAAGTTCATCTTGCTTTCTCCTCGGCCTTCTTGACCCTTGAAGATGGGCCCGACAGGTTGCCTCGAAACGTCGGTACAGATCTACTGCGCAACGCCGCCTGCCATCCCCGAACAGCGCAGTTCATCTACATCGAGGCGGAAGCCTGACATCACGTCTGTCCTTCTGTGGAAATAGCGCTAAAGCGTTCGGCAGATCCGAGAAGAATCGTTGAAACTTCTTGCAGCAGCTGTTCAGAGCAGGGCTGTGCAGCCGGCCGGCACACAAAGGTTCGGACTGCGACTCCTTCAGAGCAGGGCTGTGCAGTCGGCCGGCACACAAAGGTTCGGACTCCGACTCCTTCAGAGCAGGGCTGTGCAGTCGGCCGGCACACAAAGGTTCGGACTCCGACTCCTTCAGAGCAGGGCTGTGCAGTCGGCCGGCACACAAAGGTTCGGACTGCGGCTCCTTCAGAGCAGGGCTGTGCAGTCGGCCGGCACACAAAGGTTCGGACTGCGACTCCTTCAGAGCAGGGCTGTGCAGTCGGCCGGCACACAAAGGTTCGGACTGCGGCTCCTTCAGAGCAGGGCTGTGCAGTCGGCCGGCACACAAAGGTTCGGACTGCGGCTCCTTCAGAGCAGGGCTGTGCAGCCGGCCGGCACACAAAGGTTCGGACTGGGACTCCTTCATAAGAGCTCAATATGTATTAATAACGGTAAAACTATAACACATTTCATCACCACCACGTGCATCATCAGGCTGCTGTTTAGACTTATAACCTATATTTAAGTATACTTGTAAGTCTACTGGTTACTGTAGCTATCAGGGCTCTGGAGTTGGAGTATCTAGTTAAGATTTTAGACTGAGTTCGGAGTCGGAGTCGGTACATTTTTACCGACTCCGACTCCAACAAAAAATTCCTTCCAACTCCGACTCCGACTCCACAGGCCTGGTTCGGAGTAGTGCAGTTACAGTCCCACTCACGCATAACAATGTCCAGTTCACCCAAGGCCTTAAAGACGAAGCGTATCTGTTTTATATAAGGACTCAGTGCGTACCGCGCTGTAAACACTCTCCACTTCGGTTATAAAAACCAGTCTCTTAATGTTTTATAAGGCAAAAGTTGCTGTTTGTTCTGAGATCCGTACAAAACACATAAACGCAATGTGGGCACCACGTAGAATTTTTTAATGTTAAACCCGGCGGTACGTGAAGTTACCGCTAGGCTTTAAAAGGTTAAACAGACGCTCCAGTACGTCCCGCGGACCTTCCTGCCTTTCGACTGCGAGGACTCAATAAAGCTGTTCGCTGCCATGTACGTATACGTGTAACACTCACGGTATCGGTACACAACAGGCAACAGACAGACATCCCCATTTTTGCCACATAAGATGCTACATAAATTTTGCTTGAATTCGATATACAAAACATCCACCGGAACTCGAGTGGTGCCAACTTTGAGCCACATTAATTCATACATAGGTTTTCTCATGCAGCCCACTGCAGCGTGCCTAGCTCGGGGTCTCCAGCGGTGGCAGCCACTTGCGTTGTGGCACGGCCTAACGATACCCTTACACACCTACATCGAAAATTTGTTTTCGCGAAAGGAATTACGAAATTTCCAGTTCGCTTTGACACCCGGCAGCCTGGTAAGTACCGCAGCACACGGGTGGGTAACCCTGCGTACAGACAGCTTCCGACAGCATGTAACGTGCGGCCACTGGTCTGGCTTTCCTGCAACAGTTCATACTTGCTCCTTTAATGGGGAACGTCGTGCGGGGGCGCACCCAAAGGGGTGGCTGCCGGGCTGCAGCCCCCAAACCCTCCAAAACCGAAATTAAAAAAAATTGTATATATTACGATATCAAAATTTTACGTGATTTACCCTTCAGCCGAAATCAGCCACTGAAATCGGCTGATGACCAGAACATTAGAATTTTGGAAAATAAATTAATACAATTAAAAAAACAAGAAGACAGGACACTGTGACTGAGTCACGGAACATGTAGTTATATTCGTGTGTATATAAATTCAGTTGCAGGCAGCGTTATGTTGTACTTACAGCGTGATTTTTATAACAATTTTTAAAATCAAACGTAAATTATACACAGCCTCAGGGACAGCCCGGGACCCCCCCACCCCCGCCCCAAAGCCCCACCCAGGCGTGGGGAGTTGACTTCCTGGCTGTAACGGAATGTGCAGCTCATCTCCACGAAAAAAGTCGGTCCGTTTTACCACCGAAGTTGAAATGAATGCAGATTTTTCCTGTGCCTAAATATGCACCCCACTATGACAATACACGGGAGAAGGAAGTGGAGGTGTGGCTCCATGCATTTTTAATCTCGGCACTGGCACGAACTGTCTCAATGTAAACTGTAAAAACTGAATTCTCATTCGGAGTTATTTACTTTGCGGATTTTGCCCATCGTTGTACACCCTGGGTTTCGGGGGGCGCATTTGGCACCCTCCTCAGGCTAGGCGTAAGGCTGACAGCCACTCAGCTGGCAGGACAGGTCAGGCTCTGCGCTGAGAGGTATCGCACAGGGACGCACCCTGTTCCCGCAACGGGCTGTCCTCATTTTCAGCACGGGACGGTCCGCAAAGCAAGCGATTGGTGACGCGACGCCCCGCCACCAGCAGCCTACAGAACGAACTGAGAGTCGCTCCCGCGGACAGCCCTTCCGCAGTCGGACGGTAACCGCTATGCATCCCTCTGCGCCACCCCCGCACAATGCGGAGCAGACTGACTTCTCGCACCGGGGCAGCCAGACCGGTCAGTCAGCTGTCACACGGTGTGACATCACGCACACGGAAGACAAACCGCAGCACGCGATTTTCACACCAACCACGAATAAGCTGTGTTCCGGCACGACGACATTCGGAAGTTGTCTGCGCCAAGAACAGTCCGTTGTTAGTGCTTGGTGCATTTGACGTCCCGCTTAACTTCACACCCACTGTGTTACGTATCAGGTATGTCTGCCGAGATTAATTTTGCGGCTTTTAATTTTAACAGTACCCGGCACTGCGAACATGCGAATTCGACGCACGGTAATTTTGGCGGTAAATTTAAACCTTTCGAGAAAGCGTATTCAAATTATTAAAGTGCCTATTAACCTTTTAAAGCCTAGCGCTAACTTTACGTACCACCAGGTTTAACATTAAAAAATGCTACGTGGTGCCCACATTGCGTTTATGTGTTTTGTACGGATCTCAGAACAAACAGCAACTTTTGCCTTATAAAACATTAAGAGATTGGTTTTTATAACCGAAATGGAGAGTGTTCACAGCGCGGTACGCACTGAGTCCTTATATAAAACAGATAGGCTTCGTCTTTAAAGGGTTAAGAAGCAGTATAATTAAAAATGACAGGGCAGAATATTCAAGTCGCCCGTCTTCGGGTTTTCATACCATAATGGTGCCTTCTGATTGGTACAAAGTTCTCAGAAGTAATATTTTCTTGCGCGGAGCCAGCGACCCGCGCCACTTGCGCCGTTGCAGTTACGTCAACGGATCGACGTTTTTACGCTCGTTCGACCCTCGAGCGTCCTTCCCTACACGCATGCCCAGTCCTTTGGTCTCGCTGTGTACAGGACTGCCAGTGCAGCACGTTTCAGACGTTGCTAAACGTGACCATTTTCCTGTTGTCGGCCCGCGCGGTCCGCATGTCGCCGACTGGTCACTGCGCTCTGTGACGCAACACCAACAGTGTCCAACAAGTACTGCAGCCTGTGCAGTGCTGCCCAGGCCACTGCGCCAACGCGGACTGATTAACGGCGCACACGAGCAGGTTATGACGGCAAACTACCGCCAAAAGTCCTTTCGCTTCTTTGTTACTGTAAACACTTTATTTCCCACCCCCAGTGGCCGCGTGGTGTAGGGCGTAAGTCTGCTGCCGCTCGCTTGCTGGGATTGCGGGTTCGAATCCCACCGGGGGCATGGATGTCTGTCTGTTGTGAGTGTTGTGTCTTGTCAGGTAGAGGTCTCTGCGAGGGGCTGATCACTCGTCCAGAGGGGTCCTACCGAGTGTGGTGTGTGTCTGAGTGTGATCGTGAAGCATCGAAAATGAGGAGGTCCTGGCCCACTGGGGGCTGTTGCGCCACCGCTGTTTTTGGCGCAACTTTCCCTCGTCGCTCTGCCTTGCAAGGCATGTCAGCGGTGGCGCAACTTGCCCTCGTCGCTCTGCCTTGCAAGGCATGTATCGTCACGAACGACCATAAGTAGCTCTGACACACAAACTTCGCTATCATGAATGACTACAAAGGAGAAAGTCCCAACGGCCATAATCCCCACCGTGCATGTGACGTCTTTCCGCGACCCCGGTGTCAGTGTATCCATACACAAAACTTCTTGGACAAACAAAGCGTTCAGGAGGCTACGCGAACCTAAGGGAGGTTAGGCAATAGCACGACGGGCAAAGTTGCATAATGCGGGGTTTCATGTTTGTACTCTCTTGTCCACCCACCCACCCACCCGTCCGTCCGTCCAGTCATCTGTCGGTCTGTTGTCCGTCCGGCAGTCCGTCTGTGGCGCTAAAGACGAACGCGGCCGAAGGGGTCTCCCATATTCCGGTTTAATGATGAATATTTGCTGCAAGGCGACCAAATGAAGAACGATGAACTGGGCTGTGTAGCACGCATATGATCAGATGTGCATGCAAAATGGGAAAGCTGAAGGGAAGGGCATACCTGAAAACTGCAGGCACAGAGAGGGCAATATTATCAAAGGAACGGGCCAAGGAATAGAATGCGAATGTGTGGTCTGAACTGAACTGGGTGCAGTGATCAGGCGCAGTGGAACGACCCGTGCACACAGCAGTGTGTCATGAAAGGCGAGAAATGTACTGACCAGATGAGCCACTATTAGTGTCTCAAGTAGGAAAGTTTTTATCAGGAAAGAGGGAAAAGCCGTCCGCGTTGTGTGTCTACATCCTGTTTTGTAGTTAATGCACGTTACAGAGTTACCATCTTGCCGAACCAGTTTCCTGCAAGATGTATGTCACACACTCGCATACGGTGAGTTGGCAGCAGTGATTCTGCAGTACGTGATATAAACTGGTCCAGCAGGCGCCTCAATTTGCACTGAGTCCGGCCGCGACCAGTGGGCGGGCGCCAGCAATCTCCTGCATTGCGCTCATTAACTCCAGTGTATTCCGTCTGTTTTGGACGCCCGCCTACACGCCGTGGGCGCAGCTAGCGTTTACTGTTGAACTACTTCCCCTTCATCATCATCATCATCATCATCATCATCATCATCATCATCATCATCATCATCATCATCATACTGTCCCTTGTCACAGGTCATTTCTCCCCGGTACTTCTCTGGAACCAGCGGCGACCCCCGCCACAGGCCATTTCTCCCCGGTACTTCTCTGGAACCAGCGGCGACCCCCGCCACAGGCCATTTCTCCCCGGTACTTCTCTGGAACCAGCGGCGACCCCCGCCGCTGGTTCCAGTTTCAGACTGCAGCACTTTCCGTATTATGCGTGATGTTCCAAGTATACCTCTCTTTCGTAGTGACTCTACTGAACATTTTCCCGGCATGGCTTCCAAATTTTCCTTCAAACCTTTTGTCACTACTCCCGTGGCCCCAATTATTACCGGCATAATCACACACACTCCATGTTCCACATTCGCTGTGTCTCTGTACATAAACTCTTGCATGTTAGTTACTTCTCTGCTTCCCTTTGCGTGACATTTCTGGCCGCTGGTATTGCCACATCTATCGGTTTGCGTGTGTTGTCTTTTTTGTTTTTAATTATTATATCTGGCCCATTTGCTGTAACTTCTCTGTCTGTGTGCACCCCTTGATTCCACACAACACTGTCACATCTCCATGCTCACGTACAGGTGTGTGTGTGTGCCACTTGTTTATCCTTTCGATGCCCAGTGCTTTGCATATTGAATAATGTAAATATGCACCAACTTTATCGTGTCTCATTAAGGATTCATTATTATTATTATTATTATTATTATTACGTGTTTACGAGCTTTTGCTGCTGCACTTAACCTTGTCGTCTAAACGTGATGCCGTTTAGGCTATCACTGGCAAATGCTTGCACCTTCACAACAAAATATAACTTGCAGCGTCTGAACGTGTAGGAAAATTTCGCCACCGCCGGTATTTTTCCCCCAGTTCTTGCATTTATTCACATAAAAACAGATTTTGCACGTAACAAATAACAGAGACCATCGTCCCATCGCAGGACTCATAACGCCAACCAACCCAAATACCTTATGAGCCCGCGACATGCCAGTGATGTATCCGGTATGACGAATGCTGGTGCGCTTCATAGACCGTCCTCATTGCCCAATGGCGTCACCCCTCCCAGCGCAGACGTTTGCTGAGGAGCTGATATGCCGAAACATCGTATGGACTGGTCGTCACGCGTGGCCCGTTTCGTTAACCTTTTAAAGCCTAGCGGTAACTTTACGTACCGCCAGGTTTATCATTAAAAAATTCTACGTGGTGCCCACATTGCGTTTATGTGTTTTGTACGGATCTCAGAACAAACAGCAACTTTTGCCTTATAAAACATTAAGAGACTGGTTTTTATAACCGAAGTGGAGAGTGTTCATAGCACGGTACGCACTGAGTCCCTATATAAAACAGATACGATTCGTCTTTAAAGGGTTAACCGCGGACCGCGCAGCAGGTAGCAAGTCCCTATACCAACTGAGCTAGCCCGGCCCACGTTTGTGTTGTGACAGCTCCGAAAAGTATAAAAACTGTCAGCTGTGCGCACAAAGGGTACGCTCTATGTGACGAATAAATTACGTGACACACTCGGTATTGTGACGACGCTACGGGCTGGAAGGCACAGAACCGGGGTTCCACCCCCCGGCAGGGGTAACAGATCGCTCTGTTCTTCCAAACATCCAGATTGTCCAACCAGCCTGCTATTCGGTGGGTATCGGAACAGATTTCGCCGGGGGTAAAACGGCCAGGGCACGAAGCTGGCCACCCGCCCCCATCCAGTGCCTTCGCGACGCGAACAGGACTGCTTAGCTGTCACCAGCACCACCAACTGCTTCACTGGTGCAGTCGACAGTGTTACTTGCTTGGCATAAAGCAGTTCTGACTGACTGACCGGCTGCCTGTCTCAGTGATTGAATGACTGATTGACTGACTGCCTGTCTGCCTGTCTGAGTGATAAAATGAATGACTGAAGGGATGGCTGACTGACTGGATGAATGGCTTAATTCAATACAGAACATCCCTTCTTCAAAAGCTAGCGGTTTCTCAGGCAGTCAAAAAATACCCTGCGTTTTATGCAACCCGATGGTTCATTACCGTTCTCACAAAAGCTCGCCATTCGTCCCTATCCTGAGCCAGATTTATCCAGTCCACGCCCTGCTGTCAGTTTACAAACATATACTCGTTCCAGACAGTCCCCCAGTTATTAAACCTGTGGCAATACGTCCCTCATGACCAGACGGAGGGCTGCTTCACTTCATTCTTCTTGCAAGTGACTCCACTCTGAGTCGCAGTCGTACGCACCTTGCCGCAAGTAAGGAACAGCTCTTTCTGGAGCTACCTGTTCCGTGAAACTTATTACTGCTCTGTTGATATTTTCAGTTTCCCACTGAACTCTACGGGCCGCGCTGTGGTGCTGAACACACACCCCTTTGTTACAGGTCCACAAATAATACCTCCCCGTGCAGCAAGTTGCATGAACGAATATTCCTGTCTCCTGTGGTGGAACACAGGATAGTGCTATAGAGATTTACAAGCATTTTGGAGCAATCCACTGCCTCCCTTTTCTGGATACAATAGTCGATTTAGCATCAAAACTGACTGCGCAATGCCGAAGTTTCCCGTAAGCTTTATGCTTTCTTCCGAAAATTTCCAAACTACTGAACAAACGAACTGCCACTAGTTAATAGCTGCGTGTCACTCCAGCTTCCAACACAAACTGTCACGCCTAATTACTTCCTATCACACCAGTTTCTGAAATACCCCTAATTTAAAGGCACCAACAAACGAATGTGTCTGCCGCTACCAGCCTGTGCAAATTAACCACTCTCTTTGGTCCGATTTCAAACACTTGCTCAAACATTCCCAATCACAACACGCACGATACGTTCCAAGCATTAAAAAAATACTGCACGAATGTCTAGTGTTTTGTCGCCTTGTCATAGTTTTTACTGTTGCAAGCGGCACCCGCAAACAGATTTGTACCGACAGACTGTGCTTCCCTTGATTCCTAGCAACAGAGTTACAACCGTATGTTGGAACTTCACGAAGGATAGATTTTTCCTGAGAGGGTAATTTCCTTATCTTAGCAACTGTGTCAGCGCCATGGTTTTCCTCACTAACTTAGCTTCAGTTCTACTTTGGGGTTCCTGAGTGAAGGGTATGTCGAGTACCCTAGCACAGGACTTGATTTGGGTGTCCTCTGTACGCCAGCAGATGCCATTCTGTACCTTTTCCGAGTAGTCCTCAATTTTTGGGCATCCCTATCGAATTTTCGAAAATAGACAAAAGTCAGTTATCATTCATGCGCCGTCTCCGCCACGCGTTATGATCTCAACTGCAATTGTTAGTTTCTGAGAAAAAGCGTGACGGAAGCAAGGACGCACAACGGATTACCCCGGCGATGTATTTCTACCGCGCGCAAAAGAGAACTCCAACTGCGTCTCCCCCCGCCTTGTCTTCAGAAAGTCCCCTTTTCCCTCTGTCATTGGTGGCCTGCCAGGCACACGGTGAGGAACTATGCAAAACTGGAAGTACCGACACTTCCTTTTGGTGGCCTGCCAGGCACACGGTGAGGAACTCTGCAGGAGTGGCGGTACTGACACTTCCTTTTGGTGGCCTGCCAGGCACACGGTGAGGAACTCTGCAAGACTGGAGGTACCGACACTTCCTCTTGGTGGCCTGCCAGGCACACAGTGAGGAACTCTGCAGGAGTGGCGGTACTGACACTTCCTTTTGGTGGCCTGCCAGGCACACTGTGAGGAACTCTGTAACAGTGGTGGTACTGGGGCGGCGATAAACGGTCGCGACGCTGAGGGGGTGGCAAAGATCCCACAGCGAACTGAACTTCGGACCCAACTTGTTTCCGAAGTGAAATACGCAGTTGCAGGAGATAAATACACGACTGGACAGAAGAGGAAGGATGTGTGCATTTCAACATAAATGTCACCTCAATGCTTTATGACCTCCTCTCTTCCTTTTCACTGGACTGGCTACTGTTATACAGACGATTGTATGGTCATATGTAACTTGAAATGAACAGGGTGGGGAGCTGAGAAAATGCACTGCATATCCGCGAATTCTGATGATGAACACGATAATATTAATAATAATAATAATAATGTTTCGCTTGTACTAAATGAAGAACCTCAAGATGAACCCCTACGGCGAATGGAGGTACAGCTCCATGCATTCTTAAGCTCTGCACTAGATGGAGGTGAATGCTGAAATGCAAGCATTGGTCACTTTGCTCCCGGTATCCTGGAGAGTTGGCTGGGCGGATCCCAATGTTGGTGCGGAGTTTGTAGACAGAAGGCAGTCCCTCGCCTGCGCTGGGAATCGAACCCGATTCTCAGTTCTCCAGGCGGTAGTCTCTACACAGACCGAGCTACTTCGGCTCCAGACACAACAGCAATGTAGGAATGTGGGTGTAACGCCACGTACCTAGTGTGCAGCAGTCCCGCAGAACGAATGGCGGCAGCGTTCAAGATTAAGCCAATTTTTACGTTGCCAACCTGAACTGCAAATTAGCGTAACCCGACGCAAAAAATACTGACGTAACTGCCAGCAGTACACGCTTCCACGTCACAAACTGTTGACGTAACAAGCGGGAGTTCATGGCTTAACGAGCACTGACGCACTGTCCTGTCAACAGCACTGCGCAGCAGAGGAAGTTATTGCATAGCGTACGTCCCACGTTACAACGAACTATAAACAGCTTACATAAACAAATAAGCAATAATGAATTTATTAGTCTAATACTGTATATAAATACTCAAAAAGCGAGGGAATTTTTAAATAAAGAAACAAGGGATTTCTATAAATGACAAATACTTGAAAAACAAATAAAGAACCGAACAACTAAATCCAATCTTCCTGCCAGACTTCAGCTGCAGCATCCCCGCTGTGACTTTTACAAATTGTGTAGACGCAGTAAATAACTCTTGGAGTCCAGGAGGCTTATTTGCTAAGTCAATGCACTACTGCGACGTGTTTCGGCCACTGTATACTACCCTCCTCAGCAAGTACGTATTAAATTACAAATAAAGTATGTCGTACGTACTATATAATCATATATATATATAAATAAGCGAAAATGCACCACCAAACTTCCGGGGGAAGGGGGTGTGCATACAGGCCCACACCACGATACAAGGCAAAGTGTTCTGTCAACAGGGTCTGCTGTCTTCAGTTATACACCACCGCTGCACTCTGTACCGTATCAGTTGATGAAGAACAGTTAAACAACCGAAATCAAAGAAGAAAACTAACGCTCCTTATAGCGGACATGTGCAAGTGACCATCAACTTGTGATAACGCCTGATGTAAAAAGCTGAACCCTCACGACTGGAAAGTTAAATAAGTTGCATAACTGTTAGGTGCACGTCCTGCAACCGTCTCCGGCAGAGCGTAAGTTCGGCTGCAGGTTATACCGAAGAAGCTGCACGGAGTCGTCAGTGCTGTCAGTAAACACTAATCCCTGGGACTGGCTGCAGAACATGCGGAGTGTAAAGGGGCAAAAGTCTGACCCACTTTCCTGGAATATTCGCGAGGCGCAGTCCCAAGCGGTAGATAAGCGAAAGACGACAGACGAGTTTTAGTTCGAGTTCCAGCAGGGGCACGTGTTTCTGTCTCCTGCATACTGTTCAGAGTCCTTGTTGGGCCCACCAATTCTCCTGACCAGTTGATGCCGGTGGGTTTTTCCTTGGGAAGATGCGGCCGGGGCTTGAAGCAGACCGTTCACCACCGTCTAGTATTGAGGTTGACTGCGTTTTATCCACAGCTGCGCTGCCCCGTGCGTCGTCATGGTGTGGCCCTTAATTAGGCACAGGGACGTCACGTTTTCAGAACAAAAGTCGGCAGAGGGGACTTCCTTTGCCTACTTGGTTTATGTGGCTGCAGTCCGTTTAATGACGCTGTCACTCCCTCAGAACCTGCAGCGTCGCACAGTGGGACTGCTGGTGACTGAGTAATGAAACGGAAAGGCTGTGGAGAGAAGCAGTCACAGCCCGAACTGAGGTCAGCCTGCTGTTCTGGTGTTCGCGTGGGGGGGGGGGGGGCGCCCGCACAAGAAAACTACAAAATCGTCAGCATAACCGGTCTCCGGGTTTGAAGTCGACAGCTTCAGGCTACCCACGCCACCGCACTGTGTCACTGCTCCACACAGTGCACAGACTGCACGTGACGGGTGTGCGTGGCGCTACCCACGCCACCGCACTGTGTCACTGCTCCACACAGTGCACAGACTGCACGAGACGCGTGTGTGGCGCTACCCACGCCACCGCACTGTGTCACTGCTCCACACAGTGCACAGACTGCACGAGACGCGTGTGTGTGGCGCTACCCACGCCACCGCACTGTGTCACTGCTCCACACAGTGCACAGACTGCACGTGACGGGTGTGTGTGGCGCTACCCACACCACCGCACTGTGTCACTGCTCCACACAGTGCACAGACTGCACGAGACGCGTGTGTGGCGCTACCCACACCACCGCACTGTGTCACTGCTCCACACAGTGCACAGACTGCACGAGACGCGTGTGTGGCGCTACCCACACCACCGCACTGTGTCACTGCTCCACACAGTGCACAGACTGCACGAGACGCGTGTGTGTGGCGCTACCCACGCCACCGCACCGTGTCACTGCTCCACACAGTGCCCAGACTGCACGAGACGCGTGTGGCTGCCTCGGTTCTCCAGCTACACCATCGGGGGGGGGGGGGGGAACCGTTCGTAGCTTCTGCGGACGCTGCAGCCGAAGATACAGGACCCGCATTTACAGGACTCGAACGGCGATCGTCCATCCGATGCGTTAAAGAGCCCGTTGCTGACGGATGCAAGTGAGAGATTTTAACAAACAATCAACTGACTGTAGCTAATTTTTCAGTCTTGTTTGAAAGAGACGATTCTTGTAACCCTGCCTGCTGTGTGTGCATGTTGGCAGTGGAAGCCGAAAGAAACTGCTGCCTTGCTCGTTACAGACCGCTACTGATCCTTACGCTGCGCCGGATGACTCGGAGTCCACACTTTCTTTGGGACAGACTTTAATATTATCCTCTGATATATTCCAGTTCTTCAGAGCAGTGTAATCAGTTCAAGGTTCTCTTTTAAAAATGTATACACATTTCTCGTCTCCCCCATTCGTGTTACATATGACACCCATCTCATCCTCATTTATTGCATTACCTAAGCACGTGGTGCGTTCCAACAGTTCCAGCTCTAGCCTGCTCACTACGTTCTTCTCGCACTGCACCAGTGCAGTCTTCCCCGCGCGATAACACCTTCACACGTGCGCAAAACTACTGCCACGTTATGGCTAGATATCCTCCAGTTTTTTAGAGTTTTACGTAGGAGACGGGCATGTGATAGCACTTGACGGAAAGCAGCGTTATGTTGTGGCTGCCTTTGTGTGCGCTAAGCAAATACATAACTGGGATTGTCAGTCAAACAGTCTTCTTCTTTTGTACTATTGTATGCCTAATTCTTAACGGATAGGACGTTTCGGAAGCCTCAGCCTTTAGGTGAAATTGACAGAAGGGTCGAATCTGGTGGACTCCTTAGAAACAGCTGCCGTCAGTCGGTGATGCTTCTTCCCATTTCACCCAAAGACAGGATATAACCGGCTTCCGAAACGTCACACTCCGTTAAGAATTAAGACGACGGACAAAGTCCAAAACAAGAGCATTATTTGATCAAGTCGTGTGCCTCCGTCAGTCTCCCTGGGAACCGTCATAATTGCGCGTCCGTAAGTTCCATCTCCCAGCCCAGCACCGAGCGAAATAACATTTAACGGGTCACCGCACGAATGGTTCCAGCGCACGCTAATTAACGAACCGTCGCCGCCGTCTGTTACTGGAGAGCGTCATCCCACACTGCAGTTTCATTTTCTATGTCGTGTTTCCGGATACCAAATGCGTGGGCAAGCTCGCAACATTTTGCTATTGAAAGAGTGTACGTTACATACCCGTTCCCACGCGCGTCGCTTCTGTCACAAGTCTGACAGCGCGCGACATTTGGGCCTGCGTAGGAAAAGCACCACGGTCAGTTGAAAGAAGTTCAGTAACAACCGGCCACGTGCAACACCAGCTTCCTACCAAGAGAGCCTCAGAGGACACGTGCTGTCTGATTGGTCTCTGCTGCTCAGAGCAAAAGGATGCCACGTTCGTGTGTCAGTACGTTCGAAAAGTTACTATGTACAGTCGAACCCGGTTATAACGACATCGGTGTAAGCGTCACCTCGTATATAACGTCACATTTTCTGTGATACCAATTAATTCCTCACAGTTAACCGTAACATTACACCCCTCGGTTGTAACAACACTCGTTCATAACGACACAAAATAAACAGTCCCTTTCGTGACGCTATAACCGAGTTCGACTGTATTTCACCGCTGTCGTCCCGAGGAGGGACACCGCCTCCTTTGTCAGACAGCTACTCCCGAAACGTCTCTATTTACCAAACTGAACGGTGTCACAAACCAGACGGCAGTAATGTCAGTCCGGCCCCCTGACCCCCTGTACAAACCCTAACAGCAGGCGGCCAGTCTCCGGCAGATCACTGGACGGCACAGACACACAGCACGCAACATGATCCCATCACAGCCCTCTGCGCAGACGTATCCTACTGGGCTGCACACTTCGTCAGCTCAGGCTGCTGGCAGGCGGCGCCTCATCGCCACGGTCCGGGTGTAGTCCTAGTGTCATCGGTGTGGGATTTGTGGCAAGCAAAGTGTTTCTCTGCCAGTATGGCCATATACATTTCTTCTTCTTCTTCTTCTGCTGTGCCATGCGGCCCTTACAGTTGAACCAGTGCCTCCTTCAGAATGACAGCCCATACGGATCCGTCTTCTGCTTTCTTCCTCCATCTCTTTCAGACCATTCTCAGTACAGGCCCACCACCTTAATTTTGGTCTTCTTGCTTTTCTTCTTCCATCTGGTTCCCCCAGAAATGCTTTCTTTACGGTCCTCGCATCAGACATTCATACCACATGTCCAGCCCATTCCAGTCTCACTTTTGTTGTCGTTACGATGTTTGGTTTTCTGTACATAACCTGCAGTTCGTCATCAGGTCGGATTCTGCAGCCTTTCTGAGATTCTGCTGGGCCGTGTACCTTTCTCAGTACGTTCCGCTCCCGTGTTTCAAGGGCTGGTTTCAGTTGCCGTGTCACTGCAGGCGTTTCACAGCCATATGGCACTACAGGTTTAACCACTGCAGTATGTGTGTGTTTTTACTTTTGTGTGTTGTGATGGATAAGAGGATACACCCTACCAGTGCTGCTCAATCACTCGTCTGCAGACTCGGTACAGTCGGACCATTTGATGCTGTAATGCAGACACCCCCCCCCCCCCTCCATTCATACAACACGAAAACTACTGCCCCTGCACACTGCTGGAAGCACCAGCACCTTGCAGATACGTGTCGAACGTGCTGCTGACCACTGCTGTCCACGTAGGTAGTGGAATTTTCCCATGCTGCCAGTGGATACGTACGTGTGGCTAGAAGCATTCTTAACCTCTGCACTCTACGGAGCTTCACGTTCCAACCGCCTTACTGTCAGGGAAATACCCACCGCTACCCAGGACACTGCGAAGACGGTGAAACCCGTCCCTCCTGCCGGTCACTGAACCCCGATTTGCAGGTCGTCCACCTCGTAGGGCATTGCGTGGAATTCTGCGGGCCACAAGAACGCCGAGCACAGTGCGCTGTTTTGCTCGGCTTCTGCGTAACGCACATCTACAGGACTGCTGCCGTTTTACAGACGTAACGCACATCTACAGGACTGCTGCCGTTTTACAGACGTAACGTCACTTTTGAGGCAAAAGGGAAAGGCAACTAGAAACGATACACACGCTGCTGTTTGTCCATACAGACGGCCGCCGTTTTGATCAGCAGCAGTGCGTCTGACGTGCTCCAGTTACTGCGACGTGTTGAGAGTCTAACATTCCGCCTGACAAAATACAGTTCGGCTTAGTCACATGTCACACGAAAGCCCTGAATGAGTCACTTGTCAGGTTTGTATTGCTAACCGTAATGGGTGGCCCGACCAAGGAATTCACTTCAGGATTGTAGGTTAGACGCTGCTTACCACGACAGACAGTTACATGTTACCAGTCACGTCTTTCTGAACATCGTTCACTGTCCTTACCTTCACAGTGAAACCTGCTACAGAGGATTAGCGCATCGTATGGACAAGCTTGTCACGTGCCATGGCTCAGGTGGTTAGTCGCCGGTCTCTAACTGCGGAGGCACGGGTTCGATCCCGGGTCAGTCCATGTGGGATTTGTGGTGGACGAACAAAGTTGCACTGGGACAGATTTTTCCTGAGCACTTCGGTTTTCTCCTGTCAATTTCATTCCATCGGTGCTCCATTACACGGAAAAACGAAAAAAACTAACCATCTTCGTCACAGGGTTGCACAATAAGACTCAAGGCTGCGGTGCGTCCGTAGCGTCTGCTGTGGGGTCCTCGACCGCAAAAAAAAGTTTGTCATTCCCGCTGTTGTTCTGCCGTCACGTGCTTCGGTTCTTTGCACTTAGAATTAACATAAGAAATCACTATTTTTTTTCAAAATATGATATAATTTTTGGTTGGGAGTATGCCCACTGCACGTGTCTTTCTCTGTACACACACACACGCGCGCGCGCGCCCGCGCCAAGTCTTGCAGAGGAATTCGAACGTGCGTTCCCCGCGTTTGACCACTCGGACCATAAACGGTAAGCTGAAACGTCGCGAACTTAAATTTCTGCTTTCGAATTCGCTATACGTGCTCACCACGTGCTGAGATTTGAGCGATACGTGCTCACCACGTACTGAGACTTGAGCGATACGTGCTCACCACGTGCTGAGACTTGAGCGATACGTGCGCACTACGTGCTGACATTTGAGCGATACGTGCTCACCAAGTGCTGAGATTTGAGCGATACGTGCTCACCACGTGCTGAGATTTGAGCGATACGTACTCACCACGTGCTGAGATTTGAGCGATACGTGCTCACCACGTGCTGAGATTTGAGCGATACGTGCTCACCACGTACTGAGATTTGAGCGATACGTGCTCACCACGTGCTGAGATTTGAGCGATACGTACTCACTACGTACTGAGATTTGAGCGATACGTGCTCACAACGTACTGAGATTTGAGCGATACGTGCTCACTACGTGCTGAGATTTGAGCGATAAGTGCTCACTACGTACTGAGATTTGAGCGATACGTCCTCACCACGTGCTGAGATTTGAGCGATACGTGCTCACTACGTGCTGACATTTGAATCCTTCACGGTGGTAGGCTGTGAGCTGTTGTGGGAGTCGATTAATAGCTACAAATTTTCGGAAAATGTAATGCTTCCTTCGACACTGAAGATGGAATTAGCATGTTCCTCCGAAAGCTTGGTTCCTATTTCCCATAATACACGGGGTCACGTCTCAGAATAGCACGGTCTTAATGCAACACGCGGATTCTAAATCTGGGGCTGCCAAGTAACAAATCACGTTTACATTTCCGCTACATCTCGGCCGTAGTTGCCTTCTTCATGTTATGATAAGTTAATTTTAGAGAGACTAAAATACCAGAAGTACAGACGCGTTCGCTCGGCACATTAATACATCAGGCACCAACTGATTGCCGAGTATAAATAACCACACGCTAGTTCAAAATACCATCTTTCTTTCTATAGCGTGACGGACCGAGCTGCACCCTCACGTGAAACTACTCGCATGACACTGTATGTAGTGAATACGCTGCTGCATACACGCTGCACTCCACGGCGTGGTGCACAGACTGTGGCAAGGTGATCTTTACGTCTTAAATACCACACACTGCACACTAAACACGTTCATGTAACTTCAGTTACGCCCACAAGGAAAGCGCCAACTGCACTGCGCCAATTTTCACGTATCTCGCGTTGCCCCACACCACTACGTGTATATCTCTCGTACCGAATTTGAAATGTGAAAAGTGCGGGTATAAATTCATTTGCGGCCGTTAGGGCCGTTAGCCCCCATCCGATTTTCACTAAACTCGCGGCCGTTCGACAGCTTCCTATCAAGAATTTCACGAAAATCCGACAAACGCTTCAGACCGTGATACAAGGTCATACACAGACGAACTCACGGACGGACCGACATGTTCTCAGCACAACGCTTTTTCCTTTCTGCTTCGTAATAAACGCCTAACACCAACCAGGCTTGAATTCAGCGCGCCGCCGCTACCTGCGAACACAGTGACTGACGTGATGCATGTGTGTAAAGAGCCAGAAACGTGCAACCCGCACGGTGCAAGGTAAGGGGCTGTGTCTGCTGGATATAAACGTGCAACCCGCTCGGTGCAAGGTAAGGGGCTGTCACTGTCTGCTGGATATAAAAGTGCAACCCGCACGGTGCAAGGTAAGGGGCTGTGTCTGCTGGATATAAACGTGCAACCCGCACGGTGCAAGGTAAGGGGCTGTGATTGTCTGCTGGATGTAAACGCCACATCCGTCCCTTGAATCCTACTGAAAATGCATAAAGAGTTATGGAATTTAGCGAACTATTTCTTCGCATAAGCCTCAGTGGGGGGGTTCGCCTGTGCACGTGAAAGTTGTCAGATACAGACTCATAAACAATGCGCGCCGTAATGTTCGCAATGTTTACACAAAAGTGGGCCGTATGAGTAAACGCTATTTGTACGTTTACATTACACTTGCTTGCACCATGTCGTGCTCCACACTGCAGTGTTCGCTGCTATCACACGAAAAGACAGACGCAGATTTCGCGCTGCGGCCATGTTGTTACTTTACATTAATGAACATCCACACAAACTACACATTTCTTGACGAAATGCCACTATTACATACATACATACACACACACACACACACACATATATATATATATATATGTAGGTCCCACATTAACTAGCATTACTGTCTACACCACCTCAGAATTTCGTACGTACGCCGTATTTATGTCACAGATAGCAGAAAATTATGAACATCGATGGTACGAAAGTCGCTAAAAGACGTAAGGGATGTGCGTGCGTGTGCGCGTGTGTGTGCGTGTACGACGAGACAGCTTTGACAGGTCACACCGTCTCCTAGCCGACAATCAAACACAGACTCTCCCTGAATGCGAAGCAAGGTGGCAGCCATTCTACTAAGACGCACAGTAAGTATCGCCGAGTTACTTCAGATCCAACAAATTCGTCCCGGATTCTTTCTTCTGGCGGGGGCGGGGGGGGGGGGTGCAGCAGGACTCATTTCTTCGTGTCTTACCGGCACTCCTGACGGAGGCAAGCGGATGTTCACAGTTTTATTTCAGGCGTCTGTGCCAGTTGCAGTGGGCAAGCGGCGTGGAAACACGCAGCAACCCAACGACTCGCTTCTCGTGACAGCCTGCGATGTCTGGACTCACTTCACGAACGCAGCCAGTGGCTGGCTGCTCCCAGCCGCGTAACGAGTTCTGCTGTCGCAGGAAAGACGAGAACAGCTCACTCGCTGGGCAGTTAGCTTACCGGCTGTGAGATCGATTAGAATGAGCTCTCAGAGCCGGTCCGTGGTGACTTGCCAGTGCTTGCTCAGTCAGTCCGTGAGGCGTCCTTTACGCTGAATACGAGCGAGTGGAGTGCCGGGTCGCCACGCCGATAAAACTGGAAAACAGATACTGCTAAGACCCGCTGAGTGGTTCTGGACAGTTCCTTAGCGTATTTGTCTATTTCCGTCTTGCCAGGCATTGCCGGCTGTTCCGGATCCCGTCTTCACGCGAGCGTGGGGTACGGACCGCTCCATTCTTTTGAACCCGGGGCGGATTACATTTGAAAGAATGCCGACCGGTACTGCTAGAGATCCGGGCTGACGACAGACTGCATAAGATGGGGACACTGTCACCCTCAGAGGAGTGACAAGTCTGAATTGTAAGGGCCCCATCACCAGAAAATGTACGCAGATTTTCACCAGTCGACCTGACAGTGCAACGACAAGAGCAAGACCAAGATCTAGATGGCGGAAATGCGTTTGGACAGATAAGAAGAAAATAATTACGAACTGGAGGGAAAAATCTAGGAACAGGAATGAATGAAAGAAGGCAGCTGAGGAGGCGAAGGTCCAATTGGGACTGTAAGGCCAACTGAGGAGGCGAAAGTCCAATTGGGACTGTAGGGCCAACTGAGGAGGCGAAAGTCCAATTGGGACTGTAGGGCCAACTGAGGAGGCGGAAGTCCAATTGGGACTGTAGGGCCAACTGAGGAGGCGAAGGTCCAATTGGGACTGTAGGGCCAACTGAGGAGGCGAAAGTCCAATTGGGACTGTAGGGCCAGCTGAGGAGGCGAAAGTCCAATTGGGACTGTAGGGCCAACTGAGGAGGCGAAGGTCCAATTGGGACTGTAGGGCCAATTGAGGAGGAGGAGGAGGAGAATAAGACGAAGCAGCGTGAGGATACGGTCGGTTCATGTAGACGGGTTGCGAAAGTTAATGAATTAGAGTCCAGCGAGAGGCGAAGCACTTGCGGCCCTGAAAGGGTCTTCTCGTCCTTCTCATTGGCCTCGCCATTGGCAACAGCCAAGGTGTTGTAGAAGACGACTGTACCCTTCGCAAAGGCGCACTCCCCGTTGCAAGGAACTTAACAATGCTCTGTTTTCGCGTCTCACATGTACATTCAGCAGGCAGGACTGGTTTGATTTTACGAAGGACTTGCAAGTGCTCGTTTGTGGCTGGACCCCGGTCACTTCAGTCTGATTTAACTAGTCGTTCAACCCCATAGAAGGGGCAGAATATTCGTCCGAAACGTCGATATCGACTATACGTTGTGAAAGCCGCGGCATTATGGTGTGAACTAGCCTCCCGCACTGTAACATGTCTACAGCTGACACACAGCAGCGTAATGTGGAGATAACTCTTGTGCGGCGGCGACTGCACTAAAAATTACAGTGGCGCCTTTAATCCACATGCAGCATACTTCGATCGCGGCCGTGGCTGCATCGCTCGTCTGGTCTCACTATTTAAAGGCTATTTTCCCATGACGCGAGTTTCACCAGTGACCCGGCCAGACTTGCTCCTCGGTCTGCTAAGTGCAGTCTATGCCACTGTTAACATTTTAGAGCCTAGCGGTAACTTTACGTACCGCCAGTTTTAACATTCACAAATTCTACCTTCTGCCCACACAGTGTGTTTATGTGTTTTGTGTGGATCTCAGAACAAACAGCGATTATTTCCCTACACAACATTAACTGACTGGTTTTTATAACCGGGACGGAGTGTGTTCACTGCGCGGTACGGACTGAGTCTTTAACTATCCTCTCTAAAGCCCAGTGGTCACTATATGTACCGCCAGGTTTAACATTCACAAATTCTACGTTCTGCCCACAGAGTGTGTTTGTGTGTTTTGTGTGGATCTCAGAACAAACAGCGATTATTTCCCTATACAGCATTAACTGACTGGTTTTTATAACCGATACGGAGAGTGTTTACTGCGCGGTACGGACTGGGCCCTTATATATAAAACAGATATGTCTCATCTTTAAAGGGTTAACGGCTCTGCATCGCACGATGCACCAGATTGTGTGCTGCTTCGAAGTTACGTGTACTCAAAGTGTGTACAGACGTGCATGCACGCACAGTTGCACTGTGTACGTATGTAAAGCACGGTCTGAACGTCAAAACCTTGTTCTTGAGGTCATGCATCACATAAACAAAGGTCACATTCTACGGATGTTCGGAGCAGCGCACGTTGGCATGCGCTATGCGGAAGCAATTTTAAACATCGATTCTGTGTAAATGTGTGAGGCGGTATTCTGCAGAGTCCTTTAATCTTCAGGGGCCTTCTTACAAGTGATATTCATCTACCCTCTCTGAAAAATAAATTGCAGCGGCATTTACTAAGAAATATGCTGGAAACACGATTGCTTTTGCACTTGAAACGCAATGCAGCGCTTCCACAGGTCAACCGCACAGTGAAAACGCATCTTGGTCACAGTTTCTCTGGTCAGGGGATCGGCGTGGTGGTCAAGAGCCTGGGCTCCTCAGATTCACACGCTTCAACCCTCTATATTTGTATCTGTGGCGCTCACAGCAAGATCTGGCGCACCATAGAATGTCAACACGAGATGCCGTGGTCTGTCGCATTTGGGAGTCTGCAATTTGTGCAATAGTCTCCGAGAACTGACGCGAGCTACATGCTTGGGTCACATGCACACCAGTTGTGTGCTGACGTCAGCTGTTCTCGTGTAGAATGTCTGTTCCTTCCGCAACAAAAGCTTTAAGTAAATGCTCGTCCCCTTATTCTGTTTTCTTCCAAAATTCACAATGCTTTAGATCTGGACGTATGATTGTTACGGCAAATCTTTATCCTTCAACTTTCGCTATGCTTTGACTTATGTAGTTTTAGCGTGTCCGCAATGAGAAGTTGCAAACATACGCCTGCCAGTTCCGCCATATCTCTGCCCGTCGGTCTGTCCGCTCGTAAAATTTTCAGAAACGCCGAACGCCTAAAGGTTTTCCACTGCTCTGGGGCGTGCTGCCGACTACAGTTTGGCTGCACTCGGAAATCAGAACGGGCATTTCAAAGGCCCCACAGCATGTCTGCGCGCAACTCGCTGAATGTTTGTAGCAACCAAAAGCGTTCCCTATCAACGGCCGCAAATGAAAATGCAACACACACCGATGCCCTAACACTTAATACACGCCTCACTGTTTCTGTGGCAGTCGAACAAAAATACACTAAAAACTTGGCTATTAGCATTAAACAGCGCTATTTCAGTGAGTTCACGCTTCCGCCGCGATGTTTGGTGAGATCGGCGCTTTCTGCGATATTGCGCAGCGTTATTCGTACTAACGCACTGACGTTTCGGGACAACCTATCGGCCCCCTCTCCAAGGGCCAAGAAATCTAAGAAGAAAGTGTTCTTTGCCTTCTCCTTAGACTTCCTGATCCTTGAAGATGGGGCCGATAGGTTGTCCCGAAACGTCAGTACATAACTGCGACTAACGCTGCGTAATATCGCAGAAAGCGCACATCTCACCGTTATTTGCCACTCTAGAGCCGCAACTCGGAGAAATGTTGCACCGATTGTGCCTGTGCATTTCCGCCTGTCTTCGTGCTGTTCGTGGGAGGGCAACAGAAGTCAGCATTCGTGAACTGGCAACCCCGGGACGGCAATACAGCGAACACGGGCAGACAGGCTCGGTGTGTAACATATTAACATGTGGAATATGGGTAAGTGCGGAAAGTAACGAATGTGGCCGAATATGACACATGCCGAGGTGTCAACTACCACCCAAGAAGTAAAACAGCACCACCGGCCAGTGAGGTGACAAAACAGGGCTAAAGAAGGCCTTTTCCACGCTGTGTGAACTGCTGTGAAACGTGTAACTTAAACTTTACGTTTCCAGGGCGTAATTCAGCACCACGCCTTTAACACGCCAGCGGGAATTACGGTAAACACGCCGCATTCTTAACCCCGATGCTGATGGCCATTAGCCGCTAGCCAGTCACCGTGGAGGCCCGCTGTCAGACCCAGGTCATTCAGTGTGGGATTTGTGGTAGACAAAGTGAGCCTGCGGTAGTTTTTCTCCAAGTACGGTTCCTCTCGCCATATTGCAGCCCGTGGGCAAGTAGCTTACGGCTTCTGTCAATGGGCACCACTGTTGACACAGCGCCCTGGGAACAACTGTCGAACATGCATTTTGGTTTCTACTTCGCCGTTTTATATACCACTGCCGCAACACCGACTACCGCCAGGAATACCTTGACATATCGCACAAACGGTGCTCACACCCCAACTATCAGGTGGCGACAGCGTATGTCACGTGTCGCAGTGAGGATGAATACGTACAGGCTTTCCGTGGGGCATCTTGGAGGAAAGAGACAACTGAGACGTCCTAGGTGTAGTTGGGAGGATTATATTAACCCTTTAAAGACGGAACGTAATATGTTTTATGTAAGGACTCAGTGCGTACCGCGCTGTAAACACTCTCCACTTCGGTTATAAAAACCAATCTCTTAATGTTTTATAAGGCAAAAGTTGCTGTTTGTTCTGAGATCCGTACAAAACACATAAACGCAATGTGGGCACCACGTAGAATTTTTTAATGTTAAACCTGGTGGTACGTAAAGTTACTGCTAGGCTTTAAAAGGTTAATTTCCGTGTTCGCAAGGCACATACGCAAGGAGACGGCTACTCGCCTGCTCGATTGACAAACGCCGTACCATGTCGCACGCAAACTGCAGGCCGTTCCAACAATATAATTATGACGTAATCCCCACACGCGGGGGCCGTGGGTGTGCCCCCCCCCCCTCCCGCGACCTGGACGACGCGGGGAATAATAAAATCTGTTGTGCATTCGTTTCGGCTGGATTCCATTCTTATGACAACGCAGTATTCCGAGACATATGGGAGTTAACTTCCCTAATTACGGGGCCCTCGAATGTCGAGTCGCGGGGCCCCCGACAGGTTATGTACGACGCACCAGCGTAATCGCGGTGCTGTCAGATCCCTCGGAACGGCCCCGGCCGCTGTCCGCTTGTTGTCTTGCCTGCCGCAGACGGAGCCCCATGAGTCTGTAAGAAACAATAGGTCCAAAAAATGTCGGTATTTTTGTTACGTTAAAGTTGGCAACTTTGAAGGTCACTAATACCGAATGTTGCTACGTCATAACTGGGGGGGGGGGGGGGCGGGCAACGTTGATCCGTAGAAACTAGAAGTTCCTCACATAGTCGAAAATTCCGGGATTTTTGTGGGAAACCACAGGCTTATCGCAATGTCGGCAACAGCCCGCCCATGTTTCATACTGCGTCAGATTAATTCAGCCGCCACTCGCCCATCCTATTTCCGTAAGGTCCGTTTAACCTTTTAAAGCCTAGCGGTAACTTTACGTACCGCCAGGTTTAACATTAAAAAATTCTACGTGGTGCCCACATTGCGTTTATGTGTTTTGTACGGATCTCAGAACAAACAACAACTTTTGCCTTATAAAACATTAAGAGATTGGTTTTTATAACCGAAGTGGAGAGTGTTTACTGTGCGGTACGCAGAGTCCTTATATAAAACAGATACGCTTCGTCTTCAAAGGGTTAAATGCACCCAACGCGCTGCTGGGGATGATCACGCATGTCCGTCCGATTTCGAGTACTGCCATTTTTAAACTACAGTAGAACTCGGTTATAACGTCACGAAAGGGACTGAATACTTTGTGTCGTTATACACGGGTGTTGTTCTAGCCGGGGAGTATAATGTTTTGGTTAACAGTGCGGAATTAATTGGTACCGCAGAATATCTGACGTTATATACGAGGTGTCGTACAAACCGATGTCATTATAAACGGGTTCGACTGTATTTATATTCTAATACGCTTAAAGGGCCATATTATCCAAGAAGCGTGACAGAATTATTACGTCGCTACGTTTAGATTCGTCTGAGATATTCTGGAGACCAGTCATATTCGGCGCGTTGCACTGGGATTAAAGAGGCACCGAGATCTGCAGGCGCATAGGGCAGTGGCGACACGGCTCCGTGCATTAGATGGCACTCCGCGCTGACCTTCACGCTCCGCCGCTGTACCCTGGGGGAAAGACTTCCTGGTGCACCCTGCTTAGACTTCGGGTGGGCCGCACGTTCGGGGTCCAGTCGCTGAAGCGAAGAGCGGAGGCAAATCTGTGACCCTGCCAGGACTCGAGAACCGATCTGCCGGACGTTTCTCGTGTAAGTCAGTCTGGGTACAGAGCCAGCTACGCTGCTTTCGGGTCACAATATGCACGGCTACTGTCGTTTGTAGGTTGAAATTTTTGAACAGTTTGCGTGTCGCTTAACTTACGAGTCTAGACGAATGGACATTTCATTCTTTGAGTCATCAGACGGATTTTGACAAAACGCGATACAAACCTCGTCGCGTATGAGTCCGTATGCTGTAGCAGCTACAGGCACTGGGCTTCGCGCCGGGCAAAGTTCGATTGGCGACAGCGGGAACAGAATTTCTCTTCTCCTCAGTGTTAAGAGGGACACCGAGGCACACAAACCTCCCACTCAGTGACTATCGGGGCGTTTCCCCCGGGGGTAAAGTGGCCGGCGTAGGAACCTGACCATCCCCTTCCTTCTATTGCAGAGGCTAACAGCGGAGCTGTACCTCCACTTCGCCCTGTGCCCAAACATGCGCAGGTATTGTCCGTGATGTGACAGCTGTGGCGATGGAACAGAGGCCGAGCAGCGTGGAGTAACCCGTCGCTGTTTGCGTCGCGGCGGCTTGTGTTGCCCGGGCTGCACCCCGCTCTAAATTTCTGTCGAGGAGAGAGTTCCCGAACAAAAGCAACGTAAAGTGGTCCCTGCGTAGCAATGGACGCACTAGTCAGAGGTCAGTGGTGAGGTTCACGCTCCGGCCACTTTACCCCCGGGGAAAAAAACACCAGGTACTCATGGATAGGAATTTTGGTGGGCCCCACAGCTGGTCCGGCAGCTCTGGAGAAGCGAAAAATCTCTTTTACCGCTACCGGAAATCGAGGGACAACTCGATTCCCCAGCCTCTAGCCTTGTCACTACAGTAACTGAGCTACCCCGGTTCATTTCCGAAAGAACTTAGTACGCAAAAGCAAATCGCGCATTCTGTACCCAGCATGTGCTGTTCCCAGGTCTGGAGGTTTCCGAGACAACTAGCATCTTCGCTACGAGGCGCTGTCACTTGTAACGACCGGCAGTTTAATTCAGCTGCGGCATGGAATAGATCACCACGAGAATGAGGCGCCACTGTGCAGGCGGCGATGGCGCCATAGGAGCGGGTTTGTTATCTGCGGAGAAGAAGAAGACATCTGGAGGTCACGGACGGGCGGGACACAAAGCAAACCTCTGAGCGTGCCAGCAGCCGAGAATGCGATTTGCGGGCGAGAAGCGTGGAAAAGCGACCGACCGACCGACCGACAGCAAAGACTCTACGACGGCACGACACAGTGCCGAATTGCTGGGTTTTAAAGCCTAGCGGTAACTTTACGTACCACCAGGTTTAACATTAAAAAATTCTACGTAGTGCCCACATTGCGTTTATGTGTTTTGTACGGATCTCAGAACAAACAGCAACTTTTGCCTTATAAAACATTAAGAGACCGGTTTTTATAACCGAAGCGGTGAGTGTTTACAGCGCGGTACGCACTGAGTCCTTATATAAAACAGATACGCTTCGTCTTTAAAGGGTTAAAAAATTCTACGTGGTGTCCACATTGCGTTTATGTGTTTTGTACGGATCTCAGAACAAACAGCAACTTTTGCCTTATAAAACATTAAGAGACTGGTTTTTATAACCGAAGTGGTGAGTGTTTACAGCGCGGTACGCACTGAGTCCTTTTATAAAACAGGTACGCTTCGTATTTACAGGCTTAAGGCAGTTTGGCGCCGTTACTGGTACCGCGGAGCGCGTACAAAGCGAAGCTCACTAATTCTCCGGGCCCCCTGCCCAGAGTTGCCTCAACCCGTGGACCCCCAGGCACAACTCACAGAAACCGTTTAAAGTTGTAATATGCACAAATAAGCGTCCTTGAGCTGTGAAAGCATTTACTAACTCGATGTAAAATTCTTTACAGAAACACTGCTAGCGGCAATGAAAGTACGACGAGGATGAGAAAAAACCTAACTTCAGGTGCCGTGAGGCTTCTGCCGCGACGTACACGGGATGTGCGCTCTTCTGGCACGTTACGCAGCATAAGGCTGTAATTACCGACGTTTCGAGACAACCTATCGGTCCCATATTCAAGGGTCAAGAAGTCCAATTGGACTTAGGTCCCATATTCAAGGGACTTCTTGACGCTTGAAGATGGGACCGATACGTTGTCCCGAAACGTCGGTACAGAATTATTACTCTACGCTGCGTGATATGCCAGAACAGCGAAGAACTCGGCCTAACTTTACATTTAGCTGAGTACGACGTACACCACGCCCAAACCCCCGGTGGCACGATGCGCGAACAATGGACTGGTCATGTCCGTCTGTCCACCTGTCGGCTTATCTACACGCGTGTTTCAGCTTGTCTTGTTTCTTGTCGGGTTTGCAGTCCCCGTGTTGCCGGTACGGGGAATCCCCGCTTATGTTGGTATTCAAATGGGAGGAGTACGTCGATACCGTTCAGTTTGGTACACAAGTACCCACGGTTCGGCGGAACGTAGTATGTCCATCGTTAGTGTATAGTAGGACGCTGACGCTGGCCCGTGACGTCACATCGCCGGACCAATCGTTGCACAGTTCAAGTTCAGCCCCGAACAAGCAAAGAAGGCCCAGAGGGGGAGTAGGACTGTAGCTCTGCTCTTTCTTTAACCTTGGCTCTAGATGGGGTGGGTGGTCAACGCCACGCTCCGGCCGCTTCACCCCCGTGAAAGAGACGCGGTACTCATTGTACAGGAGGCTTGGTGGGCCCCACAGCCAGTGTGGACGGGGGCGGAAAATCTCGCCCCCACTGGGATTCGATCCCCGGACCGTCCAGCCCGTAGCGAGTCGAGGCACAAAAAGAGAACAGTAAAATACTGCCCGCAGATCAGTATCGCTGCTATTAATTAGCCTTGTCAATTCCGGATGTTTATATTTTAAACTAATAACACAACATGTCGGAACGAAGGTATATTGGTATTCAACCCTTTAAAGCTCACTGGTTACTGTACGTAGCGCCGGGTTTAACATTCACAAATTCCACGTTCTGCCCACACAGTGTGTTTATGTGTTTTGTGTGGATCTCAGAACAAACAGCGATTATTTCCCTATACAGCATTAACTGACTGGTTTCTATAACCAAGAGGCAGTGTGTTTACTGCGCGGTACCGGCTGGGTCTTTAAATATACGTTCTGCCCAACACAGTGTATTTATGTGTTTTGTGTGGATCTCAGAACAAACAGAGATTATTTCCCTATACAGCATTAACTGACTGGTTATTATAACCGAGACGGAGTGTGTTTACTGCGCGGTACGGACTGGGTCTTTAAATATAATTCTACGTTCTGCCCACACAGTGTATTTATGTGTTTTGTGTGGATCTCAGAACAAACAGCGATTATTTCCCTATACAGCATTAACTGACTGGTTATTATAACCGAGACGGAGTGTGTTTACTGCGCGGTACGGACTGGGTCTTTAAATATAATTCCACGTTCTGCCCACACAGTGTATTTATGTGTTTTGTGTGGATCTCAGAACAAACAGCGATTATTTCCCTATACAGCATTAACTGATTGGTTTTTATAGCCGAGACGGAGTGCGTTTGCTGCGCGGTACGGACTGGGTCTTTATATATAATTCAAGTTAATGTTTGTGTTTAAATGATTAACAGTAGGGAAACTGCAAGCTTTCTGTAGCCACACGCGAATGCCAAGACTGACATCAGGTGCCGATCACGTAAATAGAGGGAGGCAGTAGCATATGTAGCACTTCATCTCTGGGAATGTTTCGACACCTAATTAACAAGAACTACATTCGAATCGGGTTAGTTTTTATCGCCCTTTGTGTTGTAACAACACTGTAACAGACACTGCGACAAGTTTAAACTTACTGACAGAATGCACAAGAACATCTGATGTTCAACAGGGTAGAAAAATTATCAAATTTTATAGCAGGCCAGCAGTTCCGCACGTCAGTAACTGCACGAGGCAGGGCACGGCTTACGAATGGGTGGAAGGATTCAAAGGCAGCGAGGAGAGTGCTACTGACGATGGAATTTCTAAACAACCACCGACAGTAAACACGTGACAGTTAACCCTTTAAAGACGAAGCGTATCTGTTTTAAATAAGGACTCAGTGCGTACCGCGCTGTAAACACTCTCCACTTCGGTTATAAAAACCAGTCTCTTAATGTTTTATAAGGCAAAAGTTGCTGTTTGTTCTGAGATCCGTACAAAACACATAAACGCAATGTGGGCACCACGTAGAATTTTTTAATGTTAAACCTGGCGGTACGTAAAGTTACCGCTAGGCTTTAAAAGGTTAAGGAACAAACTGACCAGCGTACCCGCGACAACCGAAGCAGCAACAGTGGTGAAACTGTAACGAGTCTCAGTTATTCGAAGAAGCTCTACAAAAACGGCTTAAAACTTAGCCGAAAACATCATCTTTTCTGGCGGAATTAGGAAAGGTGTAGGTCGCTGGACAAGATGCAGTAAACCGCAGGGTGATTTCGTTAAAAATAAAAGATTTATTTATAACTTTGTGCGTTTATCTTTTCAAAACTCACCATAAACTTGGCTTCAAATTTTACTGACATCCGTATCTACAGTACATAGCTCCACAGTGCAAGCATTCCCTCGACAACAAAATGTACGCCCGCTGCCTCGTGACGTTTGTAAGAAAATCTCGGGGCAGCGGGATGCCGAACGTATAACAGCGCCGCGCTCGGAAATTAAAAAGCGGATGCGAGGAGTTTTACTTAGTCAGTGCACGAGTGTGAATGAGAACTGGCCTGCAGCACGTACTGCACTGTATATAGAGACAACGCGTTTAAAAATATTGGAAAATACTTATTTAAAATGAGATGTAAATGCGAGAATAAAATCAGTAAGAAGCAGACTTCACTGCGGGTTACAGCTAAACAGGAACTGTAAACAAAAGTAGAGGTTTTAAAATATTCAAAATATTCAAAACAAGACCAACGAACATAATCGAAAGTTAGCTGTTCTGCATTTGTAACCAGCGTCTAAGGTTCCGTCTGTTTTCATACTTACAGATGTAGTGCTGCCCACGCCGCCCCACTACGCTTTTAATGAAATGCAGACGTTACTACATTAACTCCAGTTACCATATGCTAGCATCTACTGTACACAAATATTTTGCAATTTGATTGTAAAACGATGGAAAACTGGTGGGCTCCCACAAAACAAAAACAACACGATGTGGCACTAACTAGGCACGTACCAACGGTAATGCACAGATCTGACACAGGCCTGCGTGACACAACGCCTTTACAGGATCACTTTCACTGCGACATGTTTCGGCGGCATATATACCCCCATCATCAGGGAGGTAGTGTTCACACCGAAGGCTGGCACGCCACTGATTAACGTGATATGTTGCACACTGCATTTGTGCCCGCTTTTTCGTGACTATGTATTTTAGCCTGGTGATGGTCGACCTCTAGGCCGAAACATGTAGCTTTTGACTAAAAACACAATTGTGTTGGACTGACCAGTGAATGTTGTTTTGAACAGAGGTGATAATGACAGTAGCACGGCAGCAGGGTGTTAGTAGCAGCAGTAGTAAAATTTGGCAGCACACAGTGCAAGTGGATACATAGCGCACACCGCGTAACGAGATAAAAATAATAAATAAATAAATAAATAAGTAAATAAATAAATAAATCGTCCGGCACTAGGAGCAAGTGGGCGCGAACTTCGACTGGTACGCTCCGCTCTGCAGAGCAGTGGCTCGCCAAGTGCGTACGTACGGCGTCACGGCGCCACCTTGGGCCAGAGAACGTGAGAAGGGACATGCCGACCCCCACGCGTGGTCCTGCATATTTCTGACGGCTTCCGAAGCGTCAATCCATCACTGAAGTCAATGCCTCTCCCACTCACTCAGCATTAGCTCCTGCAGCGCGGATTATGACACGTCGAAGCCCAGAAATGAATTAACATCACAACAACCTTCAGCACAAAGGTGTTCTGGCTAAGCAGACGACGCAGCCAGCTGGCACGGATGGAATCTTTTGTCGAGTATGTTTTTAAAAACGTACTTACAGGAAATGACATGCACTTCAAACCGAAGGTGCATGCTAGTTGCCGCACAGTGAAGGTTTGGGACTGTCCCATTCAGTGAACATGAATGCGCCATTCAGAAACACGTCTCACGTAGGCCAACCGCCCACTGCCGTGCATGCTTTTCTTCTGATCTTTAGCTATAAAAAGTGTGTGTGTGTGACGATTAACTGGAATGGATGCGGAAGGATGCGTTCATCTACGCCTTGTAAGTTATTAGGAACACACAAGAACATGAGAACGCAATGAAACTGAATGCAGCGCGCTGCTTTGCAGACAATGGCAGCCAGAACTGTTACATTTCACCCTACAGAACGCCTCTGTGGGAACGCTAACCGTAGGCCTGCATTGTATTTTCCGAACTGCACACACTGCAACTGTCTAGTTTACTCACACGTGGCATTCCACTTTTTAAACAAAAATTTTTTCTTTGCGATTCAAGGACTGTACACTGATCCTTCCGCTGTCTTTCAGTGTTACTTGCATTTCGTTTTCCTCCTCATGTGCAAAAGATATTTGTCCCGTTCACAAAAGTGCAGATGGCGTCTGGGATCCACCCAGCCTCGTAGACAATTGGTACCGCGGGCTCCTCCCTCCCGGGGGGGGGGGGGGTTACTCGGTTGGGGCGTGAAGTTAACCACTAAGCTCCATCTTGTGCAGAAGACCAAAAATTAGTGGAGTGGTAATTAGATCCCCGCCAGTACTCAAGAGGTGGGCAGCACCCCTACCGTTTTACCTTCCCCTGCATGTGCCACGATACTCTTGTAAGTACCGCTGTATAAATTATGGCAGGTGGTATTCATTTCGTCCAGTTATGCGACGTCTTTCTGTGCTTCCACAGACTGAAAAGGGGAAAATTTTAATTCACCTCGAAAGCAAGAAACAAGAAGGACAACGGACATAAACAAGGCGTCCGAAACTAACGATGACGTAGGGCAATAAATGTAACCTGTGTCTCGGACACTGTCCGTCTTCTTGGGGTTCACCAAATACGGCGTCTCTGAATTTAGATGTATCCACCACCACATGTTACGCTAACGTCAGAGAGGTCCACCGTCTGGATGTATCCACCACCACCTGTTGCACTAAGACAAGAGAGGTTTGCAGTCTGGATGTATTGTAAAGCCTTGACGGACGATCAGTTCGGAACGAAATACAAAGTTTCGGCACCGGTCTGTGTCTCCGTGATCAGGGAGTGAAAAACGATATCCAGCCCCAGCCCCACTGTTTCGACCTCTCCCATATTGTATCGTGTTGGAGAAGATGAATTCTGGGGAAGGCTGGACTATCGCCCCGAAGTGACACGCGCAGCAGCCCACCAAAATTACATCAAAACACGCCGAAGTGTTAGCGGTGAAGTTAATGAAACACACGCACCTGTGACAATGGCTTCACACAGGGTTTGTCACTTGTGTTATTGTCACAACACAAACACCACAGCGTGTTTCTATTTGTTTTATGGTGGTTAATTTGTTTTGTGGTTAGTTTTAATCCACCTGAAGACGGAAGCAAACAATCTCATAAACCCCGCGTGGTGTTGCGCGTTGTGACGACGCAAACCGTCGCAGCAAACGTGAGCGACAAAACCTAGGGGCAGCCCTGTCCGTCCGAACGTTCGCATGCTTCAACGGGAGAACCGGTGGATGGATCTTTACGAATTTTGGTATGAAAGTTATGGCCTTGGAGGCTACGAAAACTTGTAATTTGTAGCCCACTTTCCTTCCGAACAACAACAAAAAAAAACACAAGAAACAGAAGAAGAATAAGCAGAAAAATAAGAAGGCTAGATAGCCATGTTGTCTGTGTCTGTCTGTCTCTTTTCCTCCACTTCAACTTCTGAACAGTCTGACCGGCGCACGACACTTGGTACAAACATTGTGCGAACGCCGCACGTGCCACTTTTCTAATTCCATTGAGCAAAGTCCTCGACAGACTAAGAGCTAATCAAGAAACTTCCCGCATTTTGTGACAACCAAAAGTTCGTTACCGTGTTCACAAAAGCCTGCCGCGTGTCCTTATCCCGAACCGGATCACTCCAGTCAACACCATCCCATCCAATGTCTTTAAGATACATTTTAATATTATCCTATAGTCTACACATACGTATTACAAGCGGTTTTTTTTTGCGGTTTCCCCACCAAAATCCTGCGCGTATTTTTCTGTCCCGCACACGTTTAAATCTCCTACACTCGGTAACAATAATATGGTTGACGTGCACGTTTTTGAGAATGGAGAACGCGTTTAGAAATGATGCACAGCGACAGGTGCTGCTTTCGTTAGCCTACCATTACGTAGCCTGTAGGATAACAACATGGCGGCCGTTACGAAATTTTCTGTAGCTGTCGGCTTGATGGCGGTCGCTCATGAACAAGTGGCGCCACACACGAGAAATTTGTGTGGAGATGGATGATGGACATTCTCACATAACACGGACGAAATACTGTTGCACGTCAGCGATTATAAATGTGGCGCTAATGCGAAATTTGGAGATAAAGCTGACGTACACTGCGTCTGCGCTCAAGTATCAGTAACTCTCCACATTAACCCTTTAAAGACGAAGCGTATCTGTTTTATGTAAGGACTCAGTGCGTACCGCGCTGTAAACACTCTCCACTTCGGTTATAAAAACCAGTCTCTTAATGTTTTATAAGACAAAAGTTGCTGTTTGTTCTGAGATCCGTCCAAACACATAAACGCAATGTGGGCACCACGTAGAATTTTTTAATGTTAAATCTGGCCGTATGCAAAGTTACCGCTAGGCTTTAAAAGGTTAATAACACAGAACCCGTGCACTGCGAAGGCAGACGCTCCATGCCACGCTGCCTGTTAGTACAGTCGGTAACACAGCGTGGCAGACTCACGAACTTCTGAGGTGGAAGCGACAGTAGCGGCACTACTGGTAGCAGGCCTAACCACGACAATGACAGGAATCATACTACTAATCGTAGCAGCAAAGATAACAGCCACACCGAGCACGGAGAAGAGAGAAACTAAGGTTAGCATAAAAAATAACGAGTTTTGGAACCTCCGCAGATCTACGTAAAGTTTCAGGCGGATTCAAAATTCAGGGTACAATACGAAGAACGCACGTGGAAAATGTGGGCACTGCGTTGCAGACTGCAGCTTCAGAGCCGCGTTACTGTTGCTTATGTAATCGGGCCGTGGCACCTTGCACACTCGCGTTCCAGTCTGCCGTAACATGACCGACAAAACATTGCCTAATTGCTCGACAGTGTGCTTCCATCTCCCACGTGTAACGTCAAATTTAGCGAATTCCTTCCCCACTGGATCCTCTCACACACGTCCGAGGCAGCCATCTCCAGACGTCAGATAGCCGTACTCGTTAGGGAACGGGGGGGGGGGGGGGGGGCGGCTTGGCTGCAGCCTCGCCTGCAAAGCGAAATTAAAAAAAAAAACAGATTTTGCAGACGCGACGATATGAAATATTTACGTGACTTACACTTCAACTAAATCAGCTGATGATCAGTGCGTTGAAATGTTGAGATATATAATAAAAACGTATGAATATGTAAATATTTTTTCTTTTTCAGCTAGTTTTAATTTTCCCTGTAACCTACGTACATGTCCGCTGAGGCACTGTGGCGTGATTTTCGTAACACAGGTTTCAAATGCTCAACATTATACACACTCCGTGCACCTGTTTTCACACAGGTCCATGAAAATGCTGACACTATACACTGACCGCGGCCGTGCACAGTAAAGGTACGCACTGCCATGCACCGACATACTGCAGGCTGCACACGTCTGTGAAAATCACTCCCTGTTGATGACTACGATGGTTAGCCGAAACATGTAGCAGCGTATATAAAATCATTGTGCAGTGGTTGGTAATAATAATAAAAACCTATATATAACTTTTAAACTGAAACAGCCCCCAAAGAAAAATTCTGGGTGCGCCCGCCCATGACTGTACCCGTCTGTACACATTTTTGCTTGCGCAGCACTGTTACCCCGTTAGTCCACTCTTGCAGGAATGCTGGGCACGTACATAAGGCAATGCGCTGAGGCGCCAAGTATGCGAAGCAATGCACAGTGATAATACGGACCCCGGCGCCGGTTGGCGTGCAAATCACTCTTCGGGTCGTAACTTCGGTATTGGTTAAAGTTTTTTTGCCTTCTTTTTCACAAATCGTCAGTGACGTACTGGCTGGGGTCCAAGTCACGTGACGCGCAGCGTGAAAATAACAAAGAGGAGACGAGGTTTGAGACTCGCGACTGTGAATGTTAGCATGACGATCTTACGCGATGTGAGAGGTACTGACGTTTCGGGGGAACCTGCTGCATGTACGTTCGGGCACCTTCACGGCACTCTGAATGTGGAGGCTGCTGGCTCCACCAAAATGCTGGTGCATGCCAACCAAGTTCACGCCCTCACATCCCACAGCACCGTGAACTTAACATGACAGGCGGCCTAACTTCTTGCGCTGAGTTCTCCTGACAAGTTATTAAAGAATCCTAATACCTGCGCCATTTGGTCCTAATAGCTGCGCCATTTGATCCTAATAGCTGCGCCATTTGATCCTAATAACTGCGCCATTTGAAGCCCTTAGGATCGCGGGCAACTGTAACTGTCGGACCAAGGGTTCGAATCTGCCGCCAGCTACAGGCCTGCAGGATTTCTACATCCAACGTTTTAAGGTTTTCACGGCAGTGAAGACGCACGTTGTGTTGTGCATTATGACACCGTCTAGTCTGGTAAAGGTAAAGCAATCCCTGTACAGGCCTGAACAGGCCCTGAGGGTTCCAGCAGGTTGAGGCTGCCAGAATTTCAAGGCAGTCGGCATATGAAGGTGGTAAGGTTGTCAGCCCTACATCTGTATTTAGGGTGTAGCAGGAAGTTCTTCCGCACAGCGGCGTCAAAAACCCGAAAGCCTCCAGTGTGCATCGCCGCTGTTCCATGCAGGTTGCAGCCTTGTCACGTGTTGCTGCTCGAGCAAGGGACGTACCTGTCTGTATAGCGACCAGGTTCGATTCCTGACAGGAACAGACCTTCCCTCTACATCGTCCAGACCGCTCTGGGACGCACTCAGTCTCCCACCCAATGGGTCACGCGGGTAAAGAGGCAGGGGCGTGAAACTGCGCACTCACACCTGTCTAGTGCTGAGGTGTGAATGGGTGGAGCTCTGCCTCCATCCCTTCATTTGCTTCATGGCGCCGTGCGGGGCTCCCGTCACGCTGCTCTCGCAAGACGTAAATATGCTGCACACATTTGCGGTTATTCGTACCGCGCATGCTCGTACAATCACTGCATCAGCCAACTTACGCACTTAGCAAAACACAGTGACAAGCAAGTATAAAACTGCTACATGTTTCGACACCGGGGTGCCATCATCAGGGAGCTATTCCAGAACAAAGGAGTCGTGTTGGCCTTGTACTCCTTTGTTCTGAACAACTCTCTGATGATGGCACCCCGGTGCCGAAACACGTAGCAGTTTTATACTTGTTCATGAATGTATTTAATTAATCGCACAACTTGGTTGACGCACTGATCGCGCTGCACAGTATTTTTGTTACTGAAATTCCGCCGCCTTCCTCCTTGCTGGTGCCTGCATCGCGTGTCGGGACGCTGGCTACTGGCAATGCGGCGGTTGGAAATGCTCGTAGCGTCGCCGTTCGGTATCAACTGCAGTTTGAAGGCCTGCCAACTGATCTGCAACCAGTGATCGGCACGGAGACAGCGACACAGCGTCATTTTAGGCTGCCTTTTCTAGCGTCATTGTAGTCATATTTTTAAACTGGCGACAACAGGTTTTCTGTCAGCCTTCCCCAGGACAGACACTTGTACACTTCTGGCAGTTTTATAATTTATCTTCGTATAACACCAGTACATTTTAAAGTTCAATACATGGTGAGCTACCCAATTAGGAGACACGACACGCTAAATTTTCCACAAAATGATAAATACATACAACAATTGCGTTTTAACAGTTCTCTGTTGTCGAGTCTCAGTTTTTGGGGCATTCACAGCGAAATTTGCAAAGATGCGCCCTAATTTTTGCCACGTCTTGGCCTTCGCCCCAATCGAACCTCGGCTCCTCGGTAGTCACTATACTGACTGAGCTACCGCGGCTCCTATGACTTCTCGATTTAGGTTCACTTCCTTTACCCCGCCAAGTGCGCAGACGCGCAGGTCTGGACTTTGCTTACCTGTCGGTCCGAAATAACAACACAGGCAATGTACGTATCACGTAATATTTGGGCGCGTTCGCGTAACCACTGTTGCCGTGCAAAAGCAATAAGCATTACATATTCTGAGTGCGTGTCTGTAGCCTTAGTTATCCAGCATGCAAAGTGCATGCGCCGAATTATTTTTCATCTGTGGCCTGTCTGGCTGTACCGTATTTTTCCACATTATCTCATAAACGGCACGATCTTCGGAGAACTTGTACTGACACAAAACGTGTGTTTTGATTTTCTCTACAGCTTTTGTCTGAAACATTTCTCATTCTAAGTAGAATTCTAAGTAGAACGTAAATGGGTCTTCATGTGAAGTACCCGTTATTGTCAGATTTTAATGAAACGTGTATTTTCCGGGCAGATTTTCTAAAAAAAAAGTCCTGAAATACCAAACTTTATGAAAATCCGCCCAGTTAAAACCGAGACGTTCCACCCGGACGGACAGACATGACGCAGCTAACAACACGCCTAAAACGCGGACGGACAGACATGACGCAGCTAACAACACGCCTAAAACAAGTCCTTTAAAAGACGGGAACAGTGCCCCCTGTAAGCACCTGTAACTAACCCGTTCGTACAACTGACACCTGCAAAGAACCACCATCGTTCTAATGACTCTGGCAGCTGGAAATTTTTAAAATTCAGTTATGAGTGTCTGCATTCAAGTTACAGGTTCACTTTCAGGCGAAATCACTGTCGGTACTCTGCAAGTTAAGAACGGCTGGCACAAAATTAAAACTGCCGTTTGTTGGGTTTCTCTTAAACTGCTCGATGTGTGCGTGGCGTACAACGCACTGTCAAACTGCGCAGACGTTTCATCGCTGTGTGCAATGCATGTCACCAGCCGGCATGATAATGTGCTCTGCGCCCTCGATTACTTCCGTCAACAGCGTCGATTTCAAAATCGTGTATTCGGAATTTTCCCTTTACAACAAAACAGGACACACAAGAGAAGAGGCATAATTCAGCTTTCGGTAGCATTGCTACAGCTGTCGCAGAAGTTACTGGCTTGTGACGCAACAAGCGCAGCTGGCGGGCGGACCTACACTGTGCACTTGGCACGGTATTGCTAGGGTTCCATCCGCTGCCCGATGAAGTGCAGAACCTGTCCTTAAAGGTGCTATCAGCAGCATTAGCACGCACGCACACACAGTGTTCTTCGCTGCAAACAAGCCAAGCTCGGCATATTGTTCTGAAAATGTATAATTTTATGACGAAGAAAGAACCGCAGGAGGCAGACCTGGCGCCCGAACGTTAGAACGAAACTAGGTCCTGGACGCGTGCAGGAATGAATGTTTTGCCGACGTTTCAGCAGACGTTGCAGTTAACATTTTCAAGGTCAGTGAATGTACGGGTGTCGAGCGGCTGTACGCGTCGTGGCCACGGGCGGTGTGTGTAGGAGGTTGACCACTCGGACCGCCAACCTCCCCCCCCCCCCCTTTGCAACACAAGCTCACACAACTGTGTGCGGGTCCACACGTTTAGCTCCGAACTGTCACTGTGACGCCACACGTTGTCACGAAATGTCCAGAGCGGATTACCCTATGACAAGGCGTCGTTTCCCACAGGAACGAGTCCGATGCTACGCTGCTGCAAAAACATGAAAACTCGCAATAAAGTTTTCCTTTTAAAGACACGCCTTGTAAATTTGACCTGCATGTACTAGGAGAAAGACACAGTACGGTCCAGCTTTTTTTTTTTTGATGAACTGTACTGATTGGAGCCCGAAGACGAAACATTACACAATCGCTGTCCAAGTGACCCTTTCCACGCCTTCCTTTTTAACACTTCTTGCGCCAAGACATTTTGTGACCACAGTATTAGTACGCCACCCTCTCCACACGAACGATGTCCTGCCATCTATTGACGTTCCCCATAAACATTCCAGTCCAGCGTCGGCAGCTCGATTAGCAATAATGTTCACTACTATTCGTGCCATTAACCTTCCTTCCACAGCTTTCAGTTACGCTGCATAGACGGATTCGCAATACACTTACTGTTTCCACATTCAGGGTAAAGATCTGGCTGCTGTAACTGTTACAAAGACTTGAAGCTGAAGGTCACGATCCTGATAGTGCTAGCTCAAAATCAGGTTAACACCGCTGACACTCGCTTGCACCAGATGTGACTGTAAAATAATACTTGCATCCAGTCCACTGCCTTACAGTCTGTTTATCCAAAGTAGAAGTAATGCTGTTGTTGTGCTCATCAAGCCATGAGAGTGGGTGCAGAGTGGAGGTACTACTTCATGCATTCTTCGCCTCAAGGGCGCAACCAGCGGGGTGGGGGGGCTCTCAGGCTGCAGCCTCCCTCCCCCTCCAAATGCCCCAAAACCGAAATTGAAAAAGCAGAGGCTTTGTATGTATTATGGTTATCAAAAGTTTTACGTGACTTCCCCTTCAACCAAAATCAACCAATGAAATTGGCTGCTGACTAGTACATTAGAATTTTTTTTTAAATAAATTAATAAAATTAAAAGGCCAAGAACACAGGACACTATGATTGAGTCATGGAGCATGTAGTTATATTTGTATGTGTATAAATGCAGTTGCAGATAGTGTTATGTTGCACTTACATGATTTTTATAACATAATTTTTAAAATCAAACATAAATTACATATGGCCTCAGGGTCAGCCGCCACGCCCAAGGAAAAATTCCGTGTGGGTGCCTGCTTTGCATAATAGCTGGATGGATGTTGAGGGGCAGCTTCAGCCATGTCACTTTCCCTAAGATTGGCGTTAATGTCTTAGTTAGATTCACAAACAACCATTTTTCACCTTTTCTTCCACCAACACAGCACACAGATTTGTTCTCTCATCTGAGTTTCACAAGCTATTTTGATTTCACCACTCAATATCACAGGGATGTATGGATAATACACTTTCTCACAAACATGCTGACGATTTCCTAGATAGATATATTTGACCCCAAAACAACTGTCTTCCCATTTCAAACTTAACCAGTGCAATGAGCAGAGTGAGTGGGATTAGATTCCTGGCATAAGCCACAATTTCTGTCTCATTCGCCACATGCACTAAAGCTGTGGATCAGTCCAGCCAACATCCTACCCAACAGGAACCACCAGGGGCTCCTTGCAGAGAGGTTAAGTGGCTGTAACATAAAGCTGACCTATCACACTTTACATCGCAGACAAAAATGCATGGATCTGCCATGTTAACGCCCACATGTCATCATGCAGCTAAGGTATGGTGATGAGAGTATTTGTGACATGACACCATGTAATCTGGTAGATAAGTATCAACATTTTGGAGGAACCTACATCCTGTATTTGCATCTATCCTGGTGACACAGTCAATACCAGTGTTTCAGGATAACCTTCAAGCCCAGCTTCAGGATAGGAAGCAGGTGCCTGTATAACATTGTTGTCCCTCTGCCAGACTACATGGCGCCACATGTAACCTTAACTTCACGGTCAGATGTATAATCTTAGTTAGTAACATTTGTAACAGAAATGATTACTCTCTTTACAAAGCAATTTTTCATGTACCTGGGGTGACTGTTCTTCACATCAGGGCCAAATGCCAACATAAATAGTGTAGATTAAGAGTTTGAAATATGAATGCTATAATCCAACACCTGTGAGATTAGTGAGACATCACGGTTACAAAACTAATTACTGGACCTTTAATTTTTTATTAAAATACAACCAAAGGTAAGTTTATTCATTCCCCAAGTACCACACACAAATTTTATTAGGAGATTTCAGTGCAAAAGTAGGAAGAGAATGTATTTTGAAACAGAATGAGCATTTACATAAAACTATTAATGACAAAGGAGCAAGCTGTAAACTGTGCCACATCCTGTCTGCTGACTGCAGAAGTTAGTGAGACACTGTTGGTTAGTACACCTACACGAGCAATGCAGATGTTTAATACAGAGGATTCACTGTCAAACAGCAAAACTCTGTGGCAGTTAAAGAAGAGACTCTGGTTGAATCTTTGAATAGGTTGGAAGGTTCTAACAATGTAGATGACAATGGCTTGGGAATGCAGCACAGGGAATATGAAAGTTCCAGACACAGTTCAGGTCACCACGAAATGTAGCAGCATGAACCATGGTTGGACAAAGATATTCAAGTTTAGAACAACATGCACTGGTTTCATGACCCAAGCAGACCTATGTGTGAGAATGTGAGGAACCTGAAGTGCAAAACTGTACACTTAAGGATGACGAGATGCGAATATATGAAACCCAAAATTAATGAGCTTGAAAACCCAACAATAAGGACAAGCATGTACAGCTCTGAATAGAAACACAAATCAATTCAAGAAGAATTACCAACCTAGAACTTAATGCATAAAGGATTAGAATGATAATCTACTTGCACAGCTCAACAGTACAGGTACCTTGATCCATGTGACAGGTGCGTTCCAAAAAAGGCGTTCCCAGTGTTGAAGTCACATAAACTGAACATAATTTGCACATCACAAAACACTGAAAATGTCTGACAGCTGCTATTATACAAAGAGTCACAAGAGTCCTGTTGTTACTAAAACTGATTGTCCAGAAGGGTCAAATTATTTTAATTAGGGGCAGTGGGAGGGGAGTGGTGCAACACGGCAGAGTCCAGGGGGCAACAAAATGGGCAGCAGTATGAATACTTGAAATACAAAATCAGCACATTTTAAATTACTGTGGCAAATAAAAGGAAATTCGCTAAGTAGCTGTCATTTTTATAAATTTTGTAATTTCTGTTAGAGGTGGCCATTGTAATTACTCGGTCGGGGTATCAGAAAACCTTGCTACACCCCTGATAATAATAATAGTAATGTCACTTTAGTATAAGTAAATTGAGTTACACTTATTTAGTTTCTTAAGGAACGCAAGGCATTGTAAAGAAACTTGAGGGCATACTGTCCTTTAACCCTTTAAAGACGAAGCGTATCTATTTTATATAAGGACTCAGTGCATACCGCGCTGTAAACACTCTCCACTTCGGTTATAAAAACCAATCTCTTAATGTTTTATAAGGCAAAAGTTGCTGTTTGTTCTGAGATCCGTACAAAACACATAAACGCAATGTGGGCACCACGTAGAATTTTTTAATGTTAAACCTGGTCGTATGTAAAGTTACTGCTAGGCTTTAAAAAGTTAAATGTGCAGAGAACAGCTCTGTCAAAGAGTCAAAACCACCTTCCCATAGTTTCAGTTACCTCTGTGTTGTTTTCTGCGTTATAACAAGTACTTAACTGATTTTACTTTTTCTGCTGCATTGAAAATATTCATCACTGTGCAACCTTGGATTCCTGTGGCTTGAATATTGTCACGCGTTGCCTTATTGTATTCGTGCTGATAAATCACACATAACTTGGGCACAATTTGTATGGACTTCCTTGTTCCGTTTGCTACTTGTTCTTTCTTGGCACTCACAGGATAGTTCTTACTTTATTATTATAACACAACTCAGTCAGCACATCTATTTTTCTTATAAAAACAATAGCTCGCAACATGTTTGGACCTGGAAGATCATCATCAGTGGTGCAAAATATAATGCTGCCTTTCTTCTATATTTTGTATTGCTTTTGCCTGGTGCTTGACACATGTTGTGAGGTATTTTGAAAACATGCGTTGTTGTCATACTAACAATAGTTGTGTTTGACCAAACTGTCTTATGATAAACGAGTTGCATTAACACAATTGGATGTTGTCTTTGCAAAATGTTGTTCAATCATTATTGTGGGACGGTGTTAAGGGCTAACAGTAAAGTGTAACACAAAAACACACGAGCACATTCACGAGCAAAGACAGCTGCATCGTAACAAGCTGTGGCATAGCTCTTTTTTGGGGGGGTGGGTTGGGGATGGCGCCTGGAGCAAGTTATCATAAGGGCCACTCTAAACTACAATTATAAATTTAAAAAATCAAAATCTTTTTTAAAATTTATTCTATATGGATCAATAACATAAAATCTGCGTACAGAAAATAATACTTTTTTTATTTAAAAAGTTAATTTTGACACCTCTTGGATTCTGCTTTCTGGGACGACCGCACCACTCGTCCCCATCCCCCTTCCCCCCTCCCCCTCCCCCCTGATCCAGCTACATTACTACTAACAAGCAAACACTGTAAAGTAAGCAGTGCATGGCATGGGCCAAATTTTCTCTTTCATTTCTTCTACCCACACAACATACTCTCCTACCACTCCTGCATCTATGAATCAGCCAGCAAGCTTTTTGCATTAAAACAAGTGCTGTTAATTGAAGATGGCATCAATTAGTTGAGCGTATTAAATGAATTTTTTTTTTGAACTCACATTTTGAATCACTTCTGTCAGCTGCTGAAGGTATGTGGCGTTAATGATGTCAGGCAGACTGAAATACATGCAGCTGAGAAATTAGTACCTGACTCTTATTTATTACCTCTGGGAAGAGAATGGCAATAAGAAACTGAAAAGGCATAAATTGTGAGCTACTGATAATTTCCCAGCAGAGTGATCCAGTAAGGAGGAAAAATATTGTATTCTGAGATTTGTATTTTGAATAGAAAAGAAGCATGTCACCTGCAGTTACTGCGGCACGTCATTCTTATCAACTGCACACGATACTTTAGGAATCATCAGGGTGGACTTTGGTGTGACAGACACTGACCAGATATTCTGCATTTATCTGACACCTAAGAAACAAATGTAAAAATAATAATATTCTCATTGGGTTTGAGTTCCTATGAATCAAGTTAGGTTAACCAAAATGTGCTTAAATGGAACTTACACTAAAGTACAGACAGGCAAAAAGCTGTGGCTGCATTTCCAAGTCATAATGGCCTCACAGAAGGAGCCATTTTATGTACATCGCCTTTTGCTTTGATTTTGAAAATGTCATTCGAAAATGTCCCCCATGAAAAGGCTTGATAGACACTGAACGAGGCACATCACCTGCTGGTATGTGCTGATGATGACAACTGATTGGGTCAGGATGTGCAGTTTGTCATTACATTACCACAAAGATACAACACCTCTTGCAAAACTATTTGTGTTGCATTTCATTAGCAGTTGTGACCAAATGCATGAAAGCTGTCTCTGGATGGTACAGCAGCCATGTGTCTAGCTGTCCTTCCATTCCACGTTGCTCCTACAAAGTGGGGCATCATGCAAAGAAGCAGGCCTTCTACTTAAATAAATGTTCTTGTTGGAGATGCAACCCCGCTAAATTTGCTGCCATTTTTCTGTTTCGAAAATTATGTAGGCTAGTAGGTGCCCGGAAACGAAATTGGAACATCCTTCGGGAAAACCCACAGTAGCGCCCTTCCTTGGATGGAGGGAAATCACGCTGGTTTGTGTTGCGGTACGAGCTCAGTGCCTGGAGAAGAACCAAGATGGGACTTTTTGTCGGCAGCTGGAACCATCTGTTATCGTGCGAGAGAAAACTCTGGGAAAATAATTGATTATTTGCTATTTCAGGGCTGCGGCACGTTGTTTGCTGCTGCCACGAAATCCCTTTCCCGCATTTCCTGTTATTCGACTTTTAGCGCCGTTGCTGTGATGCGGTACGCGAAACAAGGTCACGCCCCGTTCTTAACCACGCTGGTGTGAAAACTCCACTGAAAAGACCACACTAGATCACTTTCAGCTGTGGGTTTGGGTAGCGGCCTACAGTGTGGGCTCACGTTCGGGGAGTCCCCACAGTGCGCCTGGCACGCCACCACACGGAGGTTCACTGCAGTGTGCTTCACGCAACACGACAGCGTACGGGCAGAGGTGACTTTCTGAAGACGAGGCGCGGGGACAGTGGCGCCGGCGCCCGGGGCAAGTAATCACAATGGCCGCTCCTAACACACATTATGAACTTCACAGAAACTACAGTCTCTTACTGAATATCCTTTTGTTGGGCTCAGTAATTTAAAATCCGCTGAGAACAGAAAATCAATTTTTTAAATTTAAAGTAGTCTTTTTGGCGCCCATTCTCCCGCGCGCGGTGGCCGCAAAACACGCCTGCCTCCCCCCAGTTACGCCCCTGCGCGAGGGGGAACCAAATGGAGTGAGTTTTCTGTGAGTTAGGAATACATCGGCCGGGGAATTCTGTGTCCGTCCGTCTGTCCTTCCGTCACGCGCTGCATCTCGGAAACTAGTGATAAATAGAGACGTTACCGCTGCCGGAGATAAAAACCTAAAATACTTATCGAGTTTTGTTTCGAAAATCATGTACAGGGTTATCAGCGTTGGTACGCTTCTGCCGGACTACACGGTATCACACTGCGGAAGACAGGAAACTTTACGGATAATACATACTATGAAGGGGCTGTGTGTGTTTTCTTGGGGGTATTCCATTTTGTGCGATTATTTGCAGCTGGTTAAATGAGCACACGACATTAAAACCACGACTGTGATCCCCCGGGATGCAAAGACGTGCACCTCGGCAAATGGGCACAAACAGTGCATGCATTAGCTGAAAACAAATTAGGACGCAGAACAACAAGAAGTTCTGGGAAGAACTTGCGACGTCTGTGTTCCCTCAAATGCTACTCTGCATGGCGACGTCGCGGGAACTACACGAAGTTATGTAACACAATAAAGAGTGCGGTATTTCGTTCCTGTTCATAATTTATACGTACATACTACTACTACTACTACTGCTACTACTACTACTACCACCACCACTACTACTACCACCACAACTACTACTACTACTATTACTACTACTACTACACCTTTAAGGTAAAATGTTTCCTGTCCACTCCATGGACACGTACAGGGGAGTAGCGGTATATCTCCACTCATTCTTAACCGCGGCACTATATTGAGGTAAGCAGTTTGTCCCCGGGAAAGAACCCCGGCACACAGCGAACAGCAGTCGGTCTGGACGTTTTGCAGAACAGAAAAATCCCCTAACCCTACTGGGATTCGGTCCCCGAACCCACCAGCTTGCAGCGTCGTCGCTGTACCGACTGCGCTACTCCAAGCTACTCCGGCTGTACGTCGTCCTTAGCAATGGTACAATACGTAACAAGTTAGGAAACGCACACAATGTGCGTTCGGTCCCTTTTGTGTAAATATCTTGAACGCCACGTGACCTGCAGAAAAAGTACACCGGACTATAACGTGTCTTTTGGTTTTCTTCAGAACTTCCGTCCGGAACATTCCGCGTCCCACTAACGTTCAGTGACCAACACACGAGATGCAGACACACGGACGGACAGACACGCATGTAGGTGTCACTGCACAGTGTTCGCTACTGGCGTGTGATTTTAACTTGACATGGAGTGTGGCGACAGATGTCAGTAGACTTCCCAGCACCAAATTCGGTGCAATTCGGTCCGTCCCTTCTGAACTTGCTGCAGGCGAACAGACGGACGGATACGGCAAACATAATTGGCGCAGTTTTGGAACCTTTTGTTGCGAATGTGTAAGGAACGACAGTTGGAATGTGTAAATCTGAATGTCAGACGTCAGACTCGTGAGCACAGGCGCACATAAACTCTACCTACATTCTGCCGCCGCACTGTCGCTTTGAAACGTACGGCGATGGGAACGCGTGTCTTGTTTCAAACCAACCCGCTGATAACTCCACAGTTTGGTTGTCACCCGCAGGCAAATCGTCAGCTTTGTTCGCAGTTTGGAGTTCTGTCGCAGTCAGCATTACGGCTACCGGTCGGGTTTCGTGGCCACACACCAGAGGCTTGAAATGGGAGCTCCTGGTGCCATGTACAGTTATTTGTGAGTTGCCACGAAATACAAAGAACGTGGCAAGCACGTTGTTCGGCGCGCTTTATCCTAAGAGAAGGGTGGAGGGGTTTTTTGGCGCATTCGGTGACTGCAATGGGGAACTTTGAGAAATCACAAGTATTTACACAATTCCCTTTTATCTGGCTCAATAATTTAGAATCTGTTGAACGCAGAAAACTGTTTGCATTCAACTACTAATTTTGCCGCCCATTTTACCACCCCTTGGATTTTGCCGCCACAAGCGGACACGTCACTCACCCCACCCGGTCTAGCTACACGCAGTTCGTCAGTTGAGGCTACTCGGCAGAGGATGTGTGCATTACACGTACTTCAGGCGATGGACAGTGAACAACGAAACAAACGGCGTGACGTACGAACCACCATCACGAACAGTTGGCGTAGCATTAAATTCGCAGTCTACCTCCATAGCATCTAGGGCGTTACAAGCGTAATATCGCCCGAAGTCTGGCACTGTATACAGAAGTAACTCAGCAAACCACGCCACACTTTGTATAAACACTCCATACAACCACCGACTGCTTTTACTCGATTCGAAAACTGATCAAAATAACCTCTGTTGTCCAGCAATGCACACGGGCTGCATGTTCCTAGCACCGGCAAAATTAAATCTTTCGACTCAAGTAATTTACTGGTTCAAAATGTGTGATCTCGTGCCACTGACTACGAATAACGATTCAGATAAGTCAGTAATGTTCTGCAGAGCATACCTGGCTTCTGTGTGGTCCCGGTCGTGTCCTTGAATTTGCCCCTCGTTTTCGGCGACATTTGGAAGCATATAATTTGCGTTACGCACTAAACGTCACACCTTAAAACACTAAAAACACTTTCACGTAACGACGGTCTTATCATGCTTGGAGAACTTCAAACTATTCACGTCACTACACCGTTCGAATTTGTCAGGTTCCTTCGTACTGCTTCCAGAACATTCCGCCCGGCAGACATCTTGCCTGTGCGACACACACGCACTACATCTTTATGACTGACAAACTCAACCACATTCTCCAGTGAATCTTCAGGGCAATTCGCTATGACAGCTGCCACAACTGAACACCTTATTGTTAAACCTCGGGCACCCACGAAAGGTAGACGATTTAACTGCAGAATGCGACAAACAACACAAATTTCTCCCGCATTAATACCGGAACTGCAGTAGTCCACCACGAACACATATCACTCCGCCGCCCTCACTCACGTCCCTCGCGCAAGTAACTACGTGTGTCCACCCTGTTCACATAAGCATGTAACCTTTCAAACAGCAACTAAATTGTAAAATAAACGTTCTTGGTATAGCATTGATGTAAAACCGCCTTTCGCACGTACGTCCCTTTCTACAGTTGCAACGTCTGTCGTTCTTTAAATGATTGCTCGTACACATGACATGCTAAACTTCTTTTGATTAACGTAGTACAGCCACCTGCTGCGTTACGGGATCGGGAATAGCAGCGAGACACACGATCAGCGCCACAGGCTGTGTCGCTGCTCTTGTCTGTGCAGTTTGCTTGCTCTGTGGGAAAGCCTTGCTGCAAAAGGGCTCGCATTTTTCGAACCGGAAGGAAGGAGTTTCCGCTCCACCACGATGGGGAGAATTTGTAATATTCTGTCACCTGCTGTCGCAAGATGTCACACTGACAGAATTGTAATGGAGAGAGAAACTGTATGTCGCGACGTAATACCATTAGACAGTAAATGGACACACAGATACCTAATTACAGCTGTAGCAGCTATGCGAAATTTAATTTTGTTCTTGTAGGATTTTCAAGCTTTGATTTCTCCAATTACTATCAAAATTCCAAGGTAGAGCAAAGTAGTGCACCCAGAATTTTGGCGGTGAAAGGAAGTGGAGAGCGACAACTGGAAGACAAAGAAAGAGCGGGAATTTTAACACTTTGAAGGCTCTGAGGGAAATTGCTTTGAAGGGTGGGAGGCAGTGGCGCAGCTAGTTTTGTGGCGCACGGGGCGAGTAACCGCAGTGGCAACCCCTAACGAGCACCGTTAACTTCAACGGTAAAAATCTTACAAGTGAGATGTGCGCTCTTCTGGGATGTTACGCAGCGTTGAGTAGTAGGACTTTTTGACCCTTCAAGGTAGGACCGACAGGTTGTCCCGAAATGTCGGTACAGAACTGCCACCCAACGCTGCGTAATGTACCAGAAGGGTGCAGATGTCATCCACATCGCGGCGGAAGCCTGGAATCGCGCAAGACACAAGTATTTACTGAATGTCCTTTTATTTAGCTGAATAATTTAGAAGTTAGTCAGCTCAGGAAATCAATTGCTTTCACTTAAAATATCCATTTTTCCACCACTTGGACTCTGCAGCCCGGGGCCTGGGCGGCAGCCTGGGTTGCAGAGCAAAACCGTGTGCATTTTTTTGCGCGAAAAGCTGGGCCCAGTGTTGGCAAACCTTGTCACCGGTGACGGCGCTATGGCTGGAAGGTTATGAACCACCCTCCCCGCAGTCCCGACACCGCACTCAGTGATTTCCATCTGTTTGGATTCCCAAGGAAGCAAACTAGCTGGGAAGCGATTTGCAACAGACGCCGACATGACGCAAGCTGTCACCTCCTGACTACAGACACTTGGCACTGACTTCTTCCTTGAGACCGCAAGCCTTGAGGCCACAGTGGGGCAAATACTCAATGCGTGTGGTGAGTGCGTAGAGGCCCGATATGTACCACACGTACCACTCACGTGTCACGCCCGTATCGAATCCAAACATGGCTTGTAACGTGTACGACAGACAGACAGACACACACGGAGAGCACGACACGGAGTTTCTCCCGTGTTAAACACGGGTGGCGCACACACTATAGTAGCCACAGTTCTTTGAAGTGTTCTTATGCAGGCTGGCCTCTATAACAGCGTTTTGAGGCGTGTTCGCAACATAGCGAAAAGCGACTGCTAGCTTCATCTCTGTCCGTCCGTCCGTCCGTCCACGTGGAACAACTCGACTCCCACTGGCCAGATTCTCATGAAATCTGATATTTAAGTATTTTTCGAAAATCTATCCAGAAAACTCAAGTTTTATTAAAATCCGACAAGAATAACGGGTACTTTACATGAAGACCTGTGTACATTTATGATAATATCTCGCTGAATTCTTCTTAGAATGAGAAATGTTTCACTCAAAAGTTGTAGATAAAATCAAAACACACATTTTATGTTCAATAACTTTTTCCCGAAAATCGTGCCCTTTATGTGGCAAAATTAGGTACACCCAGACAGGCCACAGATGGCAATATAATACGGCGCATGCGCTTTGCATGCTGGATAACTAAGGCTACATACACGCACTCATAATGTGTAATAATACTTCTTGGTTTTCCTCGGGAACAATGGTTACGCGAACGCGCCTGAATGTTACGCTATATGTACATTGCATGTCTGGTTCTCCTCACATTTGCACTCCCAGCCTCACCTTCAGTTGATGCCAGCCGAAGGAATCCTCAATGCCACGAGAACTCGTTCCGTCCAAAGGCGGACCCTGACAAGGCCTTCACTCTGACAGTTCGCGCCGTTCCGCCGCGCCCTCCGCTGCAGCCTGCACAGTGCTCTATTATCTGCTGTCACAATGACCCCACTGATGCAACAATCGGGGTCAAAGTTAGCGTGAGTTCATCGCCGAGTCAGCGACCTTCCGGCTTCCTCGCACGCACACTCATACGCGGTCACATAACTTCCCAGATTTGTGCCGAGGACGGCCAAGTGTGCATCCTGCCTGCCCTGACACGTGCTTCTGTATGCTGCTTCAGCGTCCACAGGGTAGCTTGGTCAGCACAGCGACTGATCGCAGGCTGAGTGGCGCCGATTCCATTTCCGATAGGACAATGATGACCAGCCACTGTGCTCAGGCAACCTGCTAACCGACAGGAACCTGGTGAAGTGGCCACAGCGGGACAGTGACCGCCCAAACCCAGCTAGTAACAGCAACATTTGACTACACAGCCTCCGGTGAACCTTTGCTTTCTTAACCTTTGGCACGATACGGAGATGGTGGATAGCGGCACGCTCCGGCCGCTTTATTACCAGTGGTGAACAAAAAATATCGGTGTCCCACAGGAAATCAAGCCCGGATTTTCGGGTCGCCCAACCCCCAGACTAGTTACTATAGGACAGGGCAGGTGCACTTAGAATTTTTCATTTGGTGGAGCGGGGGGGGGGGGGGGGGGAATGTACTGACTGTGAGACTACGTATAATTTATGTTTAATTTCGAAAATCGTGTTACGAAAGTCGTGCCGTAAGTGTAATTAACACACGCTCACATGCCGTACTGGCCCAGCTAACGCACTGCCGTTATGCTAGCTAGCCGTTCTTACATTAGAATATTTACATGTTAGTCCAACATGTTTCGATTCCGACGGGGTCATCTTCAGGGATTCACTAAAGAATAAAATAAAAGTTACACAGTCACAAATAACAATATTCATACACGTTGCAAAGTGCAAAATATATGAACGATAGTCGGCTAACATTTAGGTCAACTGGCAATGGCTGTTTGTTTTACTGTGTCTTAGGAGTTGAATGTTTGTGTGCGGCAGGCAGAGACAGTAGCGTCCCTGCGGAAGGCAGAGACAGTAGTGTCCGCATTATATTATAACGTAAGAACATCCAGAATAACAACGGCGCGTCAGCTGGACCCATATCGCATCTGATTAACAACTACGCACGGTGTGAATAACGCAAAACGTTTAACAAGCCGCGCCTGCAGCTGCACGTCTGTACGTACACATACATCCGCATGGGGCACGACACACCCAGTTTAGAACACGCGGTCTGATCTTCTTGGTTGTTTGCATTTCATCTAAGGCATCCTAAGTTTTTATTTTGTATTTAACCCTTTAAAGACGAACCGTATCTGTTTTATATAAGGACTCAGTGCGTACCGCGCTGTAAACACTCTCCACTTCGGTTATAAAAACCAATCTCTTAATGTTTTATAAGGCAAAAGTTGCTGTTTGTTCTGAGATCCGTACAAAACACATAAACGCAATGTGGGCACCACGTAGAATTTTTTAATGTTAAACCTGGTGGTACGTAAAGTTACCGCTAGGCTTTAAAAGGTTAAAGCTTCTCATCAGCCGGTTTCAGTAGGCGATTGCGGCTTAACGATAAACCACGTAACAATTTTGTATCATCGGCTCTACAAAGTTTGTGTTTTTTTAAATGTCGATTTGGGCGGGGGCCGCCCCCCCCCCCCTTTGGGTGCGCCCCTGGGCTAGTGACTAAGCTACTCGGCTCATACGTCTATTTAGTATTGAGGTCAAGACTACGTGGAGCTCAACCGCCCTCCCGACACCTCTTCATGTAGATGTGACTGAACGGTCAGCCCAGCGACGTCACCGTCTTGGCCCACTTCCTGTTACAAGATCGTCACAGCGTTTGTGCCTGCGTGTGTGTGTAGGCCCCGCGCCAACTTCCGAAGCAGACGACCAATTTTCACTAAATTTGGTACGGATATAATACTATAAGAGGCTTCTGCAACGTCATACTTTTTCATTTCGTATACTCGGCTATAACAATGCAGGCGCGCGAACGTCTGAGGTGGGAACGTTGCTGGCGACACTTCGTCTGTGTCCTTGACATTATGAAAGCCTGTCCGAATAGGTGTTCGAACGAATTCGACATTTTAAAGTTTTGTATGAAATGTAAAATAATAGTGGCGGAATGAAATCCACATCAAGCGTTTGGTTTGAACACAACACCTAAGGAACTGGTGGAATGAGGCGTGAGACTTGGTACGGCGACGCTTCATAAACATACTGTGAAAATAACTACAAATACGGCGACGACGCAAAATTGTGAGGTAAATGACCAACACATTTTTGCGAAAATGACGACGGTAAAAATACGTGGCACGTTCACACTTGCAGGCGTTACAAACTTCAGTCGATCAGCATTCGAACCCACACCCACCTGCGCACAGATCCAGCACGCCAACTCTCCTGGTAAATCTACTCCACTTTGGTACCGGCATTTACAGTATTTAGATATGGCGTCGACAGCACAATATTTACAGGAGGGACGTCATTGTAATAGCACCATTGTCTCCACGAGCTCTGTCCGGAACTCTCCTGGTTGTTACGGGTCTGCAGCAGTTAGAGCTGAAGTCTCTGTAGGCGTCCACCGCACGCAAAGCTGGCGTGAAGAGAGGCGGCCATACAAAGCGCGGGTTTAGGGTCAGTTTGTACAAGGCGACACATCCATTGCGCAGAACTACGTACTGCCAGTAAATAAATACCCGTAACCAAGCCAAGGACCTGCTGTTTTTCAAGTGCCTGTCTCATTACGCCTTTAGCCCTTTAAAACACAGCGGCTATCGTATCTGCAGCTGCCCCAGCGTCACAGAAATACTCTGCATGTGACCCACAAAGCGGAGGCGTTATTGCAAGAAACGGCAATCAGTAGCTGCGGGTGTAACAGCCTGCGCAGGCGAATTTCTGGGTTCAAAAGTCCACCGTTTCGTAGTAGTCTTCACCTCTTCTACCTACTTGTTCACAGCAGGTGCCGAGGTTGTTTATTTGCACTTGATCACACTCAGACACACACCACAGTCGGTAGGACTCCTCTGCACGAGGGATCAGCCCGTCGCAGAGACCTCTACCTGACAGCACAGACACTGTACAAGACAAACATCCATGCCCCCGGTGGGATTCGAACCCGCAATCCCAGCAAGCACTCGGCCGCAGACCCACGCCTTAGACCGCGCGGCCACTGGGATCGGCTCGAAAGTTCATACGAAACATAATCGGACCGCATGCTGATTTACTTAAGTATAAAAGGCAGGCAGTGTACATGTAATGTAACACTGAAGCTCGTTCGCGTAACCATTGTTGGCGTGCAAAGGCAATTAGTGTTACATGTTCTGTGTGTGTGTGTGTGTGTGTGTGTGCATCGTGGCCTTAGTTATCCGTCATGTAAAGCGCATGCGCCGAATTGTATTGTAATCTGTGGCCACATTATCTCATAAACGGCACGATTTTAGGGGAAAAAACGCGCGTTTTGATTTTCTGTACAACTTTTGACTGAAACATTTCCCATTCTAAGAAAAATTCAGCGAGGTGATCATATATGCACACAGGTCTTCATGTAAAGTGCCCGTTATTCTTGTGAGATTTTAATGACACTTGAATATTCTCGACAAGTATTCAAATATCAAATTTCATGAAAATCTGTCCACTTGGAGACAAGCTGTTTGATGCGGACGGACAGACGGACGGAGAGATATATGATGAGGCTAATAGTCATGCAATTTCATGCAATTTTGCGAACGCGACTGACAATTAGTTTCTGTGTGTTCACAGCGAAAACATCAGCCAGCTGTGCGTCAAACCCGGTAACAGTGTTGATGGTTTGCATGGAGAACTGCATTACTTTTTGGACGTATTTCGAACATAAGTTACGTGAGCCACAAACGTGTCTCTGGCACAGGCTTCTTACATGCCCGCACTTTTCATCATCCTGTGTGCATGCCTGTTACATGCCCCGCACTTTTCACCATCCTGTGTGCATGCCTGTTACATGCCCCGCACTTTTCATCATCCTGTGTGCATGTCTGTTACAGGCCCCGCACTTTTCATCATCCTGTGTGCATGTCTGTTACATGCCCCGCAATTTTCATCATCCTGTGTGCATGCCTGTTACATGCCCGCACTTTTCATCATCCTGTGTGCATGCCTGTTACATGCCCCTTATACACAGACAGAGAAAATGACAACGTATCTATCTGAACAGTCAGTACACAAGGGGAAACAAGAAATGCTTACAGAGATTAGCAGGGAAACCGCTTGGTGTGGGGTCACTGGAAGACAGATTAGGGAACGTAAAAATGGGGTTAAGGTGTGTCTCACGGGAAAACGGACGAGGGGATGGCAGCTGGACCGAACGGTGTCGTGCATTACCCGAGACATGTTCCCCTGAGGTAAAGGCTTGTGCAAGTCAGATTAGGCAGTGCAGGTAGACACTGCAACAGCACAATGGAACGAGAAGTTTGCTATCGCAAGCGGTAACTTCCGACTGGCTAGATTAACCATTCAGCTGCATGCATCTTGTAGCATAAAGACAGGTAGGCGTGGCAATAAACTACCGGGACAACCAGCTTCAACCGTGTGCGGTTTGTTAAAAAACGACTACAGAAATGCTAGACTCATTTAGCCACAGCTGATTCAAGAGGGGCACGTCTGTGTTACAAACACCACTATCAAGCGTACGGCTACACGGAGAGGCCATGGAGGTCCAGACGGGAGAACGACATAGCTATACCCTTTCTTTAACAACGGCGCTAGATGGGGGTGAGTGATTGACGCCACGCCCCGGCCGCTTTACCCCTGGAATAACCCGGTACGCATTGTACAGGAGGCTGGGTGCGCCCCAGGGACGGATGCGGAAAATCTCGCCCGTACCGGGATTCGATCCCCGGACCGTCCTCCATTATCAAGGGTAAAATTATAAAAATAATGTGAACTGCTGCACGTCCACATCACAGAATCTGTCAGGCGCAGCGCGTTCACAGTCGCAGCTGCGAAGCACTTTTAGCGTGTTTATAAAACTGTCCATAGCGTGTACGTGCTTCTCACAAGCAACACGCATTGCAACCAACTCGTACGCACTTAAGTCCTGTGTAACCAGCTTTATAGAACTCGGCACACGTTTCGGTGTGACAGCACACCATCCTCGGGCACTCTTACAGAGTTTGTTACGCTTTACGTCAATACTGTGTGCGAGTCGGTGCTAATACACACTGCTAATGTATGCTTCAAAATCGACAACTGTTCTGTGACAGCTCGCAGCATGTATATGCAGTCCAGTTTGTAACGTGTCCCAGCAACGCGGCCGTAGGCCCAGTTCTTGCTGCTAACTTTGCAGTGCAGTCCATGCGAATAGCAACGCGTCATGATTTCATGCGGTTTGTTGGTTGGTCCAAAACTAACACGCTGCACCCCCCCCCCCCCAGTAAAAATAAATGACTGTAGTTGAAAGGGGCAAGACCGCAGTAGCAATAGCGGAAGCGACGTACGGATGCCACTATGAAGTACGAACAGCACGGCTACGTACGAACTGTGGGACACGTGGCACTATGAAGTACGAACAGCACGGCTACGTACGAACTGTGGGACATGCTAGCGGGCAGCTGATATTGACTCACATCTTCTGGCATGTCACGCGTTTCCCGACGTTTCGACGGAATGTCACACTGGTTAAGGGACCCCTCGACCCTAGAAAATGAAGGCAGTACGTTGCCCCGAAACGTGGGGCAACACAAAGTGTCACGTCTCAAATCTAGTAAGGAGCAGGTGCAGTCTGCGGCGGTTACTTTACACACCAGTTCTGTAACTACATTTGCTGGATGCCAGACGTTACGGTTTGTTCCGCAAGCCCTCACTTGCGCACACGTGTACATAACGTCATCCTTTATAACGGCCGATCGCACCGGCCGCGCGGTCTAAGGCGTGGTGGGTCTGCGGCCGTTCGCTTGCTGGGATCGCGGGTTCGAATCCCGCCTCAAGCATGGATGTCTGTCTCTTGTGAGTGTTGTGTGTTGTCAGGTAGAGGTCTCTGCGTCGGGCCGATCAGTCCTCCAGAGGAGTACTACCGAGTGTGGTGTGTCTGAGTATGATCGTGCAGCCTCGATAACGAGGAGGCCCTGGCCCACTGGGGGCTGTGGCGCCGTTGGAAAACAAACCCTTTGGAATGACCTTTATAATGCAGACATGTTGAGTTTGAATGTAAAGGCGACTTCATTAGTGCTGCATTTTGGCTGTCATGTTTAAGTAAATCGCTAAACTACAAGTGCGTGATTCAGGATACAAAAACAAGTACATCTGGGGCCGAAGCAATCGGAAATGCAGGTGTGGCATTTTGCTGCAGGTGATACTTGATGCCATCCTAGTAATAACACGAATGCGGTGGGTACTGAACAGGGTAGACTGTGCGTCACCAAGGCGAGGAATGTTGTAGGAGGAAAACTGCTGTTTATTGTCACAAAGACACGGAACACGTAAATACACTGTGCGGGCGGCAACACGCGGCGTCAGGCAGGTGCTGCATGCACTAACGGAGCGTCAACCGGCTGCACTCTTATTCCCTGCTTAGCCTGTTAAAGCCTAGCGGTAACTTTACGTACCGAAAAAATTCTACGTGGTGCCCACATTGCGTTTATGTGTTTTGTACGGATCTCAGAACAAACAGCAACTTCTGCCTTATAAAACATTAAGAGATTGGTTTTTATAACCGAAGTGGAGAGTGTTTACAGCGCGGTACGCACTGAATCCTTATATAAAACAGATACGCTTCGTCTTTAAAGGGTTAATCATATCGAGTTACAGCCAATCGCCGTACTGCGCCTTTTCTAGGCGCACGCATCAGTGCGTGTTCTTATCACTCCGTCCGTCTTTCCGTAAGCACAGAACAATTTACGAGCCTTTCAACGGAATTTCATGAGATTTGGAACTGGAGAGTTTCAGCAAAGTTTATTAAAACAAGCGAAATTTGGTTACGAGGCGCCACACGTGAAGCAGGACACATGCTGCGGCCCCCGTCCGAGAAAAGTTTTCTTAACTTGCCAAGCACGTGTCACGGCGAAATGGGTTTGGGCCCAGACCTGAAGAGGAAAATGAAACGTTCAGTTTGTGAGACACGCAACATTGCTGTAGTCCTTGCGGCCTGAGAGACAGTTACACAAGTGCAGCGCAAACACTGCTGCCTGCAGACAGACACAGGCATAACTTGGCTAATAATACTGGCCGGGGGGGGGGGGGGGGGG
>BLKM01000939.1:152861-227758 GCA_013340265.1 Coptotermes formosanus
CCCCCCCCCCCCCCCCCCCCCCCCCCCCCCCCCCCCCCCCCCCCCCCCCCAAAACTTACACTGCCTCTCCTCCTTAGCAAACGTTCTGCATTTTGTTTTGCCTTTACACCATCCACGTAATCGTTCTGAAAATATTTCTATTTCTTATTTGCTTTCTCTCAACTCAGCAGCCAAAAAACTGTTCTTAGGTAGAAAAAATAATGGAGGGTAATTCCCTCCTGCACCCCCCAAATTACGTACATGGAAATAAACACACTACCCGCTTTCCAGATATTTGCCCAAACGTAGCCCAGGCGCTATTGCATGCATATAAACACACTACACTCGCATCTCCGAAACAACGCAAAGCAATTGCTTGGCGAAACCGTTAGAAAAATGTACGACTGTTTTCACGTCCGTAAACAGGAACGGCGCCCCAAAACCTAATGGGACACAAATAGGTAATAGCCAATTGCTGTGACGCAGCTATTCAACTGCCAGTGCAAGTGGTCCACGGGCTCTTGAACAACCGTGTCAAGTGGTCCAGTGGGCCAATTCGTGTCACGCTGGGGGGGGGGGGGGGGGCTAATCAATGAACAGTTCAAGTGGGCCCGTGGATTGGGGCCGAATTCCTGAAGCAGGGCTCTGTAACTACCACAGGAAGTGGAATATGGGCTCATCAACTGGTGCACACAAGAACCAGTGTCAGCGCACTGTACCTTCTCTGGCACGTGACCATCCGTCGTGAGGGTATTGACGTTTATGTAGCGTCGGCGGCAGATAAATGAGATATGAGTAAGGGTGTTAATGGAATGAGAGTGACAGGGTAAAACCTAAGTACTCGGAGAAGTGTGACATATGCACCGGGCTGCAATCGAACCCAGACTTCCGTGGTTTGAGGCCAACGACTGGCTGAGACACATCCAGGCCCGTGCTGCTGGGAGACGCCACCATATTTGTGTGGCAGGCAAGATCGTGTTGACTCAGACACTGCTTAGCGCGGAATTGCTTGGAAGGCTGCTGATCAGCTGATTACACACAATGAGCTGTAAACTGCGGGGTGGAAAGATGATGGTGTAATTGCAGCCAGTCATCTGTGTTGCCTGCCTGGCTCTCCTGCAGGCAGCCAGGTTGGGAAGCGGGCATTGGGCGAACTACCGCGCTGTCTGCGTATTTCGACACGCTTGAAATACGTTACGTTCCGAATCTCGGATTACGCAACGTCTCGTTGGAACGTTCGTGAACTCGTCACCCAGCGTCGCGGTCAGGCCAGCAGCTCTCCTGCTGCGTACTGGGAGATCCGTGTTTCGATTCTCAGGCCGCTCACCGACCGCCTTGAACGGGCTTTCTCTTCGCCTTCTGGCACATACCGGGACAGCAGGGCTTATTTTAAATTTAAATTTAAATTTATGATTCACTGGCCATTCCACAATGCCATACAGTGTGAGCTACCGACAGCTATTGATGAAATGTAAAGCAATCCCTGGACAGGCCCTGAGGGCTCCAATACGTTGAGACTTGCAGACTTGCAGATTTGCAGACAATCGGCACATGAAGGCGGTACTCCAGGCTCTAGGCTGAGTCGACCCCAGGGCCATAGTGCGGCCGGAAGGATTACGTCAATGAAAAATTCCAGTGACACCATCGGGAATCGAACCCCTGATCGTCCGGCTTGTAGCGCAGTGCCTCAACCAACGGCGCCACCGCGTGCCGCCGACAAGCACCGGTAGCTTCGTTAAGCCAACAGGAAACATAATGACACGTAACGAAACATTCGGGCATCCAGACACGCCGGTCTGTGACTCAGACGGCTTGACGCCAGCGTCTTAGCGAGGCAGTCCGGGGTACAACCAAAACCGAGGCCGGATTTGTGGTGGACGAAGTGACAGTGGCGCAGGTTTTCCTCCGAGTACATCGGTTATCTCCTGTGAAGACAATCCCACCAATTTTTCACACTCACATTCGTTCACATACCGGCGACGCTATATAATCTCGTCTGTACGGACTGGGGGGTGCGGGGGTGCCACAAGCATCTCCATTTTCAACCACACAGGCGGAAGCGGGGTATCAGGACGTAACAAATGCGGAACGTCTTCTTCGACCACTTGTCACGTGGCAAGGCGCTCTGCACGATATGTCAGTCAGTTGCTGTTTGTCTTCAGGTGCAGTGAGACTGCCAGTATGGCAACCTGACGACACGTCAGTTGCCGTGGAAACAACATGTAAACAGGACGCAAGGCAGCTGGCTGCCATGTTTTGAAGACAGGGAAACGCGAAAAGACCCAGAAATGATTGAAACATCAGTTTATGAAAACTGGAACTCTGATGGACTTGGAAAAGGTAGAAGAAGAAGACGTAGGAAAAACAGGAGATGTGGATAAACAAGTGTAAGAACTGCACGTTAAGAATAACAACATACAGCCACGTGCTCATGATTAGATTCGAGCGCGCCTTGTTGAGTCTCCATCACGTTCCGATTAACTCTTTAAAGGCGAAACGTATCTGTTTTATATAAGGACTCAGTGCGTACCGCGCTGTAAACACTCTCCACTTCGGTTATAAAAACCAGTCTCTTAATGTTTTATAAGGCAAAAGTTGCTGTTTGTTCTGAGATCCGTACAAAAAACATAAACGCAATGTGGGCACCACGTAGAATTTTTTAATGTTAAACCGGGTAGTACGTAAAGTTACCGCTAGGCTTTAAAAGGTTAACACAGCTCGTCAACCGTGATACTTCTGCCAGTCAGGGAGCAGTACTGCCAACAATTGCATAATTTTATTCTTTGAGTAATATGTAATCTGACGAAGGTAACGTACGCACACACAGACATCAAGTCAAAATCCGTCCAAACACAAATTCCATACATTATACAGAACTGCATGTTTCGACATATTTCAGCTCATCTTCAGGTTCACAACTTGTGTTTAAAACATACTGAGGAAGGAACGTAAGTCCATAAAATGTGATTGGAGGACTCATATTACTTCCTCAGCATGTTTTAAACCCAAACTATGAGCCTGAGGATGACCTGAAATAGGTCGAAACATGTTGTTCTGCATAATGTATGGCATTTAGCTGTTAAGACAGACCAACAAACACGCACACTGCTGACAGTTACAGCTATATCTGTGTCAGTGTCACCCCGACATGTTTCGGTGGTCAAGCCACCATCGTCAGAGGGCACCAAAGGTCACAGGCTGCGTTCTGCATCTGAAGTCATACACTGTGTCATGTAGGCAGCAACCCAGTGTCCCACTGTGACAACTCTCGCAGGGGTGACTGACTCAAATATACGTGCGCGTTTGTTGCTCTGTCCAAATAGTGTAAAATACGCACGGTATACAGCATATAGAATATAGCGGTGTCTGGACGGATTTCGACTTGATTTTTGTTACAAACTACACAACGGGACGGGGCGACATCCTGTAAGGCCGTGTAAACACACCTAGTACAAAACGTACAAATTACGTGTGTGCCCTATTTTAACACTAAGCATTCTGTATCTGCTGAATCCGTGCACACTGTGTGATTATTTCGGAAATCAAAATGTCGTCGCGAGCGTTCTTGTTGCACGCGTCAGTGTGCCACTCAACGCAGTTACCGGTGGAGTCTTCCAGTTACAGTCCGCACTTCATTACAAGAAACACTGGACAGTGCTACCACTGTGCCCATAACACAGTGCTACCACTGTACCCATAACACAGTGCTGCCACTGTACCCATAACACAGTGCTACCACTCTACCCAAAACAGTGCTACCACTGTGCCCATAACACAGTGCTAGCACTCTACCCAAAACACAGTGCTACCACTGTGCCCATAACACAGTGCTAGCAATCTACCCAAAACACAGTGCTACAACTGTGCCCATAACACAGTGCTACCACTCTACCCAAAACACAGTGCTACCACTATACCCATAACACAGTGCTACCACTGTACCCAAAACACAGTGCTACCACTGTGCCCATAACACAGTGCCACCACTGTGCCCATAACACAGTGCTACCACTGTACCCAAAACACAGTGCTACCACTCTACCCAAAACACAGTGCTACCACTGTGCCCAAACACAGTGCTACCACTGTGCCCATAACACATTGCCACCACTGTGCCCGTAACACAGTGCAACCACTGTGCCCATAACACAGTGCTACCACTGTGCCCGTAACACAGTGCTACCACTGTACCCAAAACACAGTGCTACCACTGTGCCCAAAACACAGTGCTACCACTGTGCCCATAACACACGCGCAACGACCAAAGTTTTATAGTAAGGGTAAAGGTAAAGGTAAATTCACCCTGCAATATGCCACGGAGGTAGAGAGGGGGAGTGGAGCTATAGCTCTACTCTTTCTTTAACCTCATCTTCAGATAGGGAGGGTGGCTAGCCCCACGCCCCAGCCACTTTATCCCCGAGAAACAGACCCGGTGACCATTGTACAGGTGATTGGGTGGGCCCCAGGGCCGGTCTGGACGGGTGCGGAAAATCTCGCCCCCACCGGGATTCGATCCGCGGACCGGCCAACCCCTGACGAAAACTTGACAGCACTTGGTGTAATCACCTATGGATTATACGCTGAGGATTCCACCTGTAACTACATATGGACACAACACTGCGCGTGGTGACGTTTCATCTCTAAAACAAACATGTATGTACAGATGAAGCAAACACAGAATACAAGTACATAGCGTTAGTACAGGGCATACAAACAGTTCATGTGTGTCACATGAACACACGTATATACGGCACCCTTTGATGATCATGGTTTACTCCTAATATAAAAATTAGGCGCCGATCCCAGTGGTCGCGCGGTTTAAGGCGTACGTTTGCGGCTGGTCGATTGCTGGGATTGCGGGTTCGAATCCCGCTGGGGGCATAGGCGTCTGTCTCTTCTGAGTGTTGTGTGTTTTCAGGTAGAGGTCTCTGCGTCGGGCTGATCATTCGTCCAGAGAAATCCTAACGGTTGTGTGTATGTGTGTCTGTGTGTGATGTAGAAACCTCACCAACGAGGCGGCCTGGGCCCCAGTTGGGTTGCTGCGCCACAGGAAATACAATGTAATGCTTGGGACTGCCACCTGCTGACTTGCAGACGTCTGCCAGGTGATGGATGATCTGTACTGATCGAAACACGTTGGAAATAAAGGGATATTTGGAAACTGCGTGTGTGTAGTGCGGTGCTTATGCTGCTAGCATAGGCAGAACCTGCAGCATGCAGACACACAATGAAGCGACTTAATGAGATCCATATTCCGAAAAATCACACAGCATTAATTTTGAGATCTAAAGGCATGAGAACAGATATATGAAGGCGCATGAGTGGCATGAAGGTAAAGCTGCGGGCCAGCAGTTAACTTCACGCGCCGGCTGTTTTACCGTCGGAAAGAAGGCCCTGTTAGACATCGTAACGGTGACAATTACGGCCAAATGGCAATTTCGGGTGTGCTGTTAAAGCGAGCAGCGCTTACCTACAGTGTGCTACGCTTACTGTGACAACAGCGCTATTGATCTCACAGTACCAAACGGGTTTTGTTTAGTTCTAAATTTTCGAAGACAAACGCAGAATTAGAAGCAGTGAGTACATAACACTTACAATCGGGACTAGAAATGACAGTGTGTTGTCTTCACTGCGGATTTCTTGTTTTTCCAAGGCGCCACAGCCCCCCAGTAGGCCAGGGCCTCCTCATTATCCAGGCTTCACGATCACACTCAGACACACCACACAGTCGGTAGGACTCCTCTGGACGAGTGATCAGCCCGCCGCAGAGACCTCTACCTGTCAACACACACAACAGACAGACATCCATGCCCCCGACGGGATTCGAACCCGCAACCCCAGCAAGAGAACAGTCGCAGACCCATGCCTTAGACCGCGCGGCCAATGGGGTCGGCGCACTGCAGATACTACACACACACACACACACACACACACACGCACAAAATCAGAAGTACCCGTTCTTCGCCCGGGATTTGGTTCCTTTCCATGTCGGCATCACAGTGTCCTACTTGTTCCAGCTCACAACCAGAAACCAAACTGCACGTGCACCTAATTAAAAGAAGGGACTGGAGATGCAGACAGATTCGTGTCGCTTCAAAACTCTACCGCAGCGCCTCCATGTCTTTTTACACGCGCAACAAACTGCCTAACAACGCTGAGTATTCTCCATCATGACCGCGACACGCAACAGGGGATTGCACTTCTACGCACATCACGTTACGTTAACTCCTAACGCTGTTAGGGCACAGGGAGTGCGCATAGTGAACCTCGAAAGGTGCGTCTCAGTTTCGAGAACATAAACGATCTTTTGAAAAGCCTGGAGATTGCAATCTTCTGGGCTGAAGCCGGACTACACGGCGTCACAATCCGCGAGACAGCCATCTTCAGAGTCACTGACGTCAGAACCTCATATTACGTTCTAGAAGCACTCACTGCAACTGTACACGTGTCACTGGTCGTGCCGCCCATTGCCCAAACACACAAACACACCCACTCAGCACACAGTCATAACCTGCCGGCGAGCAAACATCAGACGCGGTGCGTGATTAGTTTGTGCCCCCTTTAATCCGTTTAACCCTTTAAAGACGAAGCGTATCTGTTTTATATAAGGACTCAGTGCGTACCGCGCTGTAAACACTCTCCACTTCGGTTATAAAAACCAATCTCTTAATGTTTTATAAGGCAAAAGTTGCTGTTTGTGCTGAGATCCGTACAAAACACATAAACGCAATGTGGGCACCACGTAGAATTTTTTAACCCTTTAAAGACGAAGCGTATCTGTTTTATATAAGGACTCAGTGCGTACCGCGCTGTAAACACTCTCCACTTCGGTTATAAAAACCAATCTCTTAATGTTTTATAAGGCAAAAGTTGCTGTTTGTTCTGAGATCCGTACAAAACATATAAACGCAATGTGGGCACCACGTAGAGTTTTTTAATGTTAAACCTGATGGTACGTAAAGTTACCGCTAGGCTTTAACAGGTTAATTCATACAGGTACATCGTGACACGTTGCACTGCAACTCACAGTACACAGTGACGTCGAATCGACTGTCTTCACTGTCAGAACAAATACAACACTTAAACACATGCACTTTGCTTTCCTCTACAACATGTTTCGGCCGTGCCTACCGGCCATCGTCAGGTAGGGATTACAGTACCATAAAATGGAAAGTGCACTGAGGTGGAGGCTTCTCCGTCGCAGCTAAAACGTCGAGTGCGTGCGCAGCGTCGTACGAACACAAATATAGACTTTCGGGGTGCAAAAACGCGCTCCGGGGTGCACAGCTTTTGTTAAACATTCGGGACAAAATCAGGTCCGAATCTTACCGAATCCTGGACACCTGCAATCGTGAGATTGTTGTTCTTTATCTCAGCCCCTCTGGCAAAATTCTGAGATAGTGCCTCAAAGTGGGCCGCGGGCACTTCCTTCAACGGCCTATCCAATGCATTACTAATTGATCACCCCGTCATTCGACGCTAAGCTGCGTCAGCTGCTGGTAGCGTCGTTAAATAAACACAAATAACGAGGCAGGCAGTGTACATATAACGTAACATTGTGGTGCGTTCGCGTAACCATTGTTACCGTGGAAAATCGGTAGTACAGATTCTGAGTGCGTGTCTGTAGCCTTGGTTAACCAGCAGGCAAAGCGCATGCGCCGTATTATATTGTCATCTGTGGTCTGTCTGGCTGTACCATATTTTTCCACATTATTTCTAAAACGGTACGATTTTCGGTGGCCGGGGGGGGGGGTGGGGGGGAGGGCGGCGGGACTTATTGAACATAAAATGAGCGTTTTAAATTTCTCTACAAATTTTGTTCGAAAGAGGTCTCATTTTAAGCAGAATTCAGCGAGATATTGCCACAAATACAGCAGTGCGTGTTTGTGCTTACTAGTCAGTCACGACCAACACTTCGCTTTATCAAAACATGTAGAGGCACACCAGCTGGGATGTTTTACCCTTGAAAGAGGAAGCGTATCTGTTTTATGTAAGGACTCAGTGCGTACCGCGCTGTAAACACTCTCCACTTCGGTTATAAAAACCAGTCTCTTAATGTTTTATAAGGCAAAAGTTGCTGTTTGTTCTGAGATCCGTACAAAACACATAAACGCAATGTGGGCACCACGTAGAATTTTTTAATGTTAAACCCGGCGGTACGTAAAGTTACCGCTAGGCTTTAAAAGGTTAATATTAAAATCATAAATGTACACAGGTCTGCACGTAAAGTACCCGTTATTCTTGTCAGATTTCAATCAAACCTGAATTTTCTCAACAGATCTTCCCAAAACCCTCAAATATCAAGTTTCACACAAATCCGTCCAGTGGGAGCAGAGTTGTTCCATGCGGACGGACAGACATACATGACGAAGGTAATAGTTGCTTTCGCAATTTTGCGAACTCGCCCAAAGACTGATAAATAAATGATTGGGCGGGGATTGCTTGACCCTATGTGCAACTGCGCAGCTCCTCCCCGTCTATCAACCCTTCTGCCTTCCCTCGCCCTCGAGGTGCAATTCCCGGCTACAAAAGTACGCGTTCATACTTTCGTGACCGATACCAGGAACCAGAGAGCGCGCAGTGAGTCCGTTCGTGTCGCCAGGCTGTCCCAGTGCACACGTACGCCTATATAAGACTACGCGGCCAGCTGCCGTTCTCAGCTTATTTAGTGGTGCGACGTTTTGATGGGTGGTTGTTGCAGGGCATCGCCACAGCTGCGCACGGTATAGGCAAAACGTAACACGTACGGACTGAGGCACATACAGCACTGAGTTTATGTTATGCTTTGGTCTGCGTGCTAGTTGTGGCAGTTGCAGTGGAAATACGTTAAGTTTTCTAACAAACATTTCTTTAAAATTATATAAATTGTCAAGAGGAGATTGTATCAGCGTAATCATGCAACTGCGTCATAATTCGCGGTGGGCAGCAACTTCAGTCTTTGTTTTTTGCTTATTAGTTTTTATGACAACAGAACTGCAAGCTCATCCTATCGAAAACCCCGAACACGTAAGTACAAATCTCGACTGCACGTGTAAATATAAATAGCTTCATAACTTCTGGTAGTGACGAATGGCCGATGGCACTGGCCGCGCAGTCTAAGGCGTGGGTCTGCGGCCGTTCGCTTGCTGGGATCGCGGGTTCGAATCCCGCTGGTGGCATGGATGTCTGTCTCTTGTGAGTATTGTGTGTTGTCAGGTAGAGGTCTCTGCGTCGGGCTGATCACTCGTCCAGAGGAGTCCTACCGACTGTGGTGTGTGTCTGAGTGTGATCGTGAAGCCTGGATAATGAGGAGGCCCTGGCCCACTGGGGGCTGTTGCGCCCTTGGAAAAAGAAAAGACCAGCGAATGCTGCTTGTTTCTGTATATAAACTACGTGTTGTGTTAAACACTGTCGGCTGCATAACGTGGCAGAGATGCACAACGTTCTGCTTAACCTTCAGGGTAGAAGACGCCGAAATTTGGAACTTACATGAACACCTGCGCGGCGTCACTTGCTAAATCCTGCAATCTTACATTCACCACACTGACAGCTTTATCGTTCATACTGTGTGGCGCGAAAAATACGATATATTATAGCCCCAAACTCTCGCACCGTCGCCATATTTACAATCGTAGACACATACGCAGAATGCTTAGACATGTCACGAACCTGCTTACACTTTACGCGTGGACTAGTGCGTGTATGTCAGCAAGTACAGTTACGGCTACTGTGCGAACTTTCACAATTCGCAACCCGTCGTGTTTCTGCGCCACCCAGTGTGTTACGTTTATTCATAGACTATAAGCCATGGTAATTCTTATGAACCGCATAAGTGAACGCTTCGCCCTTCACAGCACTGTGATTGCTACACGCACCGCCTGTTGTAACATACAAAGTCTACATTTCATCACAGCACCTGTTTAATGTTGTTCTCAGAATAAAAATCGATTGTTTCCCTAAACAGCATTTCGCGATGGTCTTTATAATGAAGGTGCAGTGTGTTTCCTGCGAATAGGAGTTGATGTTATAAATATTACTGTGGTTAATTTCGGGCTTCGAAGGGCCAGTCGGGTAGCAGATTTTATCCGTCCGCCAGCAGGTCGCAAGGTGGGACACTGCATTCGCGTTCGTTCTAAAGCGATCGTAGCTGAGTCTCAGCAGAGCCCCATTAAGGGCTGCGGCTGTCTGGGAAGGAGGGGCACGTTCGTGGAAAATGACGTCGCCACTCGAATTATAGAAAAAATGGCAATTTAGGACAAGGTTAATTGAGTACTGCATTTGGTGAGATCAAGTTGTGGCCAGTTCAAGCAAGCACTTGAGAAACGCCAGATGTTTTGTCGTCACTGACTGGCAAAGCTGACGGCCTCAACTTGCTACTGAAGACAGCAGTGCCACGCGTTGAAGAAGTTGAGAAACGCACGCCTTCGCACCGCTAACACTTACAGCGTGTGCGCCCTGTTACTGCCCCTACGTTCTCAGTGCTCTGTGGAACTTCACGCAAAGTCCCCATCATTGCTGTTCAGCTGTAACCAAAAGTGTACTGCGCCAGAAGAGTCCAGTACGGCTCCACAGTAACAAATCGTTATGGAAACCTCTTCTTACAAGGGCACAGGCTTGCCGAAGTAATAGGCGCTTTCTCGGAACGTTTTGTAGGCGTCAGGCACGTCAAATTTGCCACTGAGACAAACCTTTACACATGCTGACAATCAACACGAAACACTGTGTGGTAATGGGTTTATGGACTTTATCCATCGTCCGAAGAATAAAATATTAAAAATATTAAAATATTAAAATCGCAACGTTTCGGAAGTTGGCTCTGCTTCCGTCCTCAGGTGAATGGAGGGGAAGAAGAGAAGAACACCTACGCTGCTGGGCCCCTTAGACAGAGCTAGCCTCCATCACTGCACGTTCACCTGAGGACGGAAGCAGAACCAGCTTCCGAAACGTTGTGACTTTGATTTTTTAATCTTTTTAATATTCTGCTCTTCGGACGATGGATGAAATCCATAAAACCATCACCACACAATATTATACAGCATCGTCAAAACCTTTTAGAGGTTATCTAACACGAAACACTGCCTGTAAGTCAACAACCACAAACACGATGAGGCGGGAAGACCTGGAGATGACATCAGACACGCTGAAGGTGGGTCAGAGTCAAACAACAGTAACAAGCACTTCACAAAAAAGAACAAAAACAGCAAGTGATGCCGAAACGTCTGCTGGAACAGAGACCTGTGACTTAGGACAGTAGTTTTATGAGTTCTGCTTGGAACTCCTTGTTACAGCGTGTTCAGACTTGACTTTCAGACACATACAGACAGGCGTCTGAAATAAACAACGGTATGTTACATGCGCAGAATTCCTAACAAGAAAATCTATATGAACACCAAGTCTGTTCCCACTTTAAAAGTGCGCATTTGTAAGATTAATTTGGGCTGCAGGCAGAGGACAAGGAGACGACCCAAATCTCAAGCACTCGACGAACCCCGACTTGAAACTGCAGAAGCGACAGACGTGCTGGTCACAGGACAGTTCGACATACGTAGGTGTGTCACATCACATCATGTGCACCTCCCGTAGTTACTAGTAAAGAGGTAAAGCAGTCCCATTACAGGCCTGGACAGGCCCTGAGGGTTCCAGCAGGTTGAGGCTCCCAGATTTCAAGACAGTCGGCACATGCTGGTGGTAAGGTAGTCAGCTCCACGCACCGGCCGCCTTTACCCCCTAGGAAATATTCCTGGCATTCACGTCCATTAGCGGCTGAAGTAGTTTTTAGTAGCAATGGTACAACTACATAAAGCGATAGCTTACAGACACAAGATGGGTGTAGAACTAAGTTCCACGCATTTCTGTGCGCAGACTCAAGTGCCCACGGGGGTGGGGGCAACCAGTGGTCATTCCCATTACGGGTGGGCCTCAGCGCTGTTTCAAAATTGAAATGTCGAGTTAGCAACGTACGTTTGTTCCGACAGTTCCTCCCTTTGCCTGGTTTGCTACAGTCTTCGATTTCCAGGTTGTCAGGGTGTTCCAGCTGCGTGGGCAATGGCCCACAGCAAAAACCCTGTAATTTGGAAGGGGCATTGCGACAAACATGGTGACTAAAAGGGAAGAAAAGCGGGCGCTACCTCCCGCGCTGTCTCTCGGCCTTAAAACCGTGCGCGCGCACGCAGTTAGCTACAGCAACCACACGGCATAATTTCTTGACAAGCTAATAATCCCTCAGCTGTTGAAGAAACAGCCTGCATGTATGGAAAGCAAAAGTTCGTTCCGGTACTCACGACAGTCCGCTGCTGGTTCGTATCTTGTGTCAGACGAAGCGCGTTGCCGTGGTCACATCGTCTTTGTCGATCAGCCAAATATGTGGCGGGTCCACAGCAATACGTGGGATGATTCTAAAGACACAAACACAGCAGGTTATTTGCAGTGAGTGTTGCGCAGTGTGCGAGACAGAGCAGAAACACACTACACTAACTGCTGACGCGCACACTTACTGGGATACCCGGACAGGAGGCTGCAGCCATTGAGTGACACGTGTTGGTCAGTGGAGCTCTCTCAGAGCTCTCTGAGTCTGCAGAGCTCCTGGTTATAACAAGGCGGGCAATGCTCGTATAACGCAACATTGAGACGCGTTCAAGTAACGATTGTTGCCGTGGAAAAGCAGTAAGTAGTAAACACTATGATGAGTGTGTGTCTGTAGCCTTAGTTATCCAGCATGCAAAGCGCATGCGCTGTATCATATTGCCATCTGTGGCGTGTCCGGAAAAAGGTCACTGAACATAAAGTGCGTGTTTTGATTTTATCTGCAACTTTTGTCTGAAACATTTCTCATTCTAAGAAGGATTCAGCGAGATATTACCATAAATGTACACAGGTCTTCATGTAAAGTACCCGTTATTCTTGTCAGATTTTAATGAAACTTGAATTTTCTGAGCAGATTTTCGGAAGACACTCAAATATCAAATTTCATTAAAATCTGTCTAGTGGGAGACGAGTTGTTCCATGCAAACGGACGGACAGACATGACGAAGCTCCATAGTCGCTTTTCGCAATTTTGCTAACGCACCTAAAATTGAGTCAAAGCAGATCAAACTGACAATAACACCCACACTTGGGTCAAAATATGTCACGGAATCAAAACAGAGCAGCTCTTAATTACATAGTGTAAATGTCTGGATTAAGTTCCACTTATGAAATCGAACAAAAAATTTCCTATAAGCGTATGTTGACGAGATGTGTCAGTGGCAGAACTATGGAACTGCTGGAAGGGGCACCAGTGGCATCACAATATGCAAGCGTGATGGAACACCTCGCAGTTTTACCTATGAAATAAAGCTGCTTTTGGACTTCCACTATCCACGTGGATGGATAAGATAGTATGAACAGGTTTTTGGCCTCCGCGATCGCCCAACCTCACCGCTGCACACTTTTAAGTGTGGAGCCATCTGAAGGGACAAGCTGTGGTGTTTGAAGCAGCTAAAACATGACACATGCCTGGAGCTGCCGGTGTCATGGGGCTCAGCCATGCAGCCAAACTAATGTATAAGATTTTCAGCGAATTTTATAAAGATGTTGCTGTTATGTTAATATTCGATAAATCCAATAAATGAGCTCACTTCTCTCATCTGATTTCATTATACATGCCACTCTCACTAATAAAGTGGCTGTAACCGTGTTCCAAGAAACCTTGTTGTTTCAGTTCAGCTGCAGAACAAAATATAAATTTTTATTGTGTGGAATCATCTGAGTATAATATTAAAATGGATGTTCAAGAAGTGGGATGGGGAGGCATGGACTGGATTGATCTGGCTTAAGATATGGACATGCGGCAGGCTCTTGTGAATGTGGTAATGAACCTTTGGGCTCCATAAAATGTGGAGAGTGTCTTGATTAGCTGAAGACCTGTTAGCTTCTCAGGAAGGACTGGGCTCCATGGAGTTATGTAGTTAATAACCCAACATACAGCCATACAAATTCAAGTAGGCCGGAATGTAAAATGGCTGACAAAATCAAACTGAATGAAACTTGTACATAATTAAATTTGTGCAAGTATCCTGCAAGACATGAGGTTTAATGTCGCATGTTAACCCTTTAAAGACGAAGCGTGTCTGTTTTATACAAGTACTCAGTGCGTACCACGCTGTAAACACTCTCCACTTCGGTTATAAAAACCAATCTCTTAATGTTTTATAAGGCAGAAGTTGCTGTTTGTTCTGAGATCCGTACAAAACACATAAACGCAATGTGGGCACCATGTAGAATTTTTTAATGTTAAACCTGGTGGTATGTAAAGTTACTGCTAGCCTTTAAAAGGTTAAGGGATTCGTAATGGTTCAGTTATAGGGATTCTAAAGTAGAGCGGCCCTTTAAGTGACCAAATGATGTAGACAGTGCTACGGCTGGATAACCGACAGATGTGTCGATTTCAGGCTTAAGCAAGAGACTTCTCTCTTTTCCAAAACGTCCAGACTGGCTCTGGGGCCCATTGAGTCTTATTCCATGGGTGATGGACGGGTACCTCTCCCCGGGCGTAACACAGCTGTGGTGTGAAGCTAAACTCTCACCTGCACCTAGTGGGGAGGTTAGGAATGAGTGGAGATGTACCTCCAATTCTCACATGCCATCATAGCGTGTACAAGGACAGCTTTACTCTATGTAATATGTGGATTTGGTAATAATCTATCAAAAGACTCAAAAAATGATGACATTAAGCCTTTAGAATACAATGATGATTATATACGCCACTTGCTGTAACATTAAAATGTCTGTGTTTTGTCCACACAGTGTATCAAATGATCATCAGAATAAACACAAATTGTTTACCTGAACATGATAATGTAAATGGAATGTTTACTGTGAGCTAGGATCCTAACGTTTAAATAATATTAACATAAATTTCATGCTTCAAAGGGTTAGGTAGTTCTTTCAAGACACGCAAAAAGGCGGCAGATGTTGAACTGTTTAAAAGGTTTGTGGAAAAGGTAATAAAATATAAATTTGCATTAAATATTGCTGGGGCTACACATACGTATATTCAACTGAGACAGATTATGTAATAGAATGGAAACATCTGGATAACAGGAACGCCACAAAGCATGCTCTTCACTTAATACTGTCGGGGTCAAATAAATATGAATGAGATAAGAACATGTACATGGAATAGATATTGCAGACTTGTGAACATGAAAATAACAGATGTGTTTCTGTGCCACCAGGCTCTGAGGAACATGCAGCAGATACCACAGTGGCACTGCCTGCGCTACAGAAGGTTTGACTTGGTCAAGAGATGTCGCAACTACAGGGTAGGATGCAAACACTTCACTTCTGTTGCCTCCTCTCCAGTTTATGAAGTATTAACCATGAATCCCACATGAATACAGCAACAATATGCTATTGCAAATACCGTGTCATTGGACTGCTAATATTATAATTCTGTTGTACAGTTCCAATGTTAGAAGCCTTCTGCCACCACATTAGCACATGTTGCATGCTGCATCTCTGCTCTTTACACTTTCTCCCACCTCTGCTTGTAATTCACATATAGGAACAACAGACTGAAAATGCTCAAATTTGCTCTTCATGCACATCAAGCATAGTGACAATGTGTTCAAATTTCCTGGTGCTTTTATAGCCACTTACTAAGAACTTGTCAGCATCCTATATGACTGTCCCTCCTTCGATCTGTTCCCTCATTCTGATCAACATCGTGAAGACGTGGCTCAGATATCATACTTTTGGAGGCCACTCCCTCCTGATACTTCCTAACGCATCCTCAATATTACCAATAACGCGGCTGTGTGAGATGTGAACAAGATTGGCACCATTAAATCAAATCTGCTACGATGCAAGTCCTGATGTTCCCACGGAGGTCAATATGAAGGTCAAGTGTTCTGGGATAAGAAAGGCCAGTATGGTATCGAAAAGAGGTAACAATATTTGAAGAAATGTGCCGTCTCCACTTTCAAGATAGGAAAAACCCCTAAGATGAAGGAAGCGGGTTTGTCCGTAATGTCAGAACTTATGTACCAGACATGGTGCCACATGCCAGATGGCAGTGACTTCCATATGAACATTCATTTCCTGGAAAGCAGAAAATAACAATATGGTGACTGTGAAATATTTTGATTTGATGATCATAAATAATGAATAACAGTAATTTTACATCTGACATATGTATGGTGCTGTGTTACACTTCAATCCACACACATCACAAAAGGCATTAAAACCTGCAAGGTCTAAACCTGTGGAATCCAAAATGCATCAGACCACATCAAGTGCTTTTAGCATGTTGATGCCATGAGTGGTCACCCTGTGATGTACATAACTATGTCTCCCTTTATATGCTGACACAGTTCACTTTTCAGTTGCTTTCCTACACTGATACATGAACAGTAGGGCAATTATTAATTACACCATGCTCTACATACCATGCAGATGTGTTTGTTTTTTTCCCCTCATCATGTGAAACTACAACAATTGTAATCCAATCCAACAAGCTGTTGTACCCTTTGTACAATGGCCAGGCTCCGGAATTGTGCATGCTTCATGGTTTCAGTCTGTGATAATTCTTTATTATATTAGGGCATGCTTGTCTTTATACAACGGTAAAAGTGAAGGCAACACAACTGCAAACTGCAGTGTTGCTGCTTGAAGCAATATCTTATGTAACAACTCCCCATACATTGTTATAAAACAGTCATACAACAGGGACATCATGTGTCCAAATGTTCACACATTTCATCTCCAAAACTACAGAACAAAGTGTGATTTAAGTTTTAATTTGGTATTGGGATTTCGATTAAAAGCTGTGACACATATTTAATTTTGGTTCATATTATTTACATATTACCCCTACTTTACATGCAACATAAATACAACTTCATTTATGTTCCACACATGGCTCATCATGCAAAACATTTGTACAAGGAAGACCTACAATTTTTGACACAATTCTCAGTATCAGGAATATTACAGAGTGTATGAAGAAAAGCAATTTCTGACGCTGTGTGGTGTAACATTTGTCATATGACCCGCTTTGCACTCACACGTGTATCAGCAGTACAAAGATATTAAACCTTCAATGCTGGCCTCAGTGCACTGTATGGACCTTTAGTTCTTCAAATGCTGCTGGCCTCGGTGCACCGTATGATCACGAATGCATTTGGTGGTGCTATGAATTAAAAACCTGTCCAGCCTCGGCAGTATTTGGAATTTAAAACCCAGCATCAGTAAAGGGGTTAAGCCCACCAATGCATACAAATGTCCAAAGCAAAAATATGGGGAATATGTTTTGTTCTGTACTAATTATGCATTTCTTGTCTGTATAAATTACTGTATTTCCTGCCTCATAAGACATTAAAAGGGGATAAGATGCACCCCTACAAAAGGGGATAAGATGCACCCCTACAAAAGGGATAATATGCACCCTTACAAAAGGGGATAAGATGCACCCCTACAAAAGGGATAAGATGCACCCCTACAAGTAGCAAGGTATTTTTGTGGACTTACTGTGGTTAACACCTCTGGTGTTACATGCTGAGCAATTTTTGGGGGCTTTTCAGAAAAAGAAAAGCCTTACAGGGCAGGAAATGGGTCAGTTCCTCCTCTACGGCTTCACATTTATGACTTCCAATCAGCACGACTTTCCACATCCAGAAATATAAGACAAACATTATGACAGGTGCAAGCTGGACGCGCCATGTGCACATGAACATAAATTCATACATCGTTTTCATGGAGAAACCTGAAGGAAAGAGAAAACTTGCAAGACCCACAGGTAGGTGGACAGATAATATTAAAATGTATCTTCAAGAAACAGACTGCAATAGCGTGGACTAGATTATCTGCCTCAAGACAAGGCCAAGTGGCAGGTTCTTGTGAACACACCGTGAACTTCCACATTTCATAAATATGGGGAGTTTGTCAACCAGCTGAGAAACTATCACTTCTGAAGATGGACTCTAGAACATGGCATTAGTTATTACAGCACACATGAACAAGGTGAAAATCGTTCAAAACAGAGAGGAGGGACTGAATCTCACAGCAAGGTCCAGTCACTCAGTGACCAAGATACTGATGGGAAGACCAAGAATTGGGGTTCTATTCGTGGCATCAGCTCAAGATCCAGCTGGACAAGCACTGAATTGTTTGAACACTAATATGGTTAGCTCTGATTTAAAATGTGGCCACCAGCCCTGTAGTTTGGGAATTTAACCCTTTAAAGACGAAGCGTATCTGTTTTATATAAGGACTCAGTGCGTACCGCGCTGTAAACACTCTCCACTTCGGTTATAAAAACCAATCTCTTAAATGTTTTATAAGGTAAAAGTTGCTGTTTGTTCTGAGATCGTACAAAACACATAAACGCAATGTGGACATCACGTAGAATTTTTTAATCTTAAACCTGGTCGTATGCAAAGTTACCGCTAGCATTTAAAAGGTTAAAATCCCTCACTCCTGGACAACAAAGGAAGACACAGTAATGACCAAACAGCGAAGAAATGTGAAAAACGCCACTCAGGATAGACAGTTCCTCACACATGAAATGCTGACATCACAAACCATATTAAATTAAAGTAGACACAAGGATGTGACCTGTCTGCATTATAAAATCTCAGGTTAAACATGTATTACTTAACAATATTAGATGTACTAAGTCTTTGTCTGACCCGTCACAATTTATCATCAACATGAACTTTAAATACTGTTACAGGTGGCACAGATATCAATCCAGCATGATTCTTCCGAATCACTCCGCATACAGCGCATTCCACCTCTGGCCATGGGCTCCTTTGGCAAACCATTTGCAGAAAAATAGTGTTAATTCCACCACACGAACCAGCTACTAATTACAAATAGCCTCTGACTGCTACATCTACTTGCGGATCAACAGAATACACTCGAGCTGTCAGCACTGCGCCTAACTGAGAAACACACACAGGATACTACAATGTTGATAGTCATTTTGACTGAAGAGACATCAGTGGAGAATTTTCCCAATACAGGGCAAAACAGTCTTCCCGTTATCACTGGAAGTTAATAGTTCATAAGAAATTCATAAAAATATCAGTACCTCAATTGTAAAAGATTCAATTGATGACATATCGTATGTGCAATTACTGACTCTGCACTTCGTCCACTGTCTGGTTGTCTGAAAAGAACACCGTTTGGTGTGTGAGTTAGCTCTGTTGGGGGGGGGGGGGGGGTTATTTAACAAAGCTGTCAACAACAGTGATCATACAGTATCAGTGGGGCATTGGTAGAATGACAGTGATTGACGAAAACCAAAGCACTTGCAGAAGAACCTGTCTCAGTGCCATTTTTCTGCCACAAATCCCACATGGACTATCCAGGCATTGAACGTGGGTCTCTGTGTTGACTGGCCAGCAACTGTCTTAGCCATGTTACAGACCAACTTTGGCAATGGACTCAGCAGTGCAGGTACTTCCCCAGATTGTCATCAGAGGATTCTGAAATGTTGTGTTCTGTTCAGCACACCAGAAAATGGACAATTCCAGACACCCACTAATTAAATACCAATGATTATGACAAAGCAGCATAAAAAGGGGAGGAGGGAGAATCTAATACTTGATAAAGGTTACTTGAATTAAACTTGCATAATTTTTGATGCAGTGTTCACACATTTACTGCCAACAGTGACATGTAACTTCAAAGCCAGTCTTTATTATGTTTTGTATTTTCCCTAAATGGTGTAAGCCACGCAGTGCATGGCATGTGCAGGTCATGCTACATGGCTTGAGGAACAAAAACATGTTTTGTCATGCTTTTATTTTGAACTGCATGTCTTATGTTACTCTGTTTTACCAAGATGGTGTGTCCCACTTGATTTAACCGACACCTAGACTGGCAATGGATGTGTTAAGAAGGAGAGAGTACTTCAGATGAAGACAACCTGTGTTCTCATTCTTATAGCTATTTATTACGGTCAGTTATAAAAATATGCTGACAAAAGGTTAGGTTATGCTATTAGCAGAGACAGTGACTTGTCTCTTCCACCTCCCTGCTCCCTCCTTGTCCCTTCTAGTACCTCAGAACAGCAGAAACTGAGTATGATTCTTCAGTTCTCCTTAAAAACTTATCAGTTAACAGGAATTTTATGACAAGAAAGAAGTTTTGCATCAAATCAGTAACAGTACAATGTCATTCATGGCTATAAAGTTGACTGGAGTGGGAATGAACAAAATACCACTGTGCCAAACTAACGAGGTAATTATTGGTGTTCCACTTAATTACTTAATTAAAGTAACTGTCACCTGTGGAATGTGTTTTGTGCTCTTGTTTTTAATATCACAACATAACGTACACATGTGTGGAACTTCTGCTGGAAATGAATGTATTGGTTACATTCTGCAGTGTTCTAATGACATGTTACACTTTGGACTGCTTGGCTCTTGGACTTTGTTCACTGCTAAATGTTCCAAAAGTCACACAAAAAGCAGTAGGCTTCATAAACTGGATCTGCTTCCATCCTATGGTAAAATGGTGAGAGACACCTGTCTCTGGCCTGCAGATGGAATAGCTTTCTCTAAAGGTGCCAGCCCACTAGGTGTGTCCCCACCTTTTTAACCAAAGACACAAACAGATCCAGTTTCTGACACACTGTGTTACTTTCTCATAATTCGTGGGACACTAGACAATGGACAAAGTCCAGGTCACTATGCATCAATGTATTGGCTAACAGCAGAGTCAGTGCATACTTGATTATTTAAAACATGACCACAGTCTAGTTAAATTTATAAACTGTGTTAAGATAAATATTATTTTATATTTATATACCCAACTGGTAATTATTTACCACTACAAAATAGTAAACCACATATATTAGTTAGTGTTAAAGTGCATAGGTTGCCCCTCCCACAGCACCAAATTTCAGGTTGGTTTTTAAATTCCCCAGCGCTCCTTCCTGGTTAAGATATATGCTGGGGAACATTTGAACCATACTCCACACTTCTCCACTTACTAAAGATCATTAAATGAGACTGCCACTCAGGCCTGGACAAATTTTATGCCATAATTTTAGTGTACATAAATGTTAACTTATATTTAATTTATTTTATGTTTCTTGTTCCATGTGCTAAAGGTTAGCAACCTGCTGCATGATTGAGTTGACAAAACTCAACTTTACTGTGTCTGAAATAACAGTTTTATAATGCTGCTCACAGGGACAACAATGATGACCACAGTCATTAAAGTGTAAATTATTCCAGACTTCCTGGTTCAGTTATTTTTCTACAGTTACACTGTGTATTAAACAGAGTAACCCTCAACAGACAATCCATATGCCATTTCATCTAAAAATCAACTTTACACTGCACAGTGTAATGTGAAAGTCAGCTGACATGTGTGCAAAGTGTTTTGCTTAATTCTTATCTTGAGCAACTCTACTAATTAAAATACAAAGATGTAGCAAAGCCTTTTATCCTCTCTGGTCAAAAAACTTTTGTCACAGCAGACTAATGACAGAAAGCTTTGCCACAGCATAAACTGGGGTTACACTGACTATTTTAAGTGTTTCCTTAAAACACCAACAAAATGGTTTGATGGGAAATATCCAAAATCATCATTGGAGGAAGAAGTGAACCTTCCTTTTGCTTTATGTGTTTTTGTGTAAGTTCCTTATTTACAAAATGCAATCCAGAAGATATTTTACCCCACATGTTGGAGTTACTTCGTGACGCAATTGTTTCACCCATTAAAACTGCACTGAACTGGGCATACGTTTGGCACAATGTTACACAATTTTGACTGATTTTGGATCAGTGAAAGAATAAATACCAGGTAAATCAGACAAGCCGGTAACTCACCTTGAATCAGGATTTTGATCAAGATCGGGCATTAAATGAAAGCTTCATGTTCATTGCTCAGTTAACTCTGGGACAACAAGCACCTGTCTTCAGACCGTCTGGAATGGCATACATATTTTTCACATTGTCATGACTGGTAAACCACATATGATCCTCTCTTTGAGTCACCTTCAGTGCTTTCCACATGGTTACAGTGCAGTTACATGTGCACCATATTCTGTGACTGTTGTCACAATGCTGGGGTGGTACTCCTGTTCAGAAAGCACTATTGCATGATCACATAGGCTCTTCCCTTCTGCACTTCTTGCCAACACGCAGTGCTGCTTTCTGTATCTGACATTTCCAAGTCTTCACTCTGTAAGTGTTCACCATGCCCACACATCAGTCACTGCCTTCCTAGCTGTAGCACTCAGCTTGCTGTTACTTCACCTGCCCACTGCATTGTGTACAGTAATGCCATATGTACAAGGCTGTGGGTTATTATTTGCACAAAGCAGCTCCTTATCTTCGTGACACCAGTTTGTTTCCAATAAGACTGCGTGAAATAATTCATGAAAAAAAAATTTTTTCACACACAGTGGCTGGCATGAACAGTACTATGATCTGATCTTACCTTTAAGAGGAAGTGGCTTTGTATACTCCCCACAAAACAACTGGAGCACCACGAATTTTACACAGCACACAGTCATCAATGTTAAACCCACTGAAATCTGTGGTGGGAACTATATACGTTACTGGTACCATATCTTAGATGTCAAGGGCAGCACTGTATGAAGTCTTGATTCCACACAACTTGCACAGCAGCAATCAATAAAAGTGCACTAAATTCAAAATAACACTTTCATACTCATTTGTCACCACAAAACCCTCGCTTACAGTACCTTCACTTCTGAACTGCAAGAGATGCGTGAAATGATATCTGCGGTTCTCATGGCAGTCTTACTTTCAGGATGCGACACTGCATAGTTTGGTGTTAAGTGTACCACTGTTTCGGAGAAACCTATTTCCTGTTGATGGAGACAGCAGGTTCGCCTGAAACACTGGTATAATTCCACCAGGCTGTACCATGCTCAAAATGAGATCAGACAAACACTTTTCTTATGTGTCAACTGACTTCTGCCAGACTGGTATATTATACAATCTGCCTGTTTATACATACCTTAGTTTATGGTCCTTTACACCTAATTTATTTTGATGCTGATGTGTTTTGTTGCAAAAATACATTGGAAAGATGTACTACAATATTTGTAAGAACCTGTGTACAAGACGCTTTGCTAGTGCAGTGTACAGTCACTCTCTCTGTGCCAGAAAATACCTTGCTGCAGGGCATGAACAGTTCGCTGGAGTCGGGCATTGCCATAAGATACACATGCTTACACATACATCATTTGGTGGCTGCTCTCAGAATTTTGGCCTCATCAAAAATGTGTGAGTTTATCCCTAAATGGTAAATAATTCTTCAGTCAGTGGGGGAGGGAGGAATCGCACCATCGTGATAAACCACAACACGATACGCAGTGTATGTATAACATAACACTGTGGCATATTCGTGCAGTGTTATACCTCCTGTGCCATCCTGACAGCCTGATACCAGTTCATTGGAAGGGAGCACTTTTATGGCAGTCTAATGTTGCCAGCAACAATAAAACATACTTAGGCCATCGCGTAAAGTGCCCAATTTTTTGCCCACTTTTAACCAAACGTGGATTTTCTCAACAGACTTTCATGGAAGTCCCCAATATCAAATTTCACAGAAATCTGTCTGGTGGAAGCTGCGCTGATACATGTGGACAGATGGATATGAAAAAGCAAATAGGCATGTTCTGTGACTGTGTGTGTGTGCCAGAAAATGCTGTTTACTGCTATCTGTTGTTCTGCCTTTAATATTCAGACACAGAAATTAACAGAAATTGTTGGAGTGAATATTTTCAGTCCATTATTTTTTAACTATATGAATTTATATGGGAACTTCTGTACTGTAGTGTCATGGTTATGTCCATCCTGCACTCAATAATTCAGTTTCTTTCCTTGAGGCAAATACTGTGCCATGTGTTGCCTGGGCAGAAGATAACCTCAGCAGGATATGTATAAAGCACAGTTGTTAGTTTGGAAATGCCACATGTACTTGTTTTGTCTACATGTAAAAAATAAATGGTTTTCGCAAGCATGCCTGAAGAATGACACACAGCACAACCACTGACTGCCGTGTCACACATTCTGATGCTCACTCATCTGAAGATGACACTTCTCCTTGCCAGAGTGACAGCGACACTGACAAGGAGCAAGACAATACAGACACAAACTGCATACAATGGATTGACAGTTGGCACTCTTAACTTTCTGCACCTACAACGTACAGGTTTATGAGGGGATTACAACAAAATGAGACACCACATATTACTACTGCACGCCGCTGAGCACTCCCATGCTAGTTTTCCTATTGAGGTACTATCAATAATAAGAGGACACGCTTGATGGAAGATGCTCTTTCCTGCCTGATGATTATACTGAATGTGCACGAGTCCTTATCTGGTACTGTGCACAATGACAGGACTCATTTGACATTACTGGTCCACACTTAGAGCAGCCTTATGGGAACAATGAAATAACGCAGTTCTTTCACTTTGGTGACAAGAAAGATAAACCCAATAAGACAGACGGAAATGCTAATGGAGAATGACATCTCTGCATCAGGCTCAGTGATACACATGGTGAATATTATAGTCAAACTTAACAGTTCGCAGCACTCAAAGTTACTGTGCTACTCAGTCATTTTCAAATGCCGCATACCACAGAAACACAAACAGTTCAGGATAAAACTTCACAAGCTTTCTGATTCCACGGGCCATTTCACGCAGTGTCTCTGTGTGCATGTAACGACAGGAAATGTGTCGCTCCTTCAGTGACAGCTCTCAGGCTGTGGGCTCCAGCCAGCATCGTACCCAGCGGGAACCTGGGGCTCCTTCCACAGAGGTTCTGTGGCTGTACCCTAATGCGGACACTAAACACCACTCAATGGTGAGGTTATGAGAGCACAGTACTTGGCACTAACTCTTGCTCACATCTCATGCAGTGGTATTATGCACAGAGACAACTTTAGACGGTGATGAAAACATGGCAATATCAACATATGAGCAGGAACTGCAACACCACCATCTTTAGGGTGAGATGACAGAGGAAAGAGGCCCCTGTGAAATGTTGGTAGCAATACACAACAGTACACAGTGTCACATTCTTAAGTTAATGCTAGTGTCCTTAATGTTACCAAATTCTGCATGTCCTACAAAAAACTGGACTTATTACAGTGCAATTTGTCACATATCAAAGGCAGTCAGGGCCAGATATACGAAAGGAACTCTAGGAAATGTCGTAGTATGTTAGAGCTTCAAATATGAAAATTAAAATTCATAATGTTTACACAAACATGTCATGGTAACACAGTTAACTGTTGGATGTCAGCGTTTCATAAGAAAGAAATTAGCAGCCAAATTATCACAGTGGACAAGAGGGAGGTTTACACACTTAAATGTGAATGTTCAAGCCTTAACAGACGATGCAGTTATGCAGGCAACTACATGTAACTACACGTCACGATGTGAACCCTTTATGCTACTACTCTTGAGAGTACATTAACCCTATAAAGATGAAAATTAATCTGAATTATGTGAGTACATAAAGACCCAATCCGTACCACACAGCAAACACACCCTGCTTCAGTTAGACAATCCAATCAGTTAATGTTGTATAGGGAAATAATACTGTTTATTCTGACTGGTCATGGAGGTTCTATTTCTGAAGCTTTGCACTAATACTAGATGATGATGTAAGGCAACACGCTGTGATAAGGAGAAGGAACCAGTTCTGTGACTCTGTGGAAGGAAAGGTCCAGTGCACTGTTTACTTCAACAGGCATTTTACTAGCAACATACAAACAATAAATTAACAGCTGAACTTGCCACCGCAGTTCACATTTCCAGTACTTGTATTCACCAACATGTTCCGCTAAGAAACATTATAGTACAGCATACGACACATGTCGCAAGAAACTGCCACAGTTTTTAATACTTGTGTCAATACTTGACATACACAACATTACTTTCTATCAAAAATATGATTAAGATTTCTCCTCCCCATCCTCCTTGTTGTAACTGTCCTCCTCATTCTCCAAATTCTTTTTTTACCCCTACTTCTGGAACTGTTTCCATTTTATACAGGTCAAGGGATGGAAAGTCTCCAAATTTTCTCACTATAAAGTGTGTGTCTTATGGCTACAACGTCTGTGCAAATCACTGTTCTGTCTTGCCAGTATACATGCATGTACATGTACAAATGAGTTCTGATATTCACATACAGCTTCCAAAGCATAAAAGAATTAAAATGTTACATAAACCTTGACTTGGGAATTATGTTGTTGGATGGGATCACAAAATGCAGACAAATGTACGAAGAAGGGTTCATACAGATCAAAGGGGAAGGCTTTGTTATAACAGATGTGGAAATGTCCATGGATAATAACTTGCAAGAGGAAATCAATTAGTCAAAAATTAAAATACAGTCAAACCCTGATATAATGCCACTGTTTGTTCACCACAATTTGTGATTGTATATTAAGAGTGGCAGTAAATCAGCTTTTTTAAACTCCTAAAATCTACTGTAATGATAAAAAGGTGTTAATTGCTACACAAGAACACAGAAGAACATTTCACACAATAATAGTGAATCAGACTTCCATATTACCTTCACCCTTTCCTTGTAACCTCATCTGTTGCTGCCAGATTTAGTGTGCAACTGTTCTATCCATATCAATAATGCTTCCTCCAGTTTATCATGTTTTGCACTTTTCACCTTTTTTATGTTAGCAATTGCTAGATTTTTCCTCTTATATTTTTCACTGCATATATCACCAATACATTGCTGACTGATGGGCTTGTCCCATAATAAGGAAAAGTGGTTCGTTATATTCTGCTGAGAAGCTACAGGAAATTGGTCTCTATAACCACAGACCTCTCTTTTCACCAGCACTTAATACTGCCCTTATCCCCACACTCCACTAGTACTGATAGCTTGACACAGGAAACCAGGGTTGTGAGATCAATGCCTGTTTGAATGTACATCAAATCAGTGTAAAACATCAGTTAAAATACACTGGCCACTGGAACAGGTGAAAGGAGATCTCTGTAGTGCATAGACAATAAATGTTTTTACACAGGTAGTAGTAACTGACCCACACTGCCTTGCTAGGTAGAAATCTCAGCCCACACTACATGCATTCCTTAAATACCCACAAATATGGTGCTATATCAGGAGTATTTAATGCTTATGCGCACATCTGTATCACCAAAGTCTTTGGCAGATGGCAGCTAGTAGCAGTACTTAGCAAGAGTTCATAAATAGCAAATTCCTGTTCACAGACTTTCATGGGTGATAAGTGAGGGTGGTGCTGCATCGGGAGTTGAGTGTCACAGGTTTTAGAAAAGGTTTGCAGTGCCAAATCTGATCGAAATCCATTCAATCTGCCTAAGGAAATGGTAAAGACAACATGCATTAACTTCCTTCCTCTATGACCAGCCAAGTGTCAGATCAGACATGAAGACAGATTCAACGTGTGAGGATACCAGAACATGATGCCTGGTCATAGACACCATGCCCCTGAAGGGGCAGTGACAGATGAGTATGGAGCAATGGTGGAATGATGGATCAGATGCAAAAAACTACAGAAACTTGGAGAAAAGCTTCTCCAGTGGCACTCCATCCACCATTCAACTGTTCATAAGTTACAAGCTGTCTATATGCAGCACAGGTACTTACTGCAGGGACTGGGCTTAGAAGTGACATCCAGTCAGTATCTGTTCATAGCTTACCAGCTGTCTGTATTCAGCACAGTTACACACTGCTGTCACTGGACCAGTAGTGACACCCAATCATTGTTTTCACTCAAGACAGATGCACACCTAGACTCCACATCTGCTACACTTACAGTCCTCGGGGAATCACACACTTGACGCACGTGCGGTTCAACCATTATTTCCCTTTGTTTTGACACTTCACCGCCAGAGGTCCCATCCTCACTGTCGACACCTGAATCTTCTGTTTCTGTCCTAACTACTTCAGGCACCTTTCTCTCTCCTGAAGTGGTCTTCTTTTCTTCTGCTTGCCTACAGAATATGTATAAAAAATAATAATCTTACAGGTACCAATAACTATGATATGTTTCAACATAAATTACTACAAACCAAGCAAAAATATTTTAAAAACATGTTTTTTGTCACTGTACTACATGTTAATGACAAAAATTCCATTAACTGTAGCTACTGGGTATCTGCTTGTTCCTTTATTTATTCCGCTTTTATGTTGTCTTGCCCTACAAGTCTCGACTCTTGGAGTTACCTCCAGGGGCAATGTCTGCATAACACTGGAGACAACTTAATTCGTGGAGGGGTTAGTAAATTCATAACATGCATAGGAAGAACAACACAGAGTCATTATAGACAGGATGTGAGCAGTTACATACATTTATTGGTGGTAAAGTAATAGGCACACAAAAATTAAACACATGCCACTGTAAAGAGCAACTCATAAGTCTTTGTTTGCATGCCTGCATAAGAAGTAATTTAAATTCTTGCCACTAGAACACAACACACAAACTGGTGAAACAAATGAAGAAAGCACTGCGTGTACTGGAAGTTCATTCAATAAAGTCTGTGGTGACACTTCAGCAAGAATTCAGAAGGAAGTTCAAAATAGAACCTCAAACCACAAATTTAATCAAAAAAATAGCACAAAAAATTTCTGAATGCACCCTGCATCTGTAAAGGGAAGAACACAGACTGAACAAGTGTGAGTGCCAAAATAATTGCCCTTCTTCAACAGACCTATCGAAGCCAAAGAGGTTAACATGTCAGGCTATACACCAGCTGGAGGTGCCATAGCCATTGTGTGTATGGAAAGTTCTTCAATGCCTTGCTCTCCAGCCTGACTGACTGCAAATGTTGCGACACACAATACTAAATGACACGGTGGTATGTTTTGAATTTTACATGAACATGAAAAAACACATTATGGAAGACAAAACATTCTTGTCAAAGATCTGTTTCAGTGAACATCTGAACTTTGTGAGAAGGTCAACAGGCAGCATATTCATGTAGAGGGAAGTGAAAATTCTGAAGCTGTGGTTGAACATGTTAAAGGCCGCCTAATGATGAATTTTTTGTGTCCTGAGCTGTAATAATAAGTGAACAAAATATCGAGCATGATCTGTTTGAGTTGTGTTTAATGCCTCAATCTCTCAACTACTTGAAGGAAAACAAAATGTTTACTTCAGGAACAGTCTTGTGTGAGACAGTGAATAGCTGCAACTAAGGAGGCTGGTCTGACACGCATACAGTGAAAACCGAGTACACGCTCACCAGACTGCTGGACAAAATCACACATCAAGAGAGCAAATCCTCTGAAAGTGGGCAAAGTTCAAATATTTGGGAAAAATGCTAACAAATCCAAACTGTGTTCATACAACAAAGAACAGTAGATTAAATTCGGCAAATGCTGGCTACCATTCAGTTCAGAATCTTTTGTCTTCTTGTCTGTTATCAGAAATGTAAATATCAAAACATACACAACTGTAACGTTTAAACAATTATGTTAAGTGCCAAGTGTGACGGTTGGAGTGATGATGTGATCTTGTGATGGTTGGAGATTTTCTTACTTAGCATGGACATTTAAATTTCTCAAGCACAGTAATTTTGAAATAAATCACATGCACTAAAGTTTAATTGTTATCTGGTCCAAACAAAACTGATTTTTTAAACAATAAATCTGTTTATACATATACAAAGTCTGTACTGGTCTTTGTTAGACTGGATTTTCTTACATTTTCTTTTATAATTTCTTTACTCCTGTCTTCATTGTCTATAACAAATCAATTTATTCTGTTTTGAAATATGCCACATAAATCTGACAGGGTCTGTACCTTCTTTTCTTGAAACTTTAGCCCTGTGGGTTAGACTTTACAACATTCTGTGGGAGGCACTGTGATTCAAGAAAACAGACAGTCTGCTTACTGATGGAAAAAACCATTTGTCTCTCTGCTGCTGGTTTAGCAGGCGTATTACTTGTGTCACAAATTTCCACACATGCTTCAGAAGACATGGCTTCGAATTCAAAATGACACAGACTAAGTAGAGGCGATACTGCTGAATTGATGCTTGACCCACATTCTGACAGTAATGTTTCTGTGACCAATCTGACAGTGACGTGTCTGACGCTGACTTATATCATGAGGAGGAACAGTAATGAACCTTCAGGTTCCCCCGAATGTGGGGAACCTCTTGACAACATTGTCAACTACTCTGCTTCTCCAGAGGGACCCTTTTCCATGGGGCAACTTACGGTTACAGAAGTCAGCTGGACACAAATCTAGTAGTTTGGGCACTGCTTGTTGCAGACAGAAGGGCTACCTGAGGATAGTTTCTATAAATGGTCTTGTACATTCTTTTAACAGTTCAAAACTGAGTACAGGAACCAGATCTTGCAACTACTTACTTGTTAGAAGTTACAAGTGAACGCAGGAAAGGCCCACACAGCAACCTGACCGGAGGCATGGTGTGTGCTGGAGCACTCAGCAACTGCAAAACACGTATGGAAGTTACTGAAAACACAGTACTGAGCAGCAAGTATACTGCCTACTTTACATTCACACAGATTGACAGTTCTACAGACCTACTACTATTACCATTTTATTTTATTTTGTAAAGGACTTCTAACTTAACCTTTTAAAGCCTAACAGTAACTTTACATACAACCAGGTTTAACATTAAAAAATTCTACGTGGTGCCCACATTGCGTTTATGTGTTTTGTACGGATCTCAGAACAAACAGCAACTTCTGCCTTATAAAACATTAAGAGATTGGTTTTTATAACTGAAGTGGAGAGTGTTTACAGCGCGGTACACACTGAGTCCTTATATGAAACAGATACGCTTCGTCTTTACAGGGTTAACTAAACATTCTATAGCACATTAAATGTGTCATACATAACCAAAAAGTTTCTTACTGTTACCGTGCCTGTGAATGTTCAGTTACGAATATTTCATATGTGATGTTTAGATACGCTTACAATTTATCTCCACACCAAATTCCAAATGCATGGCTCCGATGATTGGCCCACCTGCTCCCGCTATCACAGTCCCCACCCCACCCCCAACACAAATGTGTATCAAACAATATCGGGGAACTGTGGATACATGAGGTAGAGGCAAGCACACACACATCAAAGCAGAGTCACAGGGACAAATAACAGTGCAGTACATATAATGAATACATGAAAAACAAAATGTACTTCATCTTATGGAGAAATGCCAAATAACTAATACCCCATTTTACACACCAACACACACTGAAATCTCCATAACTAACAACTGAAACAAACACAACATGCTTGTGTGGTGCTGCCACAGTTAATAATGAAATAAAATTAACTGCATGGCTAGAGCACCAGGCAAGGACCCTGGCAACATAACTTTCCCTAATCTGAACTACGTTTAGAAATCCAAGACAAAGACCAAATTTTAACAACGTTCCAGTTCCAGCTCACATTAGAGCCAGTACATATGGAAAACAGGTGCTCAACAAAGCAGGTAACCAACAAAACATGTACTCAACAAAAAGGTAACCAACAAAACACATACTCAACAGAAGAGGTACTCAACAAAATGGAGGAGGCGATAAGGGAAGGGGGGGGGGGAGGGGAGGGAAGGATAATGGAGCCAGTGGCGGAGCACCTAGGTCGATGATGACATCCCACGGTCACAGCAGATCGTCAGTTTCATAAAACAAAGAAGCTAAAAATACTTTCACGTCTCTGAAGAGCGAAAACATCATTTACACCATGGCAGGAGCCTGTCTGTGCTCGGTATTCTGAAGCGCTTCATGTGCTTCGTTCCCCTCAAATGTGGCGTTTATTATTTTAGGTCAGGGTATGCTATTATTGTTCACATAGGCAGAGACAGAGACTTCCTATCTCCCTCACTTTGTTTCTCCCTCCCTGTTTCTTCTAACATTTCAGAACAGCAGAAACTGAATACGATTCTTCAGTTCTCCCTAAAAATCAATTAGTTATCAAAAATTTTGCAAGAAGGTAATTACAGTATAATTTGGCACCAAATCACTGACAGTACATCACTGACATCAAAGAAGGTACAACTGGCAAAAATTAAGCTCAAATTGGGGAGGCAACAAATGCTCATAGAATTTTGGTAGGGAACACTCCAGCTACTTAAACTACTAAGATGGACATTTGAAATTGCTTGGAAATATACTACTTGCACCTTCCATCGGAAGTTATGTTAACAAAGCCTGTAAATCGACAAATACATATACTGTCAAACACATCTATATGAGAATTAAGGTTGTTGGGTGACTTTTACAGTACTTGTTTCAACCTAACTTAATGTAAAACTTCAGTGACTTACAGGCATCATATCCAGTCATAATTCTTTCTTGCTTCTGCGTATCACACAGAAAACAACATTTTTGTACGGACCACTGACCTTCACCCCTGGGCAATACTATTCTCACAGATCAAACTTTTATGTACAACATCACAGTACCTCAGCCTGCTATCTATGGCCACATCTGAGGAGTCCAGCATCTCTTGCAGGGGGAAGGTAGGAAGGAACGTAGACAAGTCATTTGGCAATGTGAAAAAAATGATGCCTGATATTACATCAGGAAACAGACGAAAACATATTTTGCACCGCAGCAGTCTATCTGGCAGCCAAGATTAATCCACCCACAACCTTTGCCTTATTTTCCACCACAAACTCAGTACAGTAATTATAACTTAATTAGGCCATTAGCACTATCAAATATGGCACAAGATTGCAGCTACACCCTCTCAATAACTTCGTTGCAAGAAGTCTCCCCATTTGTTTCTTAACCCTGTGAACTGGAACAGCCTAGTGAACTGGAAAGTGGCTACAACTGGATTTCTGGGCAATTCAGAGAAAACATCAACATTTTGGCCTAGCAAGGACGGCATATGAGACTTCTGGCTTCTCACACTGGTGAATAATAATATTTGACACCATGGCACCTGGTAGATGGTTATCATTTTTGAGGAACACAGGATGGCAATCTTAAGGGATGAACCTAAAGAAAAAGACAGTCTGCTCCTCTGAAACATTGTTAGTCATCTAACAGACTACGTATCACATCCCTGAAGACCCCAGTCTTAAGGAGTTCAGAAAGTATTACAATTACAATAAAATACATGACTGTTAAAATGATTGCCATAAGGTGTTACACAAAATGCAGAAGCATTATAAAGATAAGCAGAATCACACCTCTCTGATAGCAGTAGCACCTGGAGTTCCAAGTTGTTGTTCAGTGTTGATACGCAGCTTCTCCACATCTGAACTCCTGTGTTTAGCCAACAAAGTACTGTAAAACGTGGCACGCTGGAGAGATGAAGAAGGCAACAGTAGCCCTTCCTTTTCATTTACATCTTCGCAAGGTCTCTCTAATGTCAGTAACTCCTAAAGGGCCCAAAACAAACATTACGCACAAAATCAGAATCATCATAACAAGTAACTGCTCAACTGTAAATTCCCCTGATCATTACATCTCCATGTTTAGAACCTATCGAGTATGACTGCTTGTAAATCTGCTGCTAAGATATGGAGAAGATTAAAGTGTGAGTTGTTTAAAATGTGGAAAGGCACATTTAAAATACTTATGTTTCCTGTGCTTTTCTCAAAAATGTTCACAAACTTTACATCTAGGGACAATAACAGAGTGTATGCACCACAACTGTTACAATTTGCAGACATGTCTTAGGTTATTTATTTGATTTTGAGGTATAACCCCTTCACCAAATACTTCCCTTAGGCAGTCACTGAGAAACTTCCTGGGGACCATAATACTGTCCTGCACAAAGGAACTGCAAATTCCCTCCTTCTAGTAATTCTTTGAAGAATGGTGTCGGAACTAATCAAAAACAATGGCTGGAACTTATTTTTTCTTTCAAAAAACACATAACCTATGACTATGCATGCACTCACTGCACAAACTTCAACTTCATCATGCAAAGGAGCTTTATGAACGAAATGGGGGTTTTTGGAACAGCAGTATCTCTCACTGTGGCTACTTTATGTTTCCAATTACTGTACAGCACATCTTATCTGAGTAAAACATGCGTTCTGGATCAACAAATCTGTCGGTCACTGGCTCTTCAAACCACCTGCAATAACACCTTCTTGTATATCAGTTTAAAGGAAAGAGTTCTTCAATGATAAAAGCCTTAGAGTTTCATTGTTGTATCAGCATATGTACATACATACATTCCATGGATCCGTAAGTTTGTTACAAGACAATAGACTGTGGAATGAGTCATAAACATACAAAAAATACAGAATATTCAGAATTTTACAGTGCAAAATATTATAAACATTATATACAGTCTTATAGTTGTATTACGGGTCATCTGTACACATAAGAAATTCATCTGCAGAGTAAAAGGAGTGTGCATTTAAGTACCTTCTTAGTGCTACTTTAAATCTGCCTTTTCATTCTCAAGATTTGTGAGACTATGTGGTAAACTGCTGAAAATTCTGACGCCAGAAGAGAACGCACTTTTGTGAAAACCAGATGGGCTGGCAATTGGTCTAGAAAGATGGTGCTTATTCCTTGTATTAATACCATGTACTGATGAATTGGTTTGAAATTTTTCTTGATTATTAACAAGGAAGTTCATTAATGAAAATATATATTGGCCTAGAACAGGCAAAATCTCTAGTTTTTTAAATGGACTTCTACATGAGTTCTAGGACATGCATCAACCATAATTCTGACGATTTTCTTTTGTAAAGTAAATATCTTCCTGCTGTTGGAAGAATTATCCCAAAAAATTATTCTGTACTGAGGCTTTTGACACACCACTCTGAAGCGCCAACAAGATTTTGTACAGCTATTTCCATTTCAGTGCCCATCTTGTGTAATTCCTCTTCTCTTAAAACATGATGTTTTCATAACGTCATTTTGTCTAGCACTGCACCTGTCACTCAAAATTTTTCCACTATTCCGTACATTTGTCTTTTTGCTCGGCAATAGTGATGGACATTAGTGACACTTCTTCCACGACATATACTTTGCAGAAGCATCAAAAATGAAAACTCTTTGTTTAACTACATAATTCCACGAAGTGCACTAAGATAACCTGTGCTCTGTGACTGCGTGCTGTTTAAAAATGTGTTTCCATACACAAATATCAAGTGTTGCTAGTCTTGAAGCCATTTCATGTCTGCCATGTTGTTGCCAATTGCAGGAAATGGAAAATTATGCTAGAGTGATCTCTACCAGTATAACATCATATCATCTCTCATAAAAGTCAGTCAACTGGTTCAGAACTTTAGATGGAGAACACAAAGACATTACGGTAATCTTCATACGCTGACTTTTCAGACATTCTTTCCAAACTAAAAAAAGAGTGCCTCATTATGGAGGCTGACTCTGTCTGAGGCCCAGTATCAGGATCTCATTACAGGACACATGCTTTTACACTTGTTAAGTAATCTCAATTTTCAGCCGCACGAAGCCTAGTTTATACAACGTCATATAAATGGACTTCTTCATACGGCCCATACGCTGCAGTTGAAATTTGGTATGAGGAACTTCAGAAACCCTAATTTTCAGACATTCAGATCCATAATCACTGCTGTACATACAACACATAAAAGCCATTTACAAGTGAAGCCCTCCCTGAGTTCTTGCTGACATTTGGTGTGGGAGACTTGCATTAATTTGACACACAAACTGTACATTGACCAACTTGCCACTTGTTCAGCAAATGTGACACAGGGCTTTAATTTGGTGAATGCATAATTTGTGTATTAAAGACAGAAGCCACACAGAATGTTAAACTACAATATTTCAACAATTTGTATTTCTTTATTCCCATTCTTCGACTAATGAAATGCAAAGAATGAGGCAGGAAATTTAATGTACTATAACAGATACATGTGTATGTACACAACTATGAACACACACACATTCTGTGAATCCCCAGGTTTGTCACAATGACGGTAGCATGTGTCACCAGCATACAAAAATATACTAAATAAGCAATATATACAGAATTATTACAATGCACATGCTATAAAGATTTCACACACAGTATTGTTCAGTCTTAAACATAAAAAATTAATAAAAATACAAAAAGGAGTGTGTATTTGAGTACGTTCTTAATGCTACTTTAAACTACGTACACCCATACCAACTGAATTTTTAAGGACACAAAGCAGACTAACACAGGTACTTGCCTGATCAGAGTCCAGGAAATACAGCTGTGAACGTTCTTGCCATAAAACTTCAGACACCCTTTCTAAACCAAAATGAGGAACAAACGCAGCACATAAAATCGAGCTGTTCTCAGGAACAACTCTCTTGTGTAAGTAGACAGGTTTCGAGCATCTCGGAGAGAAGATAAACACTAAAAATGAAGAACACATGACAGCAATGCTTTGTTGCACCTAATACAGTAGACTATAAAAAACTTAAGTGCCCTGCTACCTAAAAACGTAAAGATTTGAGTCATTAAATCAAAGAGGATGTGATGGCCAGGCCATGTACTGTGCCTGGGGAGAAAACAAATGCATACAGGGTTTTGGTGATGGAACCTGGAGGAAAAGAGACTGCTTAGAAGACTGACGCCTAGAGAGGAGGATACTATTAAAATGGATCTTAAATAAATAGGATGGGTGGGTGTGAACTAAATTTATCTGTTGTTGTTCGGTGTAAAAATGCAATGGGATGAGTAGCATGAAGATGACTATTCCTATATTACGCACTGCTATCAAACAAAGTGGCAAATACCATGTGTTGTTATGCAAGTACAAGAGGCAGCTTACTGCTCAAACAGCAGAGTCACTCAGCCACACAACACACTCCCCACCTTTTATGAAACCTAAGGGCCCATTACCATGTTTACAAGAGCCTGCGACTGGTCTCTATACTAAACAAGGCCAATCAAATGCACAAAAAAATTTCTCATGGTCTGTCATCACAGAATAATTTCAGCACATCGTTTGAAATGGTGTTAACCTCGCTTACATTTCACAAGGCTGCAATGCTGGCAGATTGGTATACTGAAGATATACAGAGTCATAAAGTATTAAGGGAGAATGCTTTCCCATACCAGACTCCTACCAAATTTCATGAAAACTGCTAACCTGTTCAGAAGTCACTGTATAAGGACTCTCATGCAAATAGAAAAACATGAATCACTTGCATACCTGTATCACGTGCATTTAAAAAAATTTAATGTATGCATATCACTCACTCACCCACTCATTCACTCTCACCCACCCACCCACCCACTCATTCTCTCACTCACCCACTCATTCACTCTCACTCACCCACCCACTCATTCACTCTCGTTCACCCACTCATTCACTCTCACTCACCCACTCACTCACTCTCACTCACTCACTCACTCACTCACTCACTCATTCCATGCAGCAGAGTACTTCTTGAAAAGCTAACAGTGCCTCTGCTTGTCAAGAAATATCCCACACTTTATGAACCCCAAGTTTCATTCATGTGTTCACAACAGTGCCCTTATCCACCTGCAACCTGAGGACATGCCATATCACGGTGACAGGAACCCCTGTATTGTGGGCATACATACCACATTCATTATACAACACAAAAACTAGAACGAATATTTAACTATCACCAACACTTACAGTCGTTACTAGACGTGAATACAGCCATGAATTCTGAATGTGGATCAGCTGTTAGTATACTGACATTAACAGGAACTGTCCACATAAGTGACAGTGTCAGCAAATTCCATACATTAATATTCCCTGGGCTACCTGTCACCACCAGATGACCACAATCCACCATTCCAAATTCCACATGGCTGTAACAAAGAACGCTAACATTTACACAGAGAACAGGACTCTGTAACCAACAGATGATATTATAATGGAGAAATGCTGTTAAAAAAAGTTGGAAAACATATGCTTTGGTGTAAGAATTCTGTTGCATGCACAAAATTTGTTTAGCCCTTTAAAGACGAAGCGTATCTGTTTTATATAAGGACTCAGTGCGTACCGTGCTGTAAACACTCTCCTCTTCGGTTATAAAAACCAATCTCTTAATGTTTTATAAGGCAAAAGTTGCTGTTTGTTCTGAGATCCGTACAAAACACATAAACGCAATGTGGGCACCATGCAGAATTTTTTAATGTTAAACCTGGTCGTATGTAAGGTTACCGCTAGGCTTTAAAAGGTTAGTGTGCTCAATAATCGTGAAACTTATGGCAAAAATGTAGTGGCCCCAAAAGTGGTGTTCATTTCTACAGAAACAGTGTTGTTTAAAACAACTTCCACTCTGACATATACTGAGCAAGTTAAACAAGAGTGAAGCTCAAGATGTGTGCAGAAACACGTGTGGGTTTTCATATCTAGTGTCTGCCACTTTAGCACATTTTAATCAAAACTGGAATATCCAAACAAATTTCAGTTAACCCTACCAATTGTTGTCAAAATGTTTTGTGTGTGTGGACAGATGCAGCAATTTTAACAGGAACTATGCGGGAATGAAAACACATTTGAAAATAGCCATACAGTATTTTTACATTCCGTTGGCTGGTTGAAGTTTAACGGGACCACCTCCACTTCTTTAAGCCAAAAAATTGGATTTTTGGTGTGACAGGGGTTGTGAAGTGGAATAAAAGAAAGAGCAACTCAGTAACAGAGCAATCAAAGTTAAACCTGTCATAACAGCAGCTAAAAAAAACAAACAGCAACTCAGTAACAGAGCAATCAAAGTTACACCCGTCATAACAGCAGCTAAAGAAACAAACAGCAACTCAGTAACACAGCAATTGAAGTTAAACCCGTCATAACAGCAGCTAAAAAAACAAACAGCAACTCAGTAACAGAGCAATCAAAGTTACACCCATCATAACAGCAGCTAAAAAAACAAACAGCAACTCAGTAACAGAGCAATCAAAGTTAAACCCGTCATAACAGCAGCTAAAAAAACAAACAGCACCTCAGAAACACAGAAAGCCAACAGAACCCTGTCATAAGAGAAATAAAATGTCATTGACACAACTAGTACATGTTAAATCTTTGATGCGGCAACATGTTTTGACCTCAAAGGGTCATCTTTAGGACAGTGGCACAAAATACAAAAAAGGAAATATACACAATTGTAAGTATGTTTAGAATTGAGTTCTCAGTTTCACAAATTTGTTAAAGTACATGTTGCTGTGTCAATAAAATTGTATAAAATAAACAAATAAATCTAAACGTTCAAGAAGGTTGATTTATTGTTTTAAAATGTTTGTGGATTGTACTGTTGTATCTTGACTTAGTAGACAAAAGAATGTAATAGGCCTCAAGGAGTGACACCTTGCAGAGACGTCTATGTTCGGTTGGTTGTCCAGATTGTTTTGCTTCATTTTGGAAGGCTGGTTGTAAATATTGGTGTCTGGATGGTACTGGTATTTTATGCATGTTGTCTGTTCAAATGTTTGGAAAATACTAACTAACTAACTAACTAACTAAAATAACTAACTAACCGACTGACTAATTACCTAACAAATAAATAACCCTGTCATAACTGCAGCTAACAACACTCCATACTCTTGCCCTTCACTTCATACAGAAGAGGAAATGGACTACGTTAACTTGAGTATCAACACACTAGCAACCAGTGGCGTGGCCTGGTTCTTTGGCATCCAGGGCAAGTCATAACAGCTACCACCCCTCAGAGAAATTATGAAGTTTCAAAAAATCACAATAATTTACTGAATTTCCTTGCAAATGGCTCAGTAATTTAAAATCTGTACAGCGCAGGAAATAAATTGTTTCCTTTAAAATATTCATTTTGCCACCAAATTTTCCACCCTTCTGACTCTGCTGCTGTGGGTGGCTGCAATTCACCACTTCCCCCCCCCCCCCCCCCCACAGCCCTGACCATAAGAAATTAAGTACATCCAGGGAACTGACAACTGTAGCTAGACGCAATAGTGGAACAAGTATGTGCTCAGAATGCATTCTGTCCAGTATGTGCTTTGTTCTACCTCTACGTACTGTTAGTACTTGACTGTGGCCAGATATGGTAGTCTGGACACTGGCAAATGGGCAACTTCAGATGCGGGAGTGAATGTGTTAAGTGCTATTATAGACTGAAACAGAAGGAACTGAGCCCCACCCCACTGCCAAGCATAAGGTGCACATTACTGGAAAAATAAACAGGGTGGTGACAGTTCTAGTTGGTCACTTGTTCCCCAGTCTTACTTACATTTTATATCCCCTCCACCAGCACCCATAAGAAATCTAAATGCAGAAATAAAATAAAAGTCAGAATAAAAGTGACAGCTGATGGGCGTGTGGGAAGGCACATGAGAGAGAAGCAGCTGCTATGCAGACAGGTGGAAAAGTATCTGCATTCATGCATTCTGTGACCCAAATACAACTGAAACATTCAGCTTCTTGCGTACCTAATCTAATAGGAAGTTAACTCCGCAGTTGATACAATATCATTCAATAACTATGTAATGTGTCAACAATGGAAGATTGTCAGTCACACTTAACACATTACTTCTGACATTACAAATGTGAACAGCTCCTTAAAGACATACCTGAGGTGTACCTTAGAGTGTACTTCAGTGAGGCTGCACTTCAGCTGATTAGTTTCAGGCACCCATACAGTAAGCGCAGGACCAAATGTGACAGCCAGGAGGGAGCCATCAGCAGAAAAGCTTATATTTCCAGCTGGCAGACTTCGGAAGAAACCCACACTTTCACATCTCCACACCATAACACCTTTCTCTAAAACAAATATAACTCAACTAAAGAACACAAAATGAAATAAAACTGAATACGAGTAATAACAAGGAAGAAGTGCGAGAGATTTAAAGTTCTCACATGACATCACATAACTTGGCAAACAAATACAAATATTTTGGACAAAACCACCGCTCCCATTTTAAAAATCTTGTTCAATGACAATGGATGCGGAAGGTTCCTCCAAAATACTGAATGACGGTACACACCTACCAACTACACAGCATCACACTGCAGAAGACTGTAATCTCGAAGAACTGTTCTCAGTATTGAAATAGATCATAAACGTACCTACACAAGAAGTGGAAACACTGTTCGTGAGTCAAGAATTACAAACACTAGCATGCTGCAAAACTTTGAGGTTATATCTGACAAATTTAATGCAAACACAATCTGGTCTTCAACAATATAGCCTCTTACAACCAAACCAAAATAATGCCACACTTTTAAATATCCCACATCCATTTTAATTTTAAGAAACTGACTGACAATGCATGGATTACTGATGACATGGTTGGCAATGGTGCAGTTTATTCATTATGAGGTTGGTATAGGTGCAGTATATCATTACAATGCTTGCAACAATATTCCCAGTGCCAGTTTTACTGTCCCAACTTCATATTTCTTCCATTCCAGTTTGCGTTGTACAATGGATATTATCAATAATGCTGTGCACAGGTGCTCCACTAAGCATGAGTATTGTACTACAAGTGTGCATTTACCATCTTTCATGGAAAGTAAAAACTAAAAATAATTAAAGTGGCTGAATAAACTGGAATTAATTCCACAGGCAGGAACAGAGAAAAAGCTTTTGCAGTTATGTAAGAAATGGCAGTTACAGTGTGTGGTAGCAGAAGGAAATGGATAATGTCTTTTCTTTTTCTTTCATGAGAAATGATTAGTTTATTAGAAGAAATGCAAGTTTCTCACGAGGGCAGGACACAAGATCCTGAAAAATACAACGCTGTAATGAAAATAAATAAAGTTCATCAAATGCAAATTTTACCACATGCACACTTATACCCAATACGTGTGCTTTTTATCTCTTAAAAACTGTGGTGCATAAACAACTCTCAGGTATGGGGTTTTTGAGAAAATTTGGTCACACACAGGATGTTTAGCACATGTATTCCCTTACGCCATAAAAATTAAATGATAATTCAATACAATGTTAAATGTAGCTCGCTTGCTGTACTGAAGTACAATTATTTGTCCAATATATTCCCCAGACACAATATTGCAACTGTCTCATTTCAGCATGAGTTTCAAAATTCCATCACGTTAGAAATCAGGCTCTTGAATTTGCAACCACTCACAAACAGCCTTCCCTCTTCCATATTACCATGTGCTGGCAACCTCCCAAGTGTTCAAGCACTGACATAAACTATAAGGTGAATGGTCCAGACGCTCCCAGTAAAACAACTGCAACAATCTATGTCCAATGTGTGCTGTATGAAGTTACACTGTCTTGCTACAAATCATATCCCATGTCAGAGAATTTGTTTGGGCTGCTGAAGCAGGACTTCAGAGGTTGCTGTATCCACAATAACAATGAAGTGGAAGCGGTTGTCTGTGAGTGGCTATAAATGCAAGGGCTGGATTTCTCACTTAACAGAACTTTCAAAATCATGTACAGATGATACAAATGTATCAATGTGCTCAGAGATAACACTGAACAACAACTGTACCTCAGTAACTAAGAGCTGCCAGCACAAAAATAATCCTGTCAAGGTCAAGTGGTTGGCTCACACCCACGCTCCCTGCTGCCCTGCGTTGCTGCCAGTTCTTCTCCTGAGGCACAGCTTTCCATTTACTTGCACACTGTCTGTCAAAAGACTGCTATAGACATGGCAACAATGTGTTCACAGGCAGCAATCTTGACGGGACTATTTTCATGCCGGCCATTCTAACATACAGTGTTTTAATGACTTCTCACTTAATTGTTATGACCTGGGAAATGTTCCTTATCGAATATGCCACACAGTAACAGAGCTGCAGGAGTAGAAATCCCTGTAATAACAAAACAGACTTTAGGAGTTCTGTATGCAACTCCCTGCTTATCTTACAATTTAATTTCTCTCACATTTGTAGTTTGACTGTACATTACATTTTCTTTGGACCTGGGATGGCATAGCTGGTACACTGACTAGGCTATGCGCTGGGCAACCGAGGACTCATGGTTCAATTCCTGGCAGGAACATGAGATTTTCCTCTTCTCCACAGCGTGCGGACTGGCACTGGGACCCACCTAGGAAGCTAACAGTGGGCAGTGGGCATGCTTTCTCTGGAGGAAAAGCAGCTAACACATGAAGCTGTCCAGTCATTTCCATCTAGCGCTGAAGTTAAGAATGACCGCAGCTATACCTTCATTCCATCATACACCTTCATGCAATGGAAAGTTAGAAAGATGAACACTACTGACAACAAAACAACTGCAGACAAAGCAGCAATTCCAAATATATTGAACTCTGCAGACCACCTGTGTGATGCTTTCTGGCTGTGCGCATCATCTTTTGGTTTTCAGTGTTTTATTCACAATTCTGCCAATTAATAAACTTATGTACATGGCAGATGGTATGTATGCATAGGCGTCACTAGGGGGGGGGGGCAATACCCCCCTGCACCCCCCCCAAATATTTTTTCAACTTAGGAACAGTTTATTTGGTTGCTGAATTGAATAATGGCAAATAAAAACTAGACAGAAAAAAGAAGATGAAAAACTTGCATTTTATGCAACCAATTTTCCCCTCTTTCAAATTTGTCTCCTTTGTAAAATAAAGCTCCTAATACCAATGTCCACTTTGCCCCCCCACCGTGTTATTAGCCAAGCTACGCTTATGTACATATGAGCATACAGCATGACTGGAATGATAGTAACAGGAGAACAACAAAGTATTGGGAGAAAAACCTGTCCCATTGCCAAACTGTCCAATATAAAACCTAACTGGACACACCCAGGACCAAAATCGGGCCTCCACAGCAGGAAGTCAATGACTAACCACCTGCACCACAGCATGGACCATCTTGTTTACTCCATTATTACATACTGTAAATGCTGGAAGACTCAGCGAGACCCCAGATGCGAAATTTAAAGTCATGCCCAGCAGTTACTGCCAGCTGTTGCTGTGGGTCTGGAGATGGCTGGAACGCTAACGCTGTAACCCCTCCTTGATGAGGCAGCTCTACTGATGTGTTCAAACAAAAACTAGGAACAAAAGAATCACAGTGTAACTTTTCAAATCAACTGCACACTAAAACTGTCACACTGTTACTATACACAGTGCTTGTTAGCCTGTTTGCCACACATGTTCCAGAACTGCACCCATTATTCTTGTGACAACTGAGTGTCCATCTGTCTGTATATGTGTGACGGTCACTCTGTAAGTCATGGTAATTACTTCATTTTGGCCAAAAATGTGACAACATGGGAAACACGGTATATAAAATCTGAAGGCACGTGGCCCGTACTCGTAAATGTTACCATCAGATGGGGTATATGTAAAGAAGCCACTGGCAGGACGCACGCTAACATGCATTTTGAATCATGCTTTACTGTTTTGTGGCATAAAAAAGTGAACATAAAACAAAGGCTACAGCATTAGCTATGCATACAAACTGTTAACTTTCAAAGTAGTTCCCAAGGTTGTTCCACAGTTCGTTGCCAATGATGACAAAGGCAGCGAACACTACCAGCATCATATGTGCCACCTCACACCAAACTGCCGTCAAAATTTCTTCTGTGTTTGCAAAACATTTCCTGCACAGTGTTTGCTTCAGTCTGGGATTCAGATCATAGCAACATGGATTGATGTCGGAAGAAGAGCGATGGTGTATGTAACACTTGCCACCCCCAGTACCAAAGAACATTCTTAACAGTGTATCCTGCGTGCACTATAGCATTATTGTGTAGAATGACAGCATCTAAGACAGTTCTGCATGCTTCTCCCTAACTGCATGATGTCGATGGCACTGATTCAGAACCCCACATAATCTACATGAAAGAGAAATACTGACCCCATCAAGAAGTCCTCCCTTGTAGAAGATATCGCCCTCAAATATAGCCACATGGCTCTAAGGCTACCCGGGCTGTGAGTGCTCCAGAACATCCACAGACAGGCCCACTGCCGACACAACTTAGGCCCCAACATAAACACCAGCAAAGCACCTACCAGCATGCACATTTGGATCATGTAGGGGTAGCACCATGCATCATGCAGAAATCTCTTCAGATTTCATCTCAATACTGGACAGTCTGTGAAACGAGTCATTGAACATTCCTGCTAGCTATCATGCCATCTCTCTTTTACCAAATGTTGGTTGGGGATGCTCTGAACGTCATGACCTAACACTACTTCAATGAACACAAAATCCACAAGAAACTCTACTGTTTCTATGCTGATGATCTCTTCTCAAGGACTGAGTGGGGGAAACAGACTTCCTTGACAGTATCAACAGCATACATCGCAACATCCAGTTATACCCTGAACATTAAACAGTATATTGCTTTGCAACATTGCCCAGTGTTACACTACAGCAGCCCACAGTCTACAGATTCACAGCCATGAAAACCTCAAATGTCATTAAACATGCTTACCTTTGTTTTACTGCATTGTAATGCCAGAATTTCAGGCGCACCTCCATACTGGTCTCCCCATCATCACGCTGTTCTACTGTAGCCATCCAGTGTCCATCAGAATTCAGGGACACTTTCGTGACATCCGTATTCACAATCACATCATTACGTTCTTGGGTTAGGTAATTCATGCCTGTGATGTCTAACTGTGAGCACAATGACAGAGAACCCAGGAAATCAGATCACAACCACAAATTTAAATTGGGTATAAATTATTAGAAATGTATGCATTCAAAGCAAAACGTTGAGAAAAATATTTGAACCTGAAGTGAGGCACTGAGGACACTAATCATGCAGAACTTCATGAGTAATGAAGGCCATCTATATTCTTAAGTGTGGTCAAATCAATGACAGTATGGTGTGGTGGCCATGTAACCAAGACTGCAGCAAACCAAAAATGCAGCAAATTTTAGAGGGTTGGAAAGTAATAACTAGGCGGACGGGTGGAGAATGGAGGACAATGTTGACCCAGTCAACAAAAGGAAAAGTTCACAAATTGCATGCTAAATAAATACAATAAAACACTTACATTGTACAGGAGAGTCCTGGTGCGTGGAGAGTAGAACTGTATATGACCCGTCCTACCATTCATCACCATGCCTTTAGTACGTGAATCCACACTAATACCCGCAGGAAACACAGGTATGCCCTGTTTGGCTTCAACCTGCCAGGTGAAATGCTGGATCGCACTGATTGCTTTCAGCTGGGCATCAACAATTTGAATACCTATTAAGAGAAAGTGAGCTCTTGGTTATGCCATGAAGTAGCCCGGGAGGTGGGCACCGACACTGCAGGGCAACCAGGCTAGATAATGATATAACCCAGAAGATAAGGTGTATGCTCACCACTGTGTAAACCTCACGTCTTACAACTGTGAGTTTCATTCTCCCTTCTGTGCTTTATCGGAGCAACACAAAAAATTCTGTGCACATTTGTTTCCCAAAACTTCAGTAGTCCACGACTGTTACTGATCAACCAGTACTGAACTCCAAGTTAGATTGTTAATAATAATTTCAGTCGTCATGTTGTGGAACTTTTAAACAATCCAACTGTTCATCCACACTGTAGTTCATCAGCCTGTACAATTCATTTACTTTCATCTTATATTGTATGTTGTTAAAAAGTTATTCAAAACCTGAGCCATGATAATGAAAAGAGACTGCATACAATATTGCCAGTGCATCATACAGTTGCTCACTGCGGGCCCACAAACAGTTTGTTGCCCACTCTCAAGAGTCCTTGGTGGGTGGCCATAAAACACATGCGTCAACACATACTCTGTATGGCAGTTGTTCTCATATATGTGTGGGCTACCCTCAGTGACAAGTACTTCTTCAATCACTTTGTGTGAAACAGAACTACAATCAAATCCCACCATTGTGATAAAACCACAAAAAAATGCCACTTAATAATACTGCTTTTTGGTTTGTCTTCAATATACAGGATAAGAAACTGACAGAAAATGGTTGCAGTGAATAGTTTCAGTCCATTATTTTTTAACTACGTGAATCTATATGGGAACTTCTGTAGTGTAATTTGATTGTTATGTCCCTCCTCCACTCAGCTCTTTCCTTAAGGCACAACACGGTCTCATTCCTTGGCTGGGTGGCAAACAACACCATGTGGCTATAAATAAAACACAGTTGCTACTTTCATGAGTGCCACACTTGTTTTGCTCTTGCCAGACATGGTTTTCACGAGGAGGCCTGAAGAATGTGACGTAGCATAACAACTGACTGCCGTGTCACACATTCTGATGCTCACTCATCTGAAGATGACATTCTCTTTGCCAGAGTGACAGTGACACTGACAAGGAGCAAGACAATACAGACACAAACTGCACAAAATGGATTGACAGTTGGCACTCTTTTAACCTCCTGCGCCTATAATAAATAGGTTTATGAGTCACCCGTGATAACATTTGGCACCTCGTTTTACTATGCTACTCCACTGAGTACTTCCATGCTACTTTTCCTTGAAATCATGTAACATTTTGAAACGGACAATCAGATATTATCACCAATAACAGGACACACTTGATGGAAGACGCTCTCTCGTGGTGGATGTAATTATACAGGATATGTACTGTGCTTATCGATTACTGCAGAGACAGGGCACAATCTGACGGACAGACTGAAGGGTAGTGGTGCACTCTGTAGCACTTTAATAGCCTTATATGGAAATATAATGAATGAGACACATTCTTGCACGTGCAGAGATTTCCACACTTTGCTGAGAAGAGAAATGAACATAAAACACAGATGAAAATGGCACAAGAAAATGAGAACCAAATCCGACAGGCTTAATGGTGGACCTGCTGAACACTTTAACACAACTGAATAAACACAGTCAGTGAAATTATTGTATTCTTCACAGCAGTGTTATCTTCAAAGAGTACACACCACAGAAACACAACAGGTTGGAACAAACATCCAGAAGCTTTGTGATGCTACGGGATATTACATGAAATACGACCACGTATGGTAAAGTTTGGTAAAGACAGGAAACATGCATCAATTTCTATTACAGCCACTTATGCAACTGTGACTGGACCTGCCATGAAATTTGAAAATGTGAACCATGCAGTGTACAAAGACAATTTATTCTCATCTACATATTCGCTTGATCAGTTAGATACAAAGACCATAAACTCCCATGATAATGACACAACAAATAAAAAAAGAATGCTTACTAAACATTTTGGCCAAAGAATGGCTGAAACAGGGTGCCACGTAAACTACAGTGAGGGGTGACTTGACAGCTATTCTATGGAAAGACAATATAAATGTAAACATGTTCAAGAAAATGCATCATCTTCCAGCAAAGGGTGACTTCAGTGTGGATATGCCTTGAAACCCGTCATACTACAAGACTGGAACAGACACGCGGGGTATGCGGACACATTGTGATTCCCTTACAGTCCCGCTTTTGCATCAATATTGGCCAGGTTACTGGTGTCAATAAACATAAAATACTGACACAGGCTGATACCACACCCAGCCACCACCAGTTTCTTCTGAACATAAAGTTAGAGCCAGTGTCTCCAATGTACATCTTCCCATCCTCACAGCGAATGCAATATTTGCAGGTCCACACGACTTCTGACAGGACCAAGGAAGGAAAACATCGACACTGGCTGGATATCCACCACAAGAGGCTCTGACTGTACAACACCCCACTGATGCAGTTAGCAGCGTGTTCCTCCCATGTGCTGGTATCCACCTACAAGACTACCTGTTTCAATGCAGATGACCACTATCTCAAGACACTGCTGTAAAAACCTGAAAATGTATAGGCTTTAGTATGCAGTCCAGTGTGCAGACTGCATCTAAATCTAGGAACTACAGCTCAGATCAATAGGGAAACATGTAACATATCCAAACTTACCATTGTCACTAGTAGATATTGCCAGGTACCTATTATCTGGTCCCATTGACAAATGACAAATAGGAGCAGGCAACCGTGGCAGAAACCGTCTGTCTAAAGGTCTGTCTATAGTCCATTTTACAAGTACACATTCTCCTGCTCCACTGTAGAAGTGACTTCCTGGACAGAAAAATATTAAAACACTCTCATCATCAGTGACACAAATTTCAGGCTTCTGAAGGATCTGAAAGGGCCAGTACTATGACCTGGCAATGTTAAGAACACACTACTGCAAGAACAACACATAACAGCATAACGCTGAGCACCTCGGTCCAACGTATGATTGACCCGCATGTCAGGATGTCTTATGTTCACTTCTCATTCACAAATGGGAAACAGGTATCACTTCTTTAGCATGAGTAAGGTGTTTATTATCAATAAATCAATTTTTTGTGTTTCTTCCCTTCCAGTTCCAAGACAATGGCAGATCAAAGAGCCAAAGTGCAAATTAAAGAGCCACAACTGGTTCATGCAGAGAAGGAGGCCACTCAAACAGCCACAAGGGGGGTTAAATGAATATCTGCTATATGACTGTGCTTTGATAAGGCCTAACATCACACCTGACCTGCAGAGGTATTTTAAGCCTTACACACAGGAACAGAAATATGCGCAATATCTATATAATCTATCACAGCAGCATTGTCCTTTCCATCGACTCTGGACTTCCCAAAATGCCGATACCTACAGCAGTTTCCTTTACAGTTCAACTTATATGAAACAAATATGCTATGGCTATCATTCAAAAACCAACATCTCAGAGGCCTGTCCTGTCTCCATCATCAGATGACTGCCAAGAATGTTAATCCATGTACTGTAAATGTTCCTTGTTATTGATAAAGTTGTAGCCTGTGCTCTTAATGTGTGCCAGTGATACACAGCCTTACACAGCACATATGTTACCTGTTTGTGAAAAAGTTACAGCTTGTACTGGTAATGTGTGCCAGTGATACACAGCCTTACACAGCACATATGTTACCTGTCTGTGAAAAAGTTACAGCTTGTACTGGTAATGTGTGCCAGTGACACACAGCCTTACACAGCACATATGTTACCCGTCTGTGAAAAAGTTACAGCTTGTACTGGTAATGTGTGCCAGTGATATACAGCCTTACACAGCACATATGTTACCTGTCTGTGAAAAAGTTACAGCTTGTACTGGTAATGTGTGCCAGTGATACACAGCCCATGTTGGCTTTCCAGAAGTCAGCAGGTTCCACCAAATAAGTACCCGCCCTGTGTTGTCTCCTGTAGCAATGCATCGGTCTTCTGGATGACACGCCACACACGTAAACCATCGTCCCCCACCAATATACTGTCTGCAACATCCAAATAATACCTCAACATTCTGGTATGTTAAATCAAAGCAATCACATTTTTACGTGTTCTTTAGAAATACGTGGAAGTCATATCTGTCTGCCTGAGATTTAATATCTGATTAAACAGGTGGGCTTTCTTTTAAGTTTGATACAGCAGACTTTCACCCAGTTCATCAGATAATTCCAGTTTTCAGCCATACTGACTCATAATAACATCTACTTTCCTTAGGGCCAGAAATGGAATTTTTCATGTAGGAATCTCACAACTTGACCTGGTAACATACATGTGAATTAACCCTTTAAAGATGAAGAGTATCTGTTTTATTCAAGGACTCAGTGCGTACCGCGCTGTAAACACTCTCCACTTCGGTTATAAAAACGAGTCTCTTAATGTTTTATAAGGCAAAAGTTGCTGTTTGTTCTGAGATCCGTACAAAACACATAAACGCAATGTGGGCACCACGTAGAATTTCTTAATGTTAAACCTGGTGGTACGTAAAGTTACCGCGAGGCTTTAAAAGGTTAAAGGTTAAAGTTGACTTGGCACATAGTTAGGATGTTCCACAACAGTACCTTAAAACAGATTCTGGAAGGAAGTCTAGGAGGAAGAAGACCCAATGGAAAGCTGAAGAACAGGCGGGAAGGCAGACTGCAGGAAGATGCCACCAAATTGCTCAACATGAAAAACTGGCACGCAGTGGCAAAACGTAGGACTAATTGTAGGAGGAAAACAGGGGGGAGGAAATGGCCACAAAATTGGCCGAAGGGCCATAAAAAGGAGACTATCACAAACTGTTCATCAAATATCATAAACAGACAGTAAACATGCCTAATAAAACTCCAAAGAATGTTGCTGGGTGTTCTGTACTCCATTAAGGAGTAGTCTTTTCAAATCTTAACACAAACATAGGTCAGCCAGAAGAAAACATTTAAGTATAGGTAGCTTCAGCAGGATGCTAGAACTTCTCAAAACTGCAGGTACAGCCAAACACACAGGAGCTGTAAGACGGACACTCGAAATCATATCATTAACATACAGATCAGATTTTATCAGGAGACTTTCTGCAAATACAAATAATTAACCCTCAAGAGGATCTTTGTACAGAGCTATTGCAAGAAATTATAAAAAGGAAAAAGATCTGGGTAACTACTAGTACCCAGTCCGACAGCACATACTGGTACGTTCAGAACACAGGCAACCAACACACCCATCACACTTAACGTACGGTAAATATCACTAACGTGCCAAATTTCTTTATCTCTGTTGGTCATGCATCCCACTACTGTGACAGGACGAGCCGCCAGCTGGCAAAGCATTCCAATTTTAACAAACTAATATCCTTACAACAGAATTAAAATGTGGCTCTCAGTCTTGCAGGTGTTGAAGGCTGAAGGTTCCTGGATGATAAACTGGTAACTCCAAATTAAAAAATGGCTGCCAATCCACAGTACAGTACAGTTCCAATTATCCAGATCGCCAATTATTCAGATAGGCTTGGCCTTTCAGGTAACTTTGTTGAGGATTCTACAAAACTAATTTGCCTAACTGTACTACATCTTTCTTATGGCTTAAATTTTTCCCCCAACTGTCATGTACATATAGTGAATTAGTACTAATGTTTTAGTTGTATGTACATAAATATGTAGCCTAAAAATAGCCGTTGCACAAATCTGTTTGACTTTAAACTGCCAATGTAGCCTATTTTCAAAGAAAAATCCAATTATCTGGATTTTCTGCATATCTGGACGGCTCGTGGTCCCAATTAATCCAGGTAATTGGAGTTATACTGTACTTCGAGTTTTAAAACCCCTACATGTGGACAATATGCATTAAATATATGACTTAATTAGACCCCACACACATATATAATACTCACTTGTCACAGTCCCTCCATTCAGCAGCATCAATGAACTGCAACATATTCTTATGAATGCCTGCCACATACTCTTGCCCCGGTTTACCTCCATATGCAATATTATGTGAATGATCATCCAACCTAGATCACAAAGAGATGAAACATTACAGCAGAACCTCTACATAAAGTTCAACAGTGGTCAAGCAACACAAATTTTCATGACAGGTAAGTTCAAAAAATTGCAAAAAATTCATTATAGCATCAAATGCACATACAATCCATGTTAACAGCTGAATACATTACAATACCACTTAAACAGCTGTAATTACACATTTATTGAAAGTCAAAATATTACACTGTAACTGAAGAATTCATAATCTCGTACAATTTATCACTATGTTTAACCTTCTAAAGCCTAGCAGTAACTTCACATATGACCAGGTTTAACATAAAAAAATTCTACATGGTGCCCACAATGCGTTTATGTGTTTTGTACGGATCTCAGAACAAACAGCAACTTTTGCCTTATAAAACATTAAGAGACTGGTTTTTATAACCGAAGTGGAGAGTGTTTACAGGGCAGTACGCCCTGAGTCCTTATACAAAACAGATGGGCTTCGTCTTTAAGGGTTAATTTAATGCATGGCTGAAATTATACATTTTTGCATATCCAAATAACCACCCACTTTTCTGATTGTACCCAGCTGTTAATGCTTCACAATGACTGATGAAACACACCCTTGTCCATTACCCCTTCAACGTGAGGGTATTTGAACACCGGTCTATAGCATGATGTGAGAGCAGTATTTAAGAGTACTTAAATTTTACTGAAGCAAGCTACAAATAAGATGGGTGAGGCACATAGCAAGTATGGGGCAGAGGAGTGATGCATACAGGGTTTTGGTGGGGAAACCTGAGGGAAAGAGAACACTTGGAACACCCAGGCATAGATGGAAGGATAATATTAATATGGATCTTCAGGAGGTGGGATTGGAGGGCATGGCTTGGATTAATTTGGCTCAGCACAGGGACAGATGGCAGGCTCTTGTGAATGTGATAATGAACCTTTGGGCTCCACAAAGTGCAGGGAATTTCTTGACTAGCTGAGGACCTGTTAGTTTCTCAGGAAGGACTCTGCTCCATGGAGTTAGTTAGTTAGTTAGTTAGTTAGTTAGTTTAGTCCGTCAGTCAGTTACAAATTGTTTCCATTCTGATCTGCAATAACTTTTGTATTTTTTCTTCTACATGAATCAAACTTGGAATGGGCGTTCCCTACAGACTGCAGATAAGACAGTTTCTTACATTGCCTCTGCAACATTTCTTTGTTTGGCAGACGTTAACACACCCATCAACACAAACAGCAACATCACAGTCCAGACAATAATATACAGCTTCTTTTTCAAACCATCCTTGCTGCAGGCCACATACACTGCCTTGTTTGTCCATTTTTTTTTTCTGTGGAAGCCCATCCAGGCAGTTTGCACATAGGGTTTTAGCCAAAATGGTAAACTGGCATTTTACAGTGCATGGAATATTTTATCGATACACCATCAATAAAATCTATCCTGAATTTCAGATGGTCAACTTTTTGTTCTACACGTTTTGCATGCACAATCAAGGAAATGTAACGTGTGGCACTGAGTAGCCTCCTGAACAATTTCATGGACCACTTATTCATTCTTTTCCTCCATACCAGATACATCTACAGCAGGTAATCTTTCTTACCACCACTCATATATTGGTTATGTCATATACATACAGGCTACTGTTCACGTTTGCTCTCTTTAATACAATCTGGACTCAGCAGTACAGCTGGTCGAGGCAAGTGCCCCATACTTTTTGTCACTCCACTTGATGACATGACCACTGTGCTGCAAAATGTCCTCACCCTTCTATAGTTCTTTCTTTTTAGTTTCTACAAAAACTCCTTCCCGTTTCTTTGACAGTCCCAACAGACAGTGTTGCATGACCAGAAATTCTGCCGAAGCTGGTGAAGCGTACATATTCAACAGCACGTCTACATTTCGTTCGTCATTTCACACTATGGCTGTCATGTTACCCTTCATCCTAGTCCTTACATCACCCCACTTCAATTTCATTTTCTGCCCCAAACTCTTATGTATTCCTTTCCTAGTTGTTCTAACAGTCCCACACCAGTTTATTGTCTTAGAATGTAAATCATCAAACAATGTTGTAGCTAAGAAGAAGCCATTCAATATAATTTGTGACCCACATTTTCAGTCCTTACAGTATATATGGTTACAGCTGCATGAGTAACTGTCAGTGAAGGAACTGCATGTTTCCCATCTTTGCTTAGATACACAGCCATGTTGTACTCAGCTTGTGGGTTTCTATTACAAACTGTTTGTGTTTCTTCAGCATACATGACTTGACAAGCACTGTACCTTTAAGGCGCACAATAATTTAATCAAATGTAATATTCAGCACACAAGTCAATGACCTTGTCAAATACAGTTCACATTTTCTGTAGTTGATCATAGTTTTCATCTGTCTTGTCATGTTCACTTCTGTTCTTACTAAAATGCAGAAACCTACGTATATCAAACAATGTCTCCTGTTTCACAGTGTTTCCATACAAGGTCACATAAAACTACTGCACTCTTATTATGTGTCCCTCTGATTGAGCCCCATTAACAACAACAGCCAAGAGCAAATATATTCCTTGAATAGTCATGTCAGGTGGTGGTGCCTGTCCTCTGTGCAGTATATCACAGTACTGATGATAATATCTGTCTGTCATTTCCACCAAAAACTGTTTAATTTCAAAAAAAGGAAAGCACACAAATGATAAGTGGCGTAGCCTTTTGTAACAAGGTCGATACTGTGTATTGCCAGCCCACAGTGTGCAGCTTGTGCAAATCATTTTGTCATGTTTGTCAGTGCCAGGGTCAGTGTCACTCCAAGGATAAATGTCCTTGCTTTCAGATGAATGAGTGGCACAGGTTCTAGTAGCAGTTCTGTGACGTCTCATTTAGTAAGTTTTCACTTTGTAGCCATACTAATCCACTTTGAAGTAACACAACTCATCAAGGAGCAAAACCAATGTGCATAAATGCTGTGACATGACTAGACCTTCTGTAGTGCCAGGCCTGATGAATCTTATTGCTCTGAAAGGCATGAACTGAACTGTCGAGTTGAAGACAGACATAAACATGAAACTACAATATACAAATATCACATCCAAATGTTTACAGCAGAATGACGGAAATCTGCCTGTAGTCCCACACTCCACTAAACAATGTGATAACCATCTTATACACGAAATAAACATTCAACTTGCAAAACACAGCGGTATGTCCTCTGTTAAGATCATGCTCACTAGTCAAGTTCGTATCATCAACCAACATGAAAATATTAAAAGGGAGGAGCTTAACTGCAATAACCAATATATATTTCATTATGTACTGCACTTTATGAACTTCACACCAATATACATTAATGCGCTCTTTGCTATTTAACTTGCAAAACACAATGGGATATCCTTCATTAAGCATGACAAACAATGGGATGTCCTTCATTAAGAATGACAAACACTTGTTTTGGGTTCGTCTCCTCCCCCAGTGGTTTCAAGAAGGACTACGAACTCACTGATCTGAGCAGCCAGGCATGCCACCACTTCAATGAAAATAAACAACTTGGTGATGAAATGCACTGACGTACTCATGCAGTCACCTCCAAATTTTGTAGCAAAGTGTATCCCATACACAATCTTTATTTGGGTCACCCGGTATGTTAATGCAACTATACAGAAATAACAATAAAAACACAGTCTGACACACCACTGTATGTATTTGTAATGGCACAGCACACATATTAGAACAAATGGTATAGTGTGCCATTACAAATACATACAGTGGTGTGTCACACTGTGTTTTTATATCTATATAATATCCCATATACCTTACCACATATCTGAAATGAATTACTCCAGAAATTAAAATAAAGTGCAAATGAAGAAATTTAGAAAGGATCCTAAACTAAGCTGCACAAAAATTGGTGGAGGGGTGCAAACTTCTAGTGCAGGCAGATGGGTAATTTCTTAATGGGGTACTCTTTATTTGAACTTGTTAGTTTAAGAAATGTATCAAATACAAAGGACAACATGAACAGGAGGAGAAATGGGCATTTAAGATGAAAATAATCCCAGCCATGCGCAACTACATTTGGATCAAAAGACCAGATGACAAAGATTAATATGGATTACAGCCCCCTATGTCCAACAACATAATACCAAAAAAACAAAAAGAACCAATGTAGAGTTTAATGTGTGCCTTAATTCTTACAATGGAAATTTTCATTAAGAAACGAAATTGGTATTTACCGGAACTTTAAATTAAGTAGAAAGCTGCCTTTCTGACTGCAGAACGTTGACAGTTGTGATACGCCACTTTTTGCTCTCTTCCACACAACACACACACTGCATTTGTCAGCTTCACTTCCCTGGGGACTCGGTGATATCAAGTGGAAGCCAGTCACAGTTGTAGTCTGTGCATTATTAAATTTAAGGCGCTGTTGGAACAATACACAATAAATGTTAAAGGATCTGACTATAAAGAATAAAATTTGATTGTATCATGAACAAAGTTATTGGCTGGTACTTTTGGCAAAACTGCATTCCGTAGTTTACAGAATTCCTTTATCTTCACAAATAAAATAATTTTTAACTGCTTAAAACACATCATATAAACTTCTGTACCACACACCAATGTCTGGGCTAGTTTGTTCTTTGAAATATGAAGCACAGCTTTCAAAGAATGACAAATCCGGAGGTAAAGTACTCTCCAATTTTGGAACTCTGAGGACAGGCGGGATGCTTTCTAGAGGAGACACCACGCAAGAGTTACAGCAAGAAAGAAGACAGGTAGTAATAAATAATAAAAAAATGTATTTTCTCTACACTTTTTCTTTTTATTATTATTACTATTATTATATTTTCCTTTACATCTCCCCTTCCTGCACTTGGTAGTGCCTTCACCTTCTGGATCCATTTTACCTTGCAGCACCACTAGGCAACTCGACTTCTTTCCTCCCTCACACCTCCCTCATGCTCCATTACCCCTACAGATGCTGTCATCACATTATCTGAGAAAAATCACCACCCACATCATTCCCTACATAAACTGTGTACCTAGATGTTCCCAGCATTCTTCTTGGACTGCTTGACTCTTGAAGGTCGGACCGCGAGGTTGCCCCGAAATGTCGATAAGCAACTACCATTCTACACTGCGTAATATCCCAGAAGAGCACACACGTAAATCTACACACTTTTCAAAACAAGAGTGCCCGAATTTTCCAAACATCCAGGGGCCACCTCAATTCTACGCACCAGAAGGGTGACACGAAGTAAGTTGCAGACTGAGGACCCACACATATCAGGCACCACTATAAAAATTTAGTCACCTGGGCAATATGACAACTGGCATTTGTACACCCTTGTTTTCAAACACTATTTTGAACATGAAACTTGAGGCTCTTATGGCAGTGGCAATAAAGATGACTATCTTCTGGGATGTGATGCTGTGCAGCGTCAGTACCTGAGTTTCTGTGGCATGTGCTGCCTTCATATTTGGAGGTAGCAGATTCCCCCACAGCGGTGTTAACAAGTTACCAGCCTACATGGTGTCACACCACACAAGACAGCAGTCTTAATATTTACGTTTTATCACAGTTACATGGACATTTAGTTTTCAGTTTGTACTTAGACTTCGATGCTTTGAACAGCTCAACATTTCAAAAGCCTGGTTGACAGGGTTGACCCAAGCATCATTATTTGTTTATTTGTCTGATATTTTACTTTACTCTTTGTGTAATGTGACATGTGTAGCTTTTGATGCAAGATATGACAGACTATTTTTAATGAGCCACTACAGAAAAGAATCAGTTCTACTGTGTCTCTTTCCAGTTTTGTACTACATATGCATGTTGTTTTGCTTGTATGGTAACGGCTCGTAGATATTATCTTGTAATCATCGGTACTATGAGCTTTTGTCATAAACAGGTGGTTTAGCTACATATCAGTCATGCCTGCTGGCAGCTGAGGAAAAGCAAGTACTCAAGCATGCCAATATTGGTCTGCATGGAATCTGATGGATTCTCTACTGTTGGCTGCAAATCCTCCAGGTTTAGATAAGTTTCTTTATTCACGTACAACGTTACTGAAAATTAATTTGTGAGTATGGGTATCCAATGAGGTTTGAGGCAAACAGAAATTCTTTCATGTTTTATAAACAACACAACATGTTAAAAGAGGAATAAAATGCAACTGCTCCAAGTGTCATGAAGTGGTGTCTTTATATAAGGGTACTCGGGTTCAGAATCACAATTTATCTAAAAAAGTCATGTGTAATATTGAGCACAATGGTGTTTTCTGAAGCTCCCATATCAATTTCTTTTAAACAAATTCACTGTACATTCAAATAGAGTGATAAACTGGTGCAGTTACACCACAGAAGTTTGTAGTATCTGATAAAGAAAGACAGTTGCAGGTTACAGCAAAACAGTGCAAATGGATAAGGCTAAAATATGTAAAAGTATGTACAACTGTGGATGCATTATTCTGGGTGAGTGGGTACTTGGTGGAGTACAACTTGATACAAAGGGCCTTTCAGTTGTGTCCCCACCTATCTCAGGTAATGAAACACTGCTGAAAATCATTAAATAACATACTAAACCAGGTACTACCATAATTGGTGGCTGGGACAGCATAGTCAGTATAGTGACTACCTACACACCCGACAGTCCAGGGTTTGAAAACTGGTGGGGTGAGATCAGCCCCAAGCACCACCCATCTCACTGTACAATGGGTACCACCTCTTTGCTAGGGGGAAAACAGCAGGGGCATGGCACTGACCACTCACCCCACTCTAGCACCCAGGTATGAATAGCAGAGCTATACCTCCCCTTCCCAGTCTGTGCCTTCAGGGCATGTTATAAGGTGAACATTCCCATTTTACTTCTACAAGCAGCAACTACTGGAAGGCATATATCTGGAAAATGAAGGATTTTATTTTGTAACCGTGAAACATTTGATTACTTTTGTTAAGACAATGATGTACATACACAAAACATTAACAGATTATGGAGTAAAATGTGCAGAAATGTAACTTTGGGGATAAGAAGCACCACTTTCAGTGACCTGTGTGAGTTTATTTATTGGTATATATGGGACAGCTACAGTGTCTTAGTTTATGGTATTTTTTCATCTACTGGTTGATTATATGACAGAAAAACAGCTTCTACAAGTGTGGGAAGTGAAAACAATTCTCAAATTAATAGCAGTGAATACTGTTAGTGGACTCAGCTTTCAAAATGTTTTGTTGTAAAGTTCTAAAAATTACTTTCACAAGTGCTGTATAAAGAGTACAAAATCATGCAAGCATCCACTAGGATCCAACTCTATATTGGTGAATTTGCAGATTATTTTAACTTACCACTACACTGGCTGGAAACCTGGAGTTACAGTTCCACTGAATAAGTTCTCCATTCTCAGAACATGCCACTAAAACTTCAGGATTTGCTGGGTGAAGCTGAACACCTATAATTTTCCCCTCCTTCCTTTCATACTCATTCAGCAGTTCTCCCGTCTTAACGGCATATGCTCGAACAGTGGATCCACATACAAGATACAGTACCCTACAATGACACACACAATAGTTTGTAATGTTAAGTATCACCTCTCCTATAGATAGCATGAGCGAACGGCAATACAGAAAACGCGAGCTTGGTAGCTCTTTCGAGGTGACAGTATTTTGGACTTAACGTCAAAGACGTAATACAGAAATAAATGTAGCTGTACACAGCGTGCCTGTTACTCATCGTCACGTATACAGCAATAATTCGGCCTTAGCCTATTATCACATTGTGGTGTGTTACAGGAAGGATATTACTAACAGGTGTAAATATATGAAAACCTACTCAGCATCTACAGAAAATACGGGACTTCGTTCAATTACACTTCCTCCACCTCTTCTTCGGAGCACGAGTTTTTCTCCGGTGCCTTTCATTCTCCGGATATTTACATCTCACCACGCGACATAGCACGTCTCCACAGACCATCACACGTCCTTCGGCGCGTACGACCACGGATTAGAGCCAGCAATGTTGAACAAATGGACAGCATGCAAAGGCAAGGATTAGAACACATATACGCGAATTTCCGTGTACTGTCTCAGCAGTTTAACACTTATTGGCCGAGAAAATCAACTTTTCTTTTAAAATGTCCACTGCCTGCCAATTTTCGGTCCTTGGACTCTTCCGCTCCCGGCTGCTGCATCACAGCCACAGATCATCTAATTGCAACCAAGACACATACTTGCGAACCGTCCGGCTCTCTTCCGTGTATTTCTACCTTTCACGTGTCTACGTTGGTATAGCGCAGTTTCCGGTTCCCTCTTCGACGTTGATAACTTATAGATCATCCGTGAAAGATTTAATCTGTAATCTGTGGACTGAACCGGAGGAAGTTGAATGTCAATACGCGCAAAGTGGAGGTGTAATGCGTGTTGTGTGTGTATGTTGACATAATTACAGATATTGTTGTATACACGGACAGGAGTAATTATTTCTGTGATTTGCCGTAGTTTTGGCATGTGGACTACAAAAACTTAAGAAATATCAAACAATGAGGTATTTACTGAAACCACTAAATCTCTGCCCGTGTAACTTTAAGTTACGCGTGCGGAGGTGGTTAGGCACGTGTGTATCTTTCAGTGTACGTACGAAGAGTACATTTAAAACGGACCACAGTAAAACTATGGAGGACTTACCGGCAGTAAGTTTATATGTGAAGAGAAATACTCATAACATTAATGTGCAGCAATCTCAGAACATTTGCGACACGACCGAAGAAGGTAGTATTGAAAATTCTGACTTTACCAGCATAACTAATGGTGATCCTGTTCTTGAAAAAAAGTTAAAAATATTGTTCTTAGAAGTTGAAGTGCTCCGGCAGAGTGGGCATCGGGTACCAGAAAATATAAAACTTCGCCAGTGGAAGGAACTTCTTACAATGGAGACGAGGACAGGAAGACGGAAATATCTGTCCTATATCTTTGGAGTTGAAAAATCGCAAGAGAACAGGAAGAAGAAGAAAGCCGAACTGAAACAACAGCGAGGAGATGATATCAAAGTTCCTGAAAATAATCACCTCATCTATGGACTTGGTCATAATACAATGTTGCTTCGTGTGTATGATTCCACAATAAACCATTTTTATAACAGTAAACTCATACAAGCAATGCAGTTCGGTCAGAAGCTTGTGTTAGATTGCAGTTATGACTCCCATATGACAGTACGTGAAGCTATGAATTGTGGAAAACAGTTAACATACACGTTTTCAGACAATCGTTCTCATGATAGTCCATTTGACCTTTATTTATGCAATGCCAGACGTGAAGGTAATACCATGAAACAGTTTGTGAAGTCTATCCCTACTCTTTATGATCCTGATTTTCCAATTAATATTACAGAGAAACATTACCTAGAACTTTTCCCAAAGGAAAATATTGTGTATCTCACTCCACACTGCCGAGAAGAAATGAGAGAGTTTGACCATGATGCTATTTATATCATTGGTGCAATGGTTGACAAAGCAAATGATGAACCTTTGTCCCTTGCCAAAGCTAAACGAGAAGGACTCAAAATGGCAAAATTACCGCTGGATCGGTATTTAGCGTGGGGAGCTGGTGGTTCCAAGTCATTGACTCTAAACCAGGTGATTAAAATTTTGTTGGACATTCGAGCAAGTGGTAGCTGGGATAAAGCACTGCAGCATGTCCCTAGGAGGAAACTAGCCAGTGCTAAAGACATACAAGAAAGGTCTTCGAAGGAGGTGGAGAAGTCAAAGCAGCAGTTACAGTACAGCTTTAAAGACAGGTCCTCCAAGTATTACTGATACTACTGCCTCTTTGTGCAGGAGACAGAGTAATATGAATTTCATTTTATTATAATTGATGTAAAAAAATCCATTGCCTAGGTGATAATATAAAAATGTTCTCAGACTTTTGAACATGAAGTGTATTTCTGTAGTATTTTCTTTATGTTTATAATCTGCTAATATGTTGTTTTCTGCCACTTCAGGTTGTACAAAATTGTAACATCACTGTTTATCATGAGTATTGTACATTTAGAGACATACTTGCATGGTACTATGTACCTGTGGCATTGGATATTACAGCGATTTTGTAACAACAATGGAAATGTTAAATACAGAAGATTATAGCTTTACCTGCTATTTTTGTCAGCATGTAGGGTGGCATCTTGCACTTAGGGAAGAACATAGATTGAAGGTATATTAGAAAATTGTGTATCAGAGAATATTGTGACACAAAAGAGAAGTAACAGGAGGCAGGAGAAAACTGCAGAATGAGGAGTTTCATTATTTGTACTCTTCACCGCGTACTACTTTCATGCACTTTTTATTTCCTAGTTTTTGTTACTTTTATAGTTTCCTTTATGTTGTTCAATGCTAGTTTGCTCTAAACATGCCCCCTTCGTGGAAAACTGATTGTCACAATACTGTCGAGTGCATCTGTTTATATGTAATGTTACACAACTCGTTCATCATAGGAATGTTGCAGCTTAGTTTTGTGATGTAATTGCCGCTTTACCTCCTTAACGGACAGATGATCCATTATTATTATTATTATTATTATTATTATTATTATTAGCAGTAGTAGTAGTAGCAGCAGCAGCAGCAGCAGCAGCAGTAGTACAGAGTAGTACAGTTGAACAAGTAATGCATGTAGGCAGTAACTACATACATACAGTTCATCACATAGCCATATACATGTGCAGGCGATTCTGATTCATTGCTCACTCTGGAAGCTTCATGCACCTCCTGCCTATGACAAGTAGCATCATCATTGTACAATGTGAGAAAGAATGGGAGATGGACCAGTGGGATAAATGTACAGAAAATAGGCCTGCAGATGGTAATAAACATATTCTTTTATAATGAGCCACTCTCCACGCAAGTAGAAAACAGCTGCACCATCAGACAGTGGCATTAAATTTGTGTAAGTGTATATTTGATTGTGAGTAAGCAGCAAACATAGCACACTATTCTCGCACTATTTGTGAGGGATGTATTGTGGCAAATGAGCAGAGAAATAATACAAAGGTAATAAATAGAATAGTAATGAAAGTGCAAAGAGAAAAACTGTACAAGTTGAAAAAGACTGGACCAGCAACATGTGAAATGTACCCTTCAGTTTGGCATTGCTGCATCTAAACCGCCCACCCCACAAAATATGAATGAAGAACCAGCAGTGATAACGGCAGTACAAAGTTCCCCTTTCAGTCTCCTCCGAAATTTCTGAACGTGGTATAGTGCTGGTCATTTTGTTTTAGGGCAAGAGCCCTTTATCTCCACAAGGTTTAAAAAAGCATTGGTGAGGCGTCCATCATGCACTGCCCATTTGCGATACAGGCTGATGGCTTGCCATTGCCCATGCTGGGTTTGCAGCCATCCCAACACCTTGGTTACTGCTAGCCATTGTGTATTTAGGACTGATGTACACGGTTCTATACAGCTTGTCTGGTCCAAGTAAACTGAACTAGCTTATTCCTATATATATTTAGTCGCTTGTTAGCAAGGCATGCGCCCACATGCTTATGTAGTGAGTTTGTTTGCTGTAGCGTGTGGGTGACTGCAGCCCAGCTGTGGCTACATAATGGATGCACTCCATGCATATGGTGCAACAGACACAAATGGTAAAATGGCTCAGGAGTTACATGAACAATGTTTCCGTAGCCAGCAGTTTCCACACTGCATGTCTGTATCCACATATCTGGAGCTAAGGGAAACTGGTTTGTTGAATGTGAACACACGTGATAGTAGGGTGGGCTACCCACACCAAGACTGGACGAAAGTCTTGAATATGGTTGCTGACACACCCTCAACCAGCATGTGCCGAGTTAGGTACATTGTGCGTGCATCTCACACTGTCTTTTGGCAGGTCACGTGTCAGCAACAGGTGCACTCACATTATCACCAAAAAGTAACTGCAGTGTGCCCAGCAGACTCCTCCAGGCAGCAGGAGTTTAGTCAGTGATTCCTCAGTTTTTCATTGCTGTTTTTCATTGGTCTGCTAATTTCCAGTAAGACTGTACAATCTTCAGCAGCCACACATCCTACTTTTATCCTCACCCCTTGTAGCTCAACCTGGGGTGCAGGGCCATAAATTGATTAAGTCTTCATAGTGTTCACCTTATTTCAGCTGGGTATATCGTTGCTTTTGTCTGGTGGTAATGACAAACAATACAATGACAGACTTTAGGCTTCCGTCGCGATGCTGATGAGATCTGCACTCTTCTCAGATATTACGCGTCGAGTGGTAACCCTTTACTGATGTTTCGGGACAACGCATGGGGCCCATCTTCAAGGGTCAAGAAGTCCACAAAGAACATTCTTCTTGGACTTCTTGACCCCTGAAGATGGGACTGATCCGTTGTCCCGAAACGTCGGTAAATGATTACCATTCAACGCTGGGAAATATCCCCAAAGAGTGCAGATCTCAATACCATTACAGCTTTCTGCCACTATGTGACACAGTACTGCCATCTGCTGAGTCAGGCTAGTGAGTTTTGCAGCCATAACCCTCTGTGTTGCTTCCAACCTGTGTTTCTAAGTGCAGCCCACGATTTTCTGATGACTGATTTGAAGGAATGACTTTGCATTAAGTTTTGCTTCACATTTGAGAAAACTGCATGAGAAATGCATGAAATGCTCTAAACAGCTGGTGACAATTCCATTAGAAGAACGCACTAATTTATGTATTCATGCAGTAAAAATCAAACTGTCCATTTTTATACGAACAATGAAAGTGCACTCAATAAGGGTGCACAGGACAAGTCACATCATAAGTAAAGAAATGAGTTCTATTATCTGTATCTGTTCTTGGATAATGCAGACAGAACAGAAATAATGCACATGTGCGGTTTTGTTTGCACATGCATGTGACTTGAAGGGTTTGGAAAAATCATCCTTCAGTATCTTCTAAAACCATGTCACAGCTTTCCGACGTATGACAAATGTATGTATTAAGGGTATGGCTCTACAGAACCACCAGAAGTTCACTTCTGTTTAAGTGTGGATCAGAAGATTGTACAACCTCTGCTGAACATCTAAAGCCATGGCATTTCAAAACACCACAAAAGCAAGTAATCAAGTACTTCCTGACTTCTGGAGGGGTGCCCACGTGCAAGTGGATCTTACTTTATATGGCTGCAAGTACTGGCACCTGATCAGCTTTTTTCGTTGTCAGCCCCCTAGCATATCAAGAATAGATGGCAACAAAAGGTTCACGCCACAAAGATACAAAAAATCTGATGGAACAATGGGGTGTAATTTATGAATCGCTCAAATCTGCCTCCCAACCATAGCTTGGATAATGATATAATTTCAACAGGAAATGAAAAGTATGATAAAGTTAATATAGCCTATCCATTAATAAAATTACTTTTTTATTTCTTGAATATATACGTATATATACACCATTCAAACTGTTTTCTTTAGACATGTATGTGTGCTCACTAAGGTAATAAAAACGTACTAACAATACTGAATATTTACAAGGTCTTGCCAGTCATACCCTCTCAGCATTGAAGTATTTAATTTACTGGTACGTCCCTTTACAGCATTAGTTCCTTCGTCTGCGAACTCGTGATATTCTCCATGCATTTGGTTCTTCATATTTGTTGTAAAGTGGTTCAAGACGCTGATTCTTCTTAAATTTACTCAGCTTTGTTGGATCTGAGAATTTAAAGAAAGCTGGAGCAAATTCCACTAGCCACTTTGGATCAATGGTTGTCACTTCTCGCATGTATTCTTTTGTAGTCTGAACCAATTCATGGTAAATTACCCTGTAAAAAAAAAAAGTAAAAGCAGTCAGGAAAGATGAAGGTTAAATTGCCACAGTACTAAATTAAGCACCACGCCATGAAGACGTGGGAGAGTCGAGGTACAGCTGGCTCTATGCGTTTGTAACCCTGTGTGTAGAAAGAGTTTACAGTGGCCAGCTTCACACCTTGCCATTGTACCCGCTGCATGGTAAGTTTCAGTCACGTGTAGTTACAGAAATTTAAATCTTACATAATCAGTAGAACAGTCTCCTTCTTGAAAATCTAACAATTGCATAGTAAGTCTACAGAATCTAATGGTTGACGACTGGATGGACAAGAGGCTACCACTGGGCCCTATCCACAGCCCGCTGAATCAAGTACACACTCTCCACCTGTATTTCCTTAAAAATAATCTTAACATCTCCCATCTATGATTGAGTCTATCAAGGGACTCCTTCAGGTTACCATACAAAAATTTTGTGTTCATTCCTCATGTCTCCCATGTGAGTGCCATACCCCACCCACAACACACCGTGACAAAATCTACAGTTTAGTTTATTATTACATAAATAGGAGATTGTGGAACGTGCCGGTAAAAGGTTAAGCAGTCCCTGTACAGGCCCAGAGGGTTCCACGAGGTTGGGGCTCCCAGAATTTCTAGACAATTGGCACATGAAGGTGGTAAGGTTGCCAGGTCTATGCACCAGCTGCCTTTACCCCCCCGGAAATACTCCTGGTATTCATTTCTGTTACAGTCTGAGTTGACCCCAGGGCCATGATGTGGCTGGAAGGATTATGTCAATGAAAAATTTTGAAGACGCCACTGTGAATTGAACCCCTGACCTTCTGGCTTGTAGCGCAAACCCAAAACCAACTGTGCCACCAGTAAAGCGTATTCATTTTAAAGTTTCTTTTATGCTGCCATTAACTTGTGAGAGTACCTAACAGATTCAGGTATAGCTGAGAGGAAGAGATCAGAATGGACAGGTTGCTGTCACGATGTGACCAGGATACATTTGCTCCAATGGGTTCTGTGGTCATAGCACAGAAAGTTCACTTTCCATAATAACTTGGTAACTTGCACCACAAAGTTACCATTGTCATTACCCTTTTACAGCACAGTGGTTACTATACGCACCACAAAATTTCACATTGAGATTTAAGAAACTAAGCAGGGTGCTGTTAAGTGATAACATTTCAAACTTATACCTGGGAGGTGCTCAGTTAAAATCTCAACTGTCACCACCTACCCTGATTTCTTCAAGGTTTCCCACCCTCCCCAGAAATGCCAGGGTAGCACCTTAATTTAGGCAATGTGTCTCTCTTCTGCATCCTTTCAAATTCAGTCTATAGGCTGTGTGACCGAGGAATCTGGGTTTCATTCCTGGTAGGGAAAGAGACTGTTCTCCTCTCTACAGCACTCAGGCTGGCTGTCAAACCGACCCTACTATCCATGCAGCCCTAGCCCTGAGTGCACAGTGACTGAGGGCAGGAGGCTGATCACTCAACTCCATCTAGTAACAAGGTTAAGAATGGAGCTATACTGCCACTGCCCCATATGTCTTAATGGCATACTGCCAGGGCTGTGGAGTCTGAGCCACAGTTGGTAAAAATGTACCGACTCTGACCTTGATACAAAATCTGGAATAGGTACTATATTAACATTTTCACTAGTGTGTGAACCTGCTGGCAGCCTCACGCTTAGGGAGATTCAATGACGCATTGAGCCACATGGTGTGGGAAAAATGCTTCGTAACTCTGGCTCCAGCACCTTAAGAATTTGAATGAAAAGGGATGTGCAGGTTGTGAGGGTACTACCTGCCTCATGGCATGACACTTTAGTGAAAGATACTAGTCCCAAATACAAGGAAAACAGCCATAAATGCATAGATACAATAACCATTAGACTTAGAGTTAAATACAGGTTATAAGTATAAAAGGTAGCCCGATGATTCACGTGGTGGTGATGAAATGTCTTATGATACCACTTACCATTTTAGTAGGTGTACCATTATTAATACATATTGAACTTCTATGAAGGGGTCAGAGACTTAAAAATTAAGGAGGTGGAATCGGAGGTTTTGTGCACCGACTCCACTGGCCTGCGTAGAGCTGATATAAGTACAAAGATCTTACCCTTACCATCCAACCATCCCAAAGCTCTATGGCATATATGGCGGTGGAGGTACAGCTCCACTCATTCTCAACCTTGGTACTAGATGAAGGTGAGTTGTCAACTTCAAGCCCAGCTGCTTTACCTACAGGGAAAGTGTTTTTGCAACCCACTGAATAGGAAGCTGGGCGAACCTTATAGCCAGTCTGGACATTTTGGAAACTGGAGAATCTCTCACCCCAGTCACAAATCAAACAATGCTTCCTCAGCTGTCCAACCAGTAGCCTAGTCACTACACTGACTGTGCTATCCTGGCTCATGAGTTGTTACACGAACAGTAAATAAAGACATTAATGAAACACCCAAGAGGAAGATGGGATGAAAGTGAGGTGGAGGAGAAGGCAAAGAAGTGTGGCAGCAGGATGTTACAAATCACAGCTGACACTACTAAAATGAATTTCATCATGGGATGCACAAGCAATAAAAATGAGAACTGGTGTAACACTAAACTGATTTGGAAATATGACAGAGCTAGAAGTGTTAAGTGCAGGACAATTCAAGCACTTTATTTGGCAAGTAACACAACTATGACAAGTCATGAAAAAACAGAGGTCCAGGTAAGTACAAGACAAAAAAACGATGCATGCGCCCCCTTACCACTCAGGCTGACGGTTGAACAGGGCACTGGAAGGATGTATATAAACCACCTGACTGTCTACAAGTGTCCTATACCCTTCCTGAGGATCTTTCTTGGCCGCATTTCGAAAGAATCCTGAACACACAGTTTTCTGGATTCTCACAGTATTCTTACCAGCTGACACAACATCAAGCTTATGCCTGAAAAAAAGATGCACATTGAGATAACAGTACAGCATTCAATGTATTTTACAATTTGTCTTTTGTACGGAATTTCAGTGTTGTTTCTGTGAGTGTAAGAACAGTTTGCTCTTGAACACAGCGCCAGCCTCTGACGTGATTGTGACAGAGGACGAAAAAGGATTGAGGCTTTTGAAATAAGTTTAAGGCATGCAGATGGGGTAACAGAGAAATGAAGACACAATAAATAATAAATACTAATAACTTTCATCACCTGGCCTTTAAATCCCAATGTAGCTGCTGACGGCTGGAGTTATTTGTGTTTCGAATGGCCGTGCCTACACATGCATGACACAGTGCTGTCCCTTTTGGCTGTGAAAAGTTACACTTAATGGGATGTGGGCGTACCTTCAGTCAATAACGTTTAACAGAAAACTGAGGCCTACGTCAATTAATCTGACTAGGAAAATAGAAAATGAAAATATAAATTCCCATAAAAATAGGGTTTCGGAAGAATTTTGAATACATAACTGGATCAACTCTAAGTCTTGAAACTGGAAAAATTCAAAGGAATGTGATGTTGCAAGTTCTGAGATTTTTACAGTGGTGTGGTCCAAAATTGTGTTCTTCTGGGATGTGACATAGCATCACATCCCACATGCACAGAAACCTTAAATGAGATTTTATTTTACTTATATGTGAATGGTTTATTTAATGACACTGCCAGTGACTCAGAACACATAGCATCCAATGCTAAGATAATAGTGAATAACAAACTAGAACAGGCACAGAAGGAAGTGGCAGTGACCTAGTTTCAGACAATATAACTTGCCTCAAGGCAGTGAAGATAACCACTAAAGCCTCTGTCACGATTTTATAACACACTGCCACTGTGTACACCAGCATAATGAGACAGTACACCCAACAGGGTACACATTTCATAATATGTTTATGATCTGACATGTTTCAACTTAACAGCCATGCTCAGGGACCATAGGAATAGTGTAGAAAGGTATCAAGACTGTTAAATGTTAAAAAATAAGTAAAAGTTAAAATATAAATATGAGTGCAAACAATACAGCCAACCGTATTTTTTGTAATCATATTTATATGCTATGATGCTGCTACTGGTACCACTGTAACTGATCATCAGTGTTGTCAAATCATATTCACAGCCACCTAAACTGTTCAAAATTCCATCCACAAAACAGCTGCAGAATTTCTGGTCATCTCACTTTTCAAGTAGCAGTCAGTTGGTGGTCCCTTGGTGCATAACTGGTGAAGTGCAAGTTTCCAACAGGTGATTAACGCATACCTCTAATGGCTGTAGCACTGATGCCACTACATCAGGTACTGTACCCTGGTCGGTGCCACTACTTTTTAACCTGCCTTTGTTTTCTTCAGTCAAATGTTCAGAAAAACCACCACGAATCAACATGTCGTGTACATTCAAAATGGCTTGGGGTCAGCAGTTTCCTCACCTTTATAGTTAAGTGTTGTGTTTCACTGCATGTCCAAATACACAGAGGTTCCGTCCGCGTTTTCAGTTTGTGAAAGTATGTAAGTACTGCTTTCTCAGTTTGACGCAACACTTTCGAAATACACATTTTTTCTTTACATATATTATCAAGATTTTATTTAATACCTGTTTGCCATCTTACACAAACTGTTTGTTTAGATGTGTAACTAACCTCAACTTGCCTTGGCACCGTGTATTTCAGTGTTTTCCCCAGTTTATACTGCCTCAACAGTCACATTTCACATTCCACTTGAGACTGCATACCCAAACTGCCAACTGTTATTCACACATGAAACAAACTAATGCTCTGTTGCTTCTTGAACACAAACAGCCTGCTCGTGACCACTCCTTGTGGAGAAAAGGTCCCTTCTCAGACTCCTTTATTCTCACACGATATTTACTAGCAACGGCACAATTTCTTGTTTCTTTAAACTGCCTACAATCCTAAGTATCTCACAAACAAATATGTTTGCAGTTGCTTTGTTTCATTAATTTCCATGACCTGTATGTAATTTGTTGACAGTAAAAAAAAACTTCTTGCAAATGAAGGAACGTCACGTGGGAATTGTACATTTTGCAATGATGACGATACACCCCAACTTATTACTACCTTGATCACTTTTAAGGCCAAGCTTCACCCTTTCCTTAAGAGTCTGTGAGGCTCAAGGGACCAATGTTATCATGTCTACTGCTGAATCTCGTACCTGTAATGCATAGCACAAAATAAAATTCTGTTACACAATGCACATCCAGTGATGAAAAATTTTATGGGGGAAAAAAGTGTGCATGGTATTTGGATAAATGAGTAATTACGCTGGGAAGTAACAGAACAGATTTACTGGAAACATCGGGCCAGTCCTGGAGGAACACAGGAGGAGGAATCAGAGCACAAAAAATACTGCGCTTACCGGTCCATAATTCCAAGTAGTTGCTTTCTTACGTCCTGAGCACGTTTTAATGTCCGTATCTGAACAAAATTCTCATAGCACCACGCATTTGAAAATTTGTTGTTCTTCCATGAATTGTACACAGAAAGTAAAGTGAGATGATCACCTTCTGGCTGATTGAACTTTGCCTTCTTTTGATCAGCCAGAGCTTGCTTGTCCTTTGGCCTGCAACATGTACATTTTATTAAACTGTTAGTTGAACAATCTTAGGAGAATTTTAATCTTTTCCGTACCGTGTCGGTAACTCAATGTGTGATGTAAGAACCAACTCCAACATTATGCGTATCAAATACACTAAAAATTCAAGATTTGTTCATTTCCTTAGGTGACCTCACCTAATCACATGGTTGTTTGGATAGCAGTCCTTTATTTTTCCATACAGTCACCACACTTGTTCAGGCACCTGTATGAAATGCTGTTTGCTATGCATATTTCAAGTTGTTGTAATACTTACTTGTTGTTTTGTGTTTCCAGTTGACTTCAGACTGGGCATAACAAGACTCATTCACCAGCATCCCAAAGAGCAACATGACGTGGGTTTTGTTCAGGGTTACAAGGGGGTCCTCATATAGACCTGGCACCAGACGGTGTGTGGGAGAATGACAGCCCACACTGTCAGGAAGAGGGCTGCAGTACTAGCCAGTACACAAGTGCCACTACGGTAGTCGTAAGTGGTGACAGCAAAACTTTTCCAGAAAACAGGGAGTCATGACTAAGACTCGAGGACAGGACATGATGCAGATGGGGATGTGAAAGGAGGTAACTGGAAGTGTGACTGAGCTTACACATCCCCACAAACTTCCCATCCGAGTGGAGTGTGCTTTGATTACCTTCATTCACAGCAGGTGGCTACAAGATTACCTTTTTAATAGTAACCCATCTGTTACTTCTGGCAGTAGTGGCTGTTGTGTTTACTGCAATCTGATTTGATCATTTTACTTTTGACTTTCCTTTCCTGTCTGACTTTTATGAATATGCCTGTAAGTTTCCATAAACCAGGGACAGTAAGTGACACTGTGACTTTTTTTGTAGATGCACATGTAACGGCTCTACAGTCGAATTAAATGCCATGGAACTGCAGTATTAATGCCAGCGTGCAATGCCTTAATATTACTCTACCTCTTGCTTGATCTCTCAAGTGACAATTGTCTAGTGGTCTTCTGGAACAACTATGTACCCACGTGGTTCTTCTGAGTTCTAATTATTAATCACATGTAAACTTTATGTATGTGCAAGTTATATTAAGTGTAACTGTACCTGTAGAAAACATTCTGCACAGACAGCATGGAAACAATTGTGAGGACCTCATCTGAACAGTTGAGATGCACTGACATGATAAGCATCTTGGATAGGTTGGGTTCCAAAGGAAACTCGGCCATCTGTAAATGTGCAACCACAAGTTAAGTACATTCATATGCTTGGATGCTACAGTTATAATAACTGCTATACACAGACTATACAGTAATTTATAATGACAGCTTTTACTACAAGATACATATGATGAAAAAATCCCCTGCAAGACAGAATTAGGATTTGTCTTGTGTCAAGTTTTGCAGTCGTTTGTTAAAAATATGTGCACAAGCAGAATAATGCATTCTGCACCTAGGATTTGCGTTCTTTCCTTGTCAATATCAAAACTGTAAAGAACGATTAGCACTCAAAGTAAGAATGTAAAATCTCTTTGTGTAATTAAGAGATTTCTACGAATAAGTACATAAATCACATCCAAAAACTCTACAATACTTGCACAACACTAACAGCTATACATAACAGCAACAGTACAGGGTGAATTTCTTACCATTTTTGGGTGTTCTCTATTATATCCACAGCAGGAAGCAGAACACTTACATTCCACACACCTGTAGCATTACCATGATACCAGACCATCAAAATAAACAATTTAACTTTAGAAGTAGGGGAACTTTGTGTTCCACACCACTGTACCATCAGTTTCTATCAGTGTCAGTTAACACCCATCTTATCATATACAATTTGGTTCTTTAAGTACACCAATCAAAAACCAAGAACATACACTGTTTATAAGAAGATGTCCCTAATTAACTATCTTTTAATCAATGCTGTGCATGTTTCAGCCCAGCTGTGTCATTCTAGGTGCGAAGCAATTGCGCCTGTTTGGCTGTCACTATTGTGCATTATTTAGACACACAATTCAACCCCAATATCAGGTGTCTCTGTGCAGCAGTGGATCTGAATGCTCAGCTGAGGAAGATCTTAAACAGAGGAAACTTAACATTGAGATTACTGACATGGGATCACTGCAACTGAAGAGTAGCTGAGGGAAAACAGACCGAGGGATATTAATTGGGGTTTCTACCATATCTGTGGTACATACCCTCCGGCCAAGCCTTGTCAAAAGGCCTTCATTGTCGAGCGCACTCAAGGAATGCAGCTGCTCCAGTGCCATAATAAGACTCTCTACAGGAGGAGCATCCATAAAGTCGAAATGAAGCAGATCATTAATGCCCATTGTCTTAAGCTGAAGAACAGTGGTGGCCAAGTTGGTGCGCTGGATTTCTGGTACTGGTGTAGGCAGCATCTCGTCTCTGTACGCACGCTCAGTGTACAGACGGTAGCATTTTCCTGGTCCTGTGCGTCCTGCACGACCTGCACGTTGCTTTGCTTGAGCCTGCAATAAATGATTGGTACACAAGTAGTTTAAATGTCATGGCATCCAGTGTGGTTGAGGGGCATCAGGCATACAGATTTATGCACAACTGTAACAAGTACGCACTGTTACACTTCGTAAGTTCTACTCAGAACTCCTGCATTTATATGATGAATCTGCAGCAAAATACATGCACCAAACATTTCTGACTCAATGTCATATGCCTGACTTAGCAACAACAGATTATACATGTCTGTCACTATCAAAACCTGAAACAAGATCCATCACAAACTTCATTCAGTTCCTTCAGGTTTTAAATAAAGTTAAGTAACAGTTAATTTACTGGATTCACCTGAATTTCAAGTGATCCTGTACATAAAACAATCCCCCTTCATGGTCTTCAATTTTCAGTAGAATATGTGTACAGAACATCTTTTCATGTTATGTGTGATTACAAGGCAATGTTTATGTTTCATTACCAGAATGCAAGATAAATCACAATAAAAATAATGGCAACAAACCTTTACAAATGTGGGAAAGTTCAATTATTTGGTAATAACAGTCAACAATTAACACTGTGGTCCATAAGAAATTAAGAGCAGATCAGAATCGAGGACTGATTACTACAATTCAATTCAAAACATAATTTTACCTGCTGTTTTGAAACTTAGTATCTCACTTGAATGGAAGAGCACAGGTTACAGGTTTTATAGTTCACTTTCAAACCTCGCACTCTGCTCAATTTAATAAAAACTCATACCAACATAGTACACTTAAATATACGGTACTACTACGTACGATCATGTGAGTTCTCATTAGATTGAGGACATTTGAAAACGAGATTCTGAGAAGAACAGTGGGTCCCAAACAGGAGGAGGCAAGAGGAAGGGAAAACAGTACAATGATGAGCTTCATAATTTGCAATCTACATTAAGTAATATTTGGGAGTGCACACCAAGGGTGAGAAGGATAGGATGTGTAGCATGCAAAGGAAGCACAAGTAATGCATACAAAACTTTGGTCATAAAACCTGAAGGAAAGAGACTTAGAAGATGCACACCCTGATGAAAGATGCGCATTAAAAGTGATTTGGGGGGGGGGGGGGGGGGGGGGTTGATTTTTTGGTGTTTGGAAGTGGGAAAG
>BLKM01000939.1:227855-266294 GCA_013340265.1 Coptotermes formosanus
CCCCCCCCCCCCCCCCCCCCCCCCCCCCCCCCCCCCCCCCCCCCCCCCCAGCATGTGAGCTGGATGCATCTGGCTCAGTGGTGGGCTCATATAAACATCCACTGGGTTCTCCCAAAACTCTCATAAATTTCTACCGCACTATATGGCGTAACGTATCACTACCTTAATTGTTTTATGTAGGTATGTACTGTACTTATCTGGAATAAGGAAACTGAGGATATCAAAAATAACAAATTATGACAATGAGAGGAGCACAAAATGTGTGATGTAGGATTTGAGGTTCTCACAGTGGTGCTGATAAAGACTCAAGTATTCTGGGAGATGTGCTGGATTACCTGTGAAATTGGGGTCACAACCAGAGAATCCATGCCAGTTTTTGAGTTGTAGACTTTCTGCTTTACAAAGCCTGGGTCCACAACATAATATATGCCATCAATAGTGAGCGACGTCTCTGCAATATTTGTTGCTATCACAACCTAAACAACACGAACATGTTTAAAAATGGCACATTTCAACACAGATTAAGACAATAAAACAGACTTGTTGATTAGAGTTATGGTCTTGTAACTTCACAGCATCACTTTTCAGATTTCTTACACAAATAATGACAGTTATATTAATCTAACTAGATAAATACAAAAATTTCTATACACACGCACGCACGCACGCGCACGCACACACACACACTGAAAACTGAACTGAATTAATGCTGGTCATAATACGACACACTAAGTTTGGTGAAATATGCTTTTATATGAAAACCACTAATTTGAAGTTTCTTAAATGATAAAACTTTACCACCCTGATGGTACAGGAACGTTGTAACAACTACATCATAATAAAACAAATCGACATACCTTACGTGAACCAGGTGGAGCTGGTTCAAAAATTCTAGTCTGCATTTCACTGGGAAGAGCTGAATATACAGGCAGAATAATGAGCTCAGGCACATCTGGACCCAACGATTTCATCCGCTCATACAGAATTTCACATGCTGTGTCAATTTCCTCTTGACCCGTCAGAAACAGCAATATGTCACCTGTACATAAAGTATTTAGTGTTTATTACCCAGGAACAGTGGTTTTAAACCTCCCACTTCTACAGGTCTGGCAGCCACATTTTAATCTGCAAGTAATGGTACGAGTACTGAAAAGGCAGAACACTTTGCCACGTGGACTGCATATTTGTGCTGACACAATAATGTGACACACAGTAGCTACAGGTTATGAGCAACATTAACAGCCTGTAACAACACGGACACACTGGCACAAGTAACAGACAATGTGCTGCTCAACACACTTGAGATTCTTAAACTAGAAAATGCTAACCTGTGCCCTTACAAAGAAACTTAAATCTAAAATATCATATTTCCTGCCTCATAAGACACTCCAAGTGATAAGACAGTAAGGTATTTTTGCGGGTTTAATAGCCTGCCTGCCTACGTCCAGTGTTAATATGCTGCATGATTTTGGGGGAAAATTTTAAGGGAAAAAAATCAGTATGGAAAATCAATATGGGAAATATGGTACATTTATCTTCAGTATATGATGTGGAAAATATGGTACATTTATTTTCAGTATATGTGTGGTTTCATACAAGTGTGACCCCTGGTTTCTCACTCCAAGGAAGAAGAAAGATTAAGGGTTTTTTGAGAGCATAAAGTACTGTCTCATCTAAGCTCAATATCTTCAAAATATCCATCTCCTTTAACCAAATACAGCCAGCGATCAATCTTTATTTACCCTTCAGGCAACATGCACCACTGCAATAATATGAATCTCGAATTAAAACTTGCAAGCTCTGTGAATCTACTTCAGCATACCTGTGCTGCTGTCTGTTATACATATATGGATACAAATTCTGTTCATATGGATCACACCTAACACTACAGCTGTAAACTTGTTAGCACCAACAAATGCAAAATAGTGAATACATACACAGCATGTATCTAGAACTTCAAATACCCCTGTGTATGTTTTGACAAGTTACTGTCATCACCAGGGCGTTGCAATCAAATGTGCACAAGGTCATCACAACCATTCACATGTTAAAAATCACACACTTAAGACGTCAACACATACAAGTTCACAATCATCATTCATAAGACTGAGTGTTAAGGTATTAAAATATAAAAATGCTAAAACTTTGTTGTATTCAACATTCGTTAAAGGTCTGCACACGAATGTTGAATAACAAATGTTGAATACAACAAAAGTTTAGCATTTTTATATTTTAATACCTTAACACTCTGTCTTATGAACGCTGATTGTGAACTTGTATGTGTTGACTTGTCAAGTGTGTGATTTTTAATATGTGGATGGTTGTAATGACTTTGTGCATCTTTGAATGAAACCCCCTGATAACCATAACTTGTCAAAACATATATAGGGGTTTCTGAAGTTCTAGATACACGCTGAATATGTACTCACTATGGTGCATTTGTTGATGCTAATCAGCTTATACAATATACAACTTGCAAGCACCGAACAGGCAGGAGCTACGTACTTGCACGACAGACACAGTATCAGATGTTACAGTTGTACTGGAGACTGAGGAAAATGATGCAGCAATGGTATAATCATCCTTCCAAGTTAAACGCCCACAAAGCGTAAAGGGAAAACTGTGAAAACTGTGGAACACTCATCCTTTAAAGTTGTGCTAGTGGAGGCTCTGTTTTCAAAATAATGTACAAGTGGATGACAAATAGGCCAACCTGGGAAGCATCTCTCAGGTATGATACCAAGAGTCACAGGCAGTTACTTCCTCAGGAAGGTGCTAGTGACTGGCAGAAAGCAAGATTCAGAAATGATATGTTGTGTGTACAAAGTATGATATAATGGAGACAACGTGCAGCTTTGAAACTCACCACACAAGACTTAACTAGTAAGGTAATGAATACACATACTTTAGTTTTACACACACCATTAAGTGCTGCATGCTCTTATAAGTGCTTCCTACAAACTTCAAATGAATTCATTCAAACAGCTCAGAAGTTATTCAAACATTAATGACTCGGTACATTTTGATGTTTATGAAGTTTTAAAAATTCCTCCCTTCTGGACAGCATTTAAATCTCCAGCATTAATCAGGGATACAAAACAAATTTTCTATGACCCACTGGAATTTCTTACACTTCCATATGATTATGAAAACATCAATCAATGGTTTAATGTCTTCCATGTCCGTGCACTATATTATAAAAAAAAACACTAATCACCAACGAATGCACAAAAAGAGTTCTATCATCAATTGTAGCACACTCGTACATGTTTCGACCCTGCTGGGTCATCTTCAGGGAGAACTTTTTGTTATTGTTACACTAAGGTTGCACTTTATAGTTGAGTGAGAATGTGCTGTTGACTGTGTACTATGTTGTTTTTGGAGGCGTGAACTCTCTGCAGTCCTGGCCTGCAGACAGTTCACACCTCCACTACACAGTAATGGAGGTGTGAATCCACATATGCAATTACCTCAGCATCATAAAATAAATCTGGAGAAAACAGGTAATAAAAGTAACGAACATAAGTGCAAATACACCTGGCCACACCCAGAATATAAATGTGAATACCTGGAGGTTCACGTAAATGAATCTGCATGACTGTAATAAGCGAGGCATCAAGATAATCTGTCTCAGGTTCCTTGGTATACAGAACTTCAACTGGGAATGTACGTCCTGGGATCGTGAAGATCGGAGCTTCAAAAAAATACTGTGAAAACTTTACTGCATCTAATGTTGCAGATGTCACAATCAGTTTCAGCTCTGGTCGCTTTCTGACAGCTTGTTTCAACAAACCTGAAAATAATATAAGAAATCAGTAAATGCTGTCAAAGTAAGGTAAACCTGTTGCTGTGCACAACATGAAGGGGGCTCGAAGTACAGCACAACAAACCACTACACACAGACTGCCGACAACACCTTTCACCACTCAAATGATCACGCTGGCCCAAAGCCAAAGACTGCTTAAGGACTACACAGCAGAACACTGAATCTTCTCAAACAGGTGTCATGCAGCTGTCAAAAAAGCTTCAAACATCACAATAACAAATACAAGAATCACAGTTCATATTGATTTTCAACTCTGAAAGAATGTTTCTCTTCTTAATGGACTACTCACGATCACCAAAAGCACTGGCAGCGCATTTCATTAGGGTGTGTATCCAGGGAATTTGATTCTCCTTTGGAAAAGCAAAGATTTATTAAATACTTAATCACAAAGGGCATTATTCTTATTCCCCACACAACCTCAAGAAAATTAAACTTAACCAACTTCAAATTAATGACTAAACGGTACCTACAAACTTAAAAAATGATACATAAAATGCAGAACTTTTGCCAATTTTGAGGCATTTGTGTATGCTTCGGCACACTCAGCACATTCTGTACACAAACCTACACCCTGACAGTTGATATCCTCATGTGGTGCATGCAGCATTAAGATCAAAATCTTTGGGGATGTGACACCATCTACCTTGGTACAAAGGTACCAATTTTTTGCAGGAACTTGCTCTTACATGCTCAGGATAGCCCTTCGGCCAAAATCTTAGACATACTCACATGTTTGGCTATGTTCTCTCAAAGTACAGGCTTAATTAATTAATTCCTTGGGTGGAATGGCACCGAGTTGGTCGGTCCTGTAGTCAACAATGGGCCTTTTGAACCAGCCACAGATGAGGGATCAACAAATATTATGCAATGGTGGAATGAAGACTGACAAAGGAGAAGCGACGCAATCAGAGAAACACCTGTTTGACTGCCACTGTGTCCACTGCAAATCCACAGGACTTGACATGGGAGTGAACCTGGGCCTCAATCATGACCAGCCCACAACTAACTACTTGAGCTATAGCATGGCTAAGTATGGCTTAAATTTGTATCTGGAAAGTTGGCAGTACGTGAATCAAAACATAGAAATACATTCTGTAAAGATGGACACTTACCAAACAAAACATCTGTATGTATTGTCCTTTCATGAGCTTCATCCAACATGATAACGGAATAACACTTCAGGTCAAGGTCAACCAGACATTCACGCAGCAACATACCATCTGTCATGTACCTTATAAAGAAAAGCAGAAGTTCACAATGTGCAAGCAAAACACCACACAAGTAAGTACAATTAAAACAAATGTACCACATCATGACACAATGATAAACCCCTTAACATCCAGTGGTCACTACATACTATCTGTACCAACAGGTTTAACATTAAAAAATCCTATGTTCTGCCCATACAATGTAAAGATCTTGAACAAACAGTGATTATTTACCTAAGCAACATTAAATGTAGGTAGAAAACAGACCTTTAATCAAGAGATGGACACAATAACCAAGCAGAGTCCGTGAAATTTTTGAGAAACACTTGACACAAAACAAGACAGGACAGAATCAGAAATACAATTAAAAAAAAAACCTGCACTTCCAAAGTTGATGGAGAGTTACAAGAGAAGCAACTGAAATGCTTTAGGCCATGTACAAAGGAGTGGCTAAACACAGACACCAAGCAGGCCATCAGAATGCAATATTAACCCTTTAAAGACGAAGCGTATCTGTTTTATATAAGGACTCAGTGCGTACCGCGCTGTAAACACTCTCCACTTCGGTTATAAAAACCAGTCTCTTAACGTTTTATAAGGCAAAAGTTGCTGTTTGTTCTGAGATCTGTACAAAACTCATAAACGCAATGTGGGCACCACGTAGAATTTTTTAATGTTAAACCTGGTGGTACGTAAAGTTACCGCTAGGCTTTAAAAGGTTAAAGACGAAGCGTATCTGTTTTATATAAGGACTCTGTGCGTACCACGCAGTAAACACTCTCCATTTCGGTTATAAAAACCAGTCTCTTAATGTTTTACAAGGCAAAAGTTGCTGTTTGTTCTGAGATCCATAAAAAACACAAAAACGCAATGTGGGCACCACGTAGAATTTTTTAATGTTACACCTGGTCGTATGTAAAGTTACTGCTAGGCTTTAAAAGGTTAAAGAAAGCAGAACTATGGGGTGATGCAGAACTCAGTGGTTAAGTCATGTATGGAAAGACACCAAGAAAAAAAACTGGCAGGAAATTCGAAATGAATGTTTGTGGGCAGTTAGATGAAACCAGGTTTCATATCTGACTTACACAGAATGGAAATGATGCAAGAAGATGAACTGTCAAAGAATGTACATGTACAGTGGTAGCATGCAAAGGGTTAACAATGTGGTATGAATTAAAATTCAGAGGTAACAATAAGCTGTGTGGACTGTTGCACTAATTACGACATTATGTAAACACAGTAGCTTATAAAGAATTTAAAACATTACATAAAAAATAATTATAAACAGCTCAGAAATTTGTCACCAGGTTTTATAGACTCTGGGCTTGAAACATGTAGGCATTTTTTTTGTTATAACTGGTCATAAGCAAACATTTCAAACGAATTTAGTAGGAAGAATACAATATTTATAGCAAATGTTAATGGAGCCAGGCGTGAAACTTCACAATGGTTGGGGGCCCATTTATGGACTGCACAAATAATCACAATACACAGCATTCCAGAAATCAGTTTACCTAACATACTGGGGGTGGGGGGGGGGGGGGGCATGGATAACTGTTTCCAAATAACTCTATTTAAGAGTACTGTATTAGAACAGTTGTTCAAATTGCCTGCCATTTTGTTTGCCGCACCTTTGACAATGTTGAGCTATGTAATTAACAATGGCAGCACAAAAATTTTTGTCCTCATCCACCTTCTCAAATTCCACCTCAATGATTGCTTGTAGGTGCTCCAAGTACCACGGCCTTTAGTAAAAAATGTTATTCATCATTACAGCCCACATAAAAAACTCACACGGTGTGAGACCACATGACCAGGGGTGCCCATCAACTGTACCATGTGATGTGCTCCACTCCTGAAAGTGATTACTGAGGAGATCTGGAACTTGTAAACTGTAATGCGGAGGAGTTCCACCTTACTGCCAGAATATTTCAGTGTTGTCATACAATGACCTGTTTTCTAACACAGGTACAACAATGTCACCACAGAAACGTAACGATCCACGATGCCACCACTCCAAATTCCTGCACAAACACATCAGGAACATCTCATTCCTCCTGTATGACCTCATATGCATTTGATTTGCTCCAGTAAACAAAGTTTTGCCTATTAGTTCAGGTGTTAGGTCTTAAAAAAACCTCCACCTGTCCATAGAATACGAGGAGGAAAGCTGGGTTCAGCATAACACATCGAAAACCAATATGCAAACTCTACCTTCTGATCAAAATCATCATCCCTTAGCACCTGTACAATATGAGTGGGGATTAGTTTCAATTGTAACGCTTTCAAACTCTGATCAACACTGGTAGGAGGAATGATGAACTCCACAGATATCTTCAGGATAGGTCTTTCAGGACTTCTAAACATCGCTTAGACAAATGTGGTAAAATTTTCCTCGTTTAAGGAAGTTTGAGGCATTCTACTACTTGGCAAATCATGCACGCTTCCACAGCACTCAAACTGTTTACTTAAATTGTAAATTCCTTGCCAGGTTGGCACAAGATTATAAGGGCATATGTGGGAATCATCAGTGTGGATTCCAATGTAACAGGGCAACTACTGACCACACATTCAGCACTGGTCACATACTTCAGAAAAAAAAAAGGGAATACAATGTGCAGTATATCAGCTATTTATAGACTTTAAGAAAGCCTATGATTCACTTAAGAGAGAGATCCTGTATGATCTTCTCACTGAGTTTGGTATCCCTATGAAACTAGTTAGGTTAATAAAAATGTGTTTAAATAAAATCATGCTTTATTGCTATTGTTTTTCAACTGTTTTATCATATGCTATTAGGAAGGTTTAAGCAAATCAAGAGGAGGTTGAAATTTAATGGTAAACATCAGCTTCTGGCTTACACTGATGATGATGACGATGATGTTAATGTCCTACGTAAAAGCATACATACTATAAAGAAATACAAAGCAGCTTGATTAGTTACTAGTAAGGAAAGTGGACTGGAAATAAATGCTGAGAAGAGTAAGCATATGTTCACGTCACATGAACGGAAGGCAGGACAAGACCACAAGTTCAAATATCTGGGAAAACCCCCAAGAAATCACAACTGAATTCAAATTACAAGCAGACTGAAATCTGGGAATGCCTGCTACCACTTGGTCTGGAATCTTTTGTCTTCCAGGCTGTGATCCAAAAACATAAAGGCTAAAGTACACAGAACTATAATTCTGCCTGTTGTTTTATATAGATGTGAAACTTGGCCTCCCACATGGGCTAAGTGTGTTTCAAAATAGCATGCTGATGAAGATATCACGGCATAAAAAGAATGAGGTTACAGAGGAATGGAGGAGACTGCATAATGAGGAGCTGCATTTTCTGTACTCCTAATTATTAATGGGTGATGAAATCAAGGAGAATCAGATGCACACATGTGAGAGAGAACAGGTGTATACAAGGTTTTGGTGGGAAAAACTTAAGGAAACAGACTACTTCCAAGACCTAAGAAAAGATGGGAGGATAATACTTAACACATCTCTGAAAAAATAGGATGTGGGCATGGACTGGATTGATCTGGCTCAGGATAGGGACAGGTGGTGGGCTTTCGTGAATGAGGTAATGAATGTTTGGGTTCCATAAAATGCGGGAAACTCCCTGACTAGCTGAGGAACTGTTAGCTTCCCATGAAGGACTCTGCGCCATGGAGATAATAAATTAAAGTGACTTTTATAACACAGTCTATTTGAAACCAGCTGCCACCATCCCCTGCCCCCCTATTGGCCATCAATACATCAACCAGTGAATAATGTTATGGTTCTGAAAATTTACTAACCTTCCATGATGGGAAAGTGGTCAAGGCATGGAGTTGATCACTCACCTTTACTTAGGGCAGAGGTCTGTAATGATGGAGCATTACCTCCACATCCTCATATGCCACCCCATGGCATGGTGACACCAGCAGCAGCTCTACTGTTGCCTTACTAACCTTCTCCACCAGTTCATTTCCCAGTAATAGCCAATAAAACATCAAGTCAGAACTCGGGCCCAGGCAATTCAAGCCCTATAACCAAACCCAACCAAGGACTAACTTTGCTTTATAACATTACAATGAACCTAACTAGTACAGCGATAAATTGGGGTCAAACTGGTGGAGGAAATGAGAGATTTGTTTCTCCCCTGCAGTGTTGAGATCAGCTGTGACACTGAACCATTGTATCGTAGGCATACTGGTGGCTCTTTCCCCAGCATTAAAGCGGTCAGAGATATATCCATCCAGTGCCAAAGTTCAGAAAGCATGGAGTTACACTTCCACTCCCCCATGTATCCTCATGACATGATTCTTCATTAAGTACACAGACAAGTTCACTTTTAACATATGTCAACACTTCCACAGTTCTAATTTGTACAACTAATAAAATTTCCACAAGTAAACACATTTTAAAATCCATATACAAAATGTAACTTGAGGTTTATCTTGTAGTGAAGATTCACACTGTTGTGTTCCGGGTTATGATTCCAAGCAGACTGGTACATAATTATGAGTCTTTTGGAGGAACATGCTACCGCCAACTTCAGTGTCAATGTAACAGCATGTTCCTTCACAGCAGTTTCTAACTACCAGACTACACGTGTCTCAAACCAGGCAACCACAACATGAAATAGAAACTGTCTTAAAATGCATCTGCGTTCATCTCGGAGATTATTTATTTACTTACGGTTCTACAAAATTCTGGTAATTTTACTAGAGGAACAACTATCAGCTTCACAAGAGGCATTCTGCTCCAATTAGCTACTTAGTTATTTAGTTAGTTAGTTGGTTAGTTTGTTAAAATTAAGGTACAGGGAACGTTGGCCCTGTGAAGCCATGAATGCAGGTATAGCTTCACTCATTAACCTTGCCACTGGATGGAAGTCAGTTATCAGTTTCATGGCCTGGCTGTATGAGGAAAGGGCTGCCAGCGGTCAGTGAACAGGAGGCTGGATAGGCCTAGTGGCTGGTGCAGACACTGGAAAGATAAACCACTTGCTCCAGCTGGCAACAGGCATCTACCCTGCAGCCTAGTCACTATACTATACTACACTACACTACACTACACTACACTACACTACACTACACTACATTATGCTAGACTATGCTACACTATGCTATCCTGGGTCATGGCTACTTCGATAATTACAGCTTATTTCATGACATTTTCCTAGAGGTACAGAGAAAAGCCATGAAAATCTCAGCCAGTCTAGAGGGTCTCCAGGCTCAGATTTGAACCTAGGACCTCTGGAGTACAAAGTAAGAGCCACCCATTCCACTGCAACATACGGCCATTTATTATTAAAACTAAATTCATACATATAATACTCATACACTACTGTACATACTTGATGACAGTTTCAGGACTTGTACAGTCTTCAAAACGGATCGTGTAACCGACTTCTTGCCCAAGTCGACAGCCGAACTCTTCAGCTACACGCTTTGCTACTGACATAGCGGCAACTCTCCTTGGCTGTGTACACCCAATCTTGCCACGACTTGTGAAACCTGCTTCCGCTAGATACTGTGTGATCTGGGTTGTTTTCCCAGAGCCAGTCTCACCAATTACGATAAGGATCTGATTATCTGTCACGGCCTGTTGGAAGAAACACAACATGAAAGGCAATGACATGACAACAGTGATCAAGTCACTTACCAGTGACTCTATGTGCACAAGTTTTCCAGCAACATGGAGTATGCTCTTGATTATGTAAGAGCATATTACGCAGTCTGTGCACTACCTGTACACATGCTACTGTCTAATTCTAATATCACCTCAGATGGTGCAGTGACCGGGGCTATAGGCTGGATGAACATGGAATCAGGATTCAATTCCATGCAGCAGCAAGAAATTTATCCTCCTGTTTTCCACAGGAACCAGACCAGTGCTGGGGTTCCCCCATTCTCCAAATCAATGGATACTGGAGGCACTCTACCCTGGAATAAAGCATCCACAGCCTGCACCTGATCACTCACCCCCATCTAGCGCCAAGGTTAAGAATGAGCAGAGGTACAGTGCCACTGCCCCACATGTCTTTTTGGTGTGGCGATTATTTACATGCAATAAGAATTTCACATTACTGTTAATGCAGAATTTTATAAAATTTTTATAAAGCCAAGTATTATCATACAAAGAACTGGTGAGTCAAGTCCTCATGCAATGTACTACAGTCATATTACAGTCTTCTGGGACATGACACTGTGTAGCTACCTACCAAACAACACAGGCACCACATCACAACCATGATCTTAAGGAAGTACTGCATTTCTGGGGTGAGCCAATCATGCTATCAAGGACATAATGATGATGACACTGGTGGTGGTGGAGATGACAATGATGGTGATGGCAGTGGCGAATGGCAGAGATACATTGAAGTTCAACATGCACTATGGATTATGATGGGATCTTCGTATCTTTGAATCCCTCCCATTTCCATTCTGAGACCTGTGACATCAAAGCACAGAACCTCACCAACCAGCCACCACGTGACCAAGTTGAGTGTAGAAGATTAAAGCACGAGGGGCATTCAGAAAGCTGTACTTCCAGGAAGGTATCTTGTGCAAGAGGTGTGAACCTTGAAGTGGAACTTGCCCCACTTCTTTGCTGTTCCTTGAGCTTCAGTTTGCCATGGTGTACAGGTCGGCTAAACAGTGGTTTGCATTGTACTCACTTCAAAACGGATAACTCCTTTTCAACCATGTCAAAGTGCAACAAATAGAAAGCAGTTACTGAGATTTCAGCACACAAAAATGAAACTCCCATTGGAATTCAACAGAGATTAATGGTTTTTTATGGTGAAGATACTATGGACTAAGTACTGTGCATCAACAGGTTAGAAAATCAAGTGGCAGTGGCAGAAATCTGGACCTAAATGACCAGCTGTGGTCTAGAAAGCCTGTCATTGCAACTTACGATTTGAACAGGCAAAAAGTTAACCAACTTATTCCAAAAAACCAACAAATTGCTCAGACAGCTATAATGGAAAAGACAATGGTTCAGCCAGTGTCAACGAAATTATTGCAGGTTTGAGTCAGGGCTGGAATTACTTGTCCATACGAGCTAGATAAGCTACAGCTTAGGGCCTCATATTACGAGGGGCCTCAGTATGTACGTAAGGTAGCATTTTATACAGACCCTTCCACAAGCATGAAAAAATATTAAAACTAAAATTTAGCAAATGGTGATGGCCCTCTTAAATGTTACAGCTTAGAGGCCACAACATGGTTAAATCTGGTCCTGGTGTGGGCCAGAAAAAAAGAGTGTGCTCAATGGGTGCCACATAAGCTTATGTCTGAAATGAAGCGAGAAAAGACTGGAAGCATGTCAATGATTAGTCACTGACTAATAAAGCAAGAGTAATGGTTTTCTGTACAGAAACAGCACAGGTGACAAGAGCTGCGTACATCACTATGACCCAGAACTAAAAAGCCAGTCACTACAATATCCTCATCCCACTTCTCCCAGGAAAAAAAAATTCTAGACCCAACCTTCTGCTGAAAAATGCACACTCACTGCTGTCTGGGACTACAGAGGCATCATTCACCAAGACGACATGGTTAAAGCTACGAAAATAAACTTCAAAGTTTACGTGAAAACCCTATAAGTTTGAAACAATGAAGCAATTGCATTTGTTGCAGAAAAAGCTGATGTTTCTTCAACATGGTGATGCCAGACCCCACAATAATGCTGCAACTTCAGCATTAGATTTGAAGTTGTACCACACCCTCCCCGCAGCCTGGATTTCGCACTGTCTGGCTTGTGATTCTTTGCAGCTCTTATGAAAGGTCTCACAGGAATCCTTTTCACATCTGATAACAAGTACAAGTTGCTATGGGAAATGGTTTTGGGAAGAGCCTGAAGAGATCTACAGTGACAGGTGCAAAAAACTTGTTCAGTGATGGTGACACTGTATCAAATAAGAGGGTAACTGTGGAAAAATGGCATATAGGAACAATGTACACATTCTGAGCCATATTTTGTTTCATTTAATTTTGACACCTTGTCTGGGAATAAAGATACAAATGTGGAGGCATTACTTTTGAAACACCCTTCATAAAATTTTAGATATCTGTTTCAATTACTTGGATTTCTTGTGCCATACGCCAGTCCAGACAACCAACACCACACACTACAGCACAAAATATGAGCCAGTAAGAGTTTAATGTACTGAAAAGCATGTGTTAGTTCTTTGAATTTATTTACCTTGGTAAGCTCATCCTTCAGTTTGTATATAGGTAAACTCTGCCGCTGTTCTAGAAGTGTCATATCTGTTTTGCGACCAAATGAACTTTTCTTTCCGCCAATCACATGTTTTTTCCATTCTGGAAGGTCCTGGTTAGTCAGTCCGATGCCACGCATGTTAGCAGCCAAGGTCCTACCATCAGCTAAAAACAAAAATCATGCAATGTGGCTCAGTAAAACAGGTACAAACCTCTTTCTAGGATGTGAGATTTTAAGTTCTTAAGGCACCGATTATGAACATTACAGTCTATTTAGATGTAAGGCTGTGTGGTCTGAGAGATGCCTACTGCCACTGCTACAAAACCTGCTGTCTTATCACCATCTACCCTCTTAACGGAGGCAGCAGTTCACGTGAAATTTTGGCGCACATCTACTGGACAACATAATGTCACTTTCTGTAACAGGTACTTTTGCTCTTTCTACTAGGCCAAGAAATATTATGGGTGACTGGTGTCCTGCAGAAGTGGTATACACTGGAACATCTACTTAACCTTTTAAAGCCTAGCGGTAACTTTATGTACCACCAGGTTTAACATTAAAAAATTCTACGTGGTGCCCACATTGCGTTTATGTGTTTTGTATGGATCTCAGAACAAACAGCAACTTTTGCCTTATAAAACATTAAGAGACTGGTTTTTATAACCGAAGCGGAGAGTGTTTACAGCGCAGTACGCACTGAGTCCTTATACAAAACAGATATGCTTCGTCTTTAAAGGGTTAATGTTCCTTGAATTAAGGTATTCCCTTACTGAACGCTCAGCTTCAATGATCCCAAATCAATATGTCATTACTGTTACCAGGTTGCAGGCTGGATGGTCAAGGGATCATGGTTTGAATTTTTACAAAGGCAGGAGATGTTTTTCTTCTCTAAGATATTCAGACTGGTTCTGAGGTACACACAGCCTCTTATGCAGTGGTTAATAGTGCTTCTCCCCTTGGGGGTAGAGTGGCCAGGGAGAGAAGCTGACCATTCACCTCCACATAGTGATAAAATTAAGATTGAGTGCACGTATACCTCCACTTCCCATACTCCTCCACTGTTCGTGCAAGAAACTTCAAATGAGGATGCCACTGTACTGTGTGGCTAAAGTAGTGCACTTGAGAAAACAGCTGTCACAGTCTCCTCCGTCTTTTAACATTACAACACAATTTCAAAGTATACTGAAAGATTGTAAGGTATATTACCCACTACATCAGTACAAGATACATTTAACTGGTTACCTGCTCAAGCATTTGTGTGCCATCATCATACTGTCACCATACATCATTTCAAAAAGCTGAGCATTAGGCAATATGGGCAGCTAAGTTATAGACCTATAAAAGGCATGTTCATAAGTGGGTTAAAATATTGTGTGCACATGGTAGGTATCCTGATACCATTACAAAACCTTGTTTCTGTACTGACCACTCTAAATTTGGGTGGCAGAATGGTACTGTGTTTTTAATAAATATTTAAGAAAAAAATGTTAACATTTCTGTGATGTCAGTGTAGGTTACCGCTTTTCACTGCCTTCTTGTCATATCATCTTTCTTTATAATTGTTCCCTTTTTAGTGCAGGTAATTGGTTTTCACTTCTCTCTTGTCACACCACCTTGCTCTATAACCACTCCATTTTTTGTCACATTACTATAATATTTTACCGTTTCTGACAGTGCCCACTAGTCGAGTTTTCAGGCTCTAACAGCAGTGCAGACAAGGTCTCAGTTCATCTGGGGTATGGTGCCATGACAGCGGGTGAATGGCGTCCAGCATTTCAAGACAGCACAGTGGTCTCATCTTCAAGGGTCAAAACTCCAATAAAGAATATTCTGGTATGAAAAACCCACTGATGGGGTGCCATAGCCCAGACAAATGGACACTTCAGCATGCAATATTATCCATAACAAAATACAGTTCCTTGTGCATTACAGTTAAAGCATTAATTTACATACATATAACATAAAGTAGCTGATGATATGGTTACATTATACAGCATAACTGACTGCTGTGTTTATGTTCTGGATAAACCTGTTCCCTAATTATGGGGGTACACAGAGGTCTTAGTGACAGTTTTCTGTACTGTGATCTGTGCACTTTCATGGCCCAGGATGATGTCAAAGACAGGGTTGTACATGAAACTCGAAGGTACTATTCAGGGGTACATTTTCTTGTATTTCTGTTCAAAAAAAATCCACTACTACTACAAGAAAAACAGGAGTTCTAAAACAGACTCAAACTCTTTACAGAACCAAGAGTTCTGAACAGTGAGTATGGAAGAACAGAGTGGAATAAGGTACAACACTTCTTAAGAAAATATTACGTCATACAGTCTTATCAAAAAGACTCTCCACAGATGAGACTGAGCACAGGTCTTCAAGTGTATGGAACAGTCATAATAGGCATGAGGAACACTCATCCAATTTACATTTCACTCCACATTCAAGGCAGTTCAAAAGATTCTCACCTTCAGGCAATGGATCAATCCAGTTCTTATTGAGTCCAGTAGGAATGGAATCCATTTCCTGTTCACGCTGGAGCATCTTCAGTTCTCTGCGCTCCTTTGCCAAAGCACTCTGCATCATTGCAGCCTACGCAAAACAATTCATTATACAACTAATGATTAATCTGTCACATCCTCCATGTGAGAAAAGTAAAGAACTAAGACGATTAATAAAGTCATGATATACAGCATTAAATACTGATGGAAAGAAACCATTCTGGAGACCTAGACACAGATGAGAGGATAATATTAAAACAAAGCATTAAAAAAAGCGAACTGGCCTGGACTGGATTTAACTGGCTGGTGATAATAAAAGTTCAAGAGCCAAGGAAAGCAGAGATTATTGACAAGGTGAGAAACTACCAAATACTCAATGAGGACCCTGCTCCATGCGGTTAGTGTAATGTCACTCTGACAGAGCAACAGTTCCAAACAGCCACGCACAGAGTTAATTCCTTATGTACCAGTAACAGCAATGTTAATCAAAATGCAAGGTGTAAGCACTGTTGTAATTAAAGTGAGGTTTCTTTAGTGGGTAAATATGTATGTTGATTTCAACTGCAAGATGATTTATTAAGAAAAGCCAGTAAAGTTGCAGACTGTAAGCTTGACATGAAGAGAATACGAATTACTGACATACATCTTCAAGTCTGTCAATTAACTGTCACTCATAGCATGAATCTTTTTAGCGGCAGTCTGTGTAAGGCGCCCCATAAAAAGCGCATCGCCCCGTCACACAGAAATGTCTAGGAAAGATCTAAATAAAATAATGCATATAGAGTAAAACTCCATATTTTATGTTTTTGTGGGACCACCTGAAAATGGTGTAAAATTCAGGAAAATGTAAAATCTGGGAAACATTGTTCTTACGGGCGTCTGGCTGCTACCATAACACAAGTGCACACAAGTGCAGAGAACACAAAATGCGGGAATGTCAAATCAGGGTTCTGTTGTATATGGCTGTGTTGTATTGTGAAGACGATAAACACAATTCTGTTACTGGAATTTTGTGGTACAAATGCATATATTAAGTTTATGAAGAATAATTCACCATCTCCTATGACATTAGCATTAGATGAACCAGGAACATACAGATTCGGCATATATAATCTTGTACTTGCCCTCAACCACTTACTAGAAATGTCCATTATAAAATTTTCAGAAGACTCTGATAGACCATGTTTTAAAGGGTGGAACATTAGCCTGCAGTGAACATGAAAAGCACACACGATTGACCACACGCTCAGTAGGAATTTGAGGGAGGGACTGTGTTGTGACATCAGTCACCACATGCTTGTTGCACTGGTATCCTGTGCACTGTCATTTATCTCGGACACAAATTCAGACTCAGCATTATTAACAGAGTTTAAAGAAGCAGAAGAATAATTACCAATACTGCTCAATGTATTATATCACCTCTTACCTGTGCCAAAGAACCATCCGGATTCTTGACAATTCTCACTGGACTAAGATCATGTAACATGCGACCATGACCTTGCAGAAACGGAGGTTCATCTTCCACCAATTCAATTTCTATGTCTTCCTCCTCGTCCTCTTCCTTTGGCAGCAAGCCAGTCTCATCATCAAAATCTGGCAACTCTGACTTGTCAATACAAGCTGCTGAAAGCATCTGCATAAAAAAAAAATCAATCATGCACTCCTGAACTTACATACTGCTGAGACTTAACTAGGTACATAAATATACCCTGTGTTTCTGCACTGTCCCCACAACCACTGCTCCTCACATACCTTACATCACATATTATAGTTCTTAAATACATTTCAAACCTAATGGGTCATCCATCACTAGGCTGTGGTATATTCACTTGCTAAGCAAAAAATTACACAATATTACCTCACTCATATATTGCATATTGAAATTACAGTTTTTCAGTCAAAAAAAGCTAAAATTCAAGGCAACAGTAAATTACACCTTGGTTTACGCTTATGTTTTTGGTCACTTTTTCAATGTTGTTCTCCCCCAGTCGGCGAGAGAAAATTGTATATTTCTTTGAAAAGTCATTAAAATTATTTTACTTTGTTCCATGTTTATGCTATTATTTTCCAATAAGATATGCCGACATGTCCATTTTTGGCCTTATGTAAACTAAGACATTACTGATTAATAGTCTGAAAATCCAGAATCGCCTAAAAAATGTTAGTGAAAATTTTGGACGCACCCTCAACATCAGCACTGATGCATTATATTACGGCAAACCTGTTTTATTTCCCACTTTTCTGGAGAAGAGATTCGGTGGACACGCTTCCGACTGTGGGTTTCATCTTCCTCAGCTAATGACCCCTGTAATTCTAGCAGAGATGATGGTCGGTCCGGATTACGATGAGCTTGTTCTTCGTCCCTGCACATGAAGTGTGAGTAGTGTAAAATTATGTTTAAAATGTTCCCTGGCAACCCTCCCACTTTATCTTCGTACAAACTGCTGGGCCAACATTTCATAAACGATGATTTGTTATTCACAAACTAAGCACCTTCAGATACGTAATAAATAATAGTTATAAAAACAATGGCATTCATGAGGAACTAGTGCAGGTATTCAAGCAACGCCCACGCACCACATGACAAATGTGTTACAAAATTTCAACGCAAAAGAAGGGACAGGAGATATTTTAAAATGACAACAGAGAGAACTGACATGAAACTAGCAATGATAATGGGCTTAAAGTTTTGAACTTTGCATATAAAAATCTAAATGCAAAGACTTAACTTCACAACAATGCAACTGCTGCAACTACAGTTACACATCTCCTGATGGGAACATTCACCATTCATTCTTCCAGCTATCAGCTACATTTGATAGCTGAAAGACTGCAAGCAAATACATTTACATCACATGTGTCAGAGAAGCTGAATGTAATAAGTACACTTACAACAAAACAGTCTGTCATGGGGGAATAACCCAACCTGGAAATTAAAGAAAGGTATCAGGCAAAACTTGGATAAAAATGTGGAAATGATCTGGGATTGGGGAATTATTACAGAGAATATCAGAACTATGGCCAGAGGAATTCTAGGTTATTGCAAGTTAAAGCAGCATAAAGCAGGGTCTGACAAAGAATGCCCAAAATTATTACATCAAGGGAGATACTGCAATGCTGGAAGAATCCAAACTAACGACCTGGTCTAAACACCCTTCTAAGAGAAACTAGCAGACACTGCAAGACTAACAAATTATTGCCTGAAAGACAAAATTAATAAACGAGAAACAAGAAGCACAGTTACAGAGTTGTAAAGAAGTGTAAATTAACCCCTACTCTAAACATCCTATTATGATATTTAACTATATTGAAGTAATATGTCAATCACAACTAAACGTTTTTATTGTTCTTAGAATTCAGTATTCTTTATGATAAGTTTCGGCCAACCTGGCAAGCTTCAGGTAACATACAATATATACAAAATACATGGGAGGAAATTAGCTCATAACCTACAAATTACAAAACAGGGAAGATATTCGACAATAATAATCCTTCAATCAGCCTATACTCAAGGTAAGAAAACTTGAAATCCATGAATCTACTTTACAAAATCTTGAAAAAGTAAAATTATACATTACAGTCAAGTACCTCACATGATATAACGTTAAACTGGCAAAGACAGAACTCCAAACAGCTGCAATAATAGAACTTCAAAATTTAGTTCAATAACATAACCTTCTATATATTATTATCACAAATGGAAAAATGAGCCCTCAGTTCTCCTTTTTAAAGAACTTCATGTTGCTAATTTCCTCCCAAGTCTTTTGTACATACGTATTGTTTATTACCTGAAGATTGCCAGGTTGGCCAAAGCACGTCATAATGAATACTAAATTCTGAAAACAATAAAAAGTTTAGTTGTGATTGATGAATTACCTCAATGTAGTTCAAGCATAAGTTAATTTATGAAGGGCTACCAACAGAGACCCTGTCTGCTTGCAGATTCCCACAAGATTTTGAACAGGCAGGATTACTTCTAGTGGCAGCTGAATGTGCATGAGATGTACAACATTCAGCACGACATACACATGTCTCAATCATCAGGACCTAAGTCTCGGTCTTTCAAGGCTGAGACTGCTAGTTAAAGACTGCAGAGCCATAATCTGCCAGGTACTGATGCAATTCTCACACAGTTGATCCATAAAGGAGACAAAACACTATGTTCTGTGATCCACAAACTTAGTAATTCTATGTCGAATAAGAAGAGATGCCTCGGCACTGAACGGAGTCTATCTTTGTAACTATTTGTAGGTGGGTGACAAACGTGACTGTGGTAACGTTCAATGTTTACCACTGTTACCAACTGAAAACAAAATGTTATCCAACAGTCTTCTCTCAAGGTTCACTCACATGTAGATGAGACTTCCACTAGAATGATCAACTATGAACACAAGAGACTTAGGCTAGAAAGGGAATGCTTACATCACGCGAGGGAAGGAATAAGCACAGATTCTCTACCATTTACCTATCTAGCGGCTACCTCCCCTCTGTATGGCTTCCCCTCCTCCCACCAGTTACAACCTGCATTACAGCTATCATTCTGCATCAGTCTGTGTGTTCTCAGGCTGTTAGTGGTGTTGACAAAGGGGAGGTTACGGCAGCAATCAGGTAATCAACTTTAACCCGACCACCAGTGTTCATGCTTTCCCTGATCCGAGTGAACAATGAGAAATCCAGAATGATAGTTTAAGACATTATTACAAAATTTAGGCTGAACTGATTCAACAAACTGCCCAATTACTTCACAGGCCCATATCTGGTTAAGATCATAATGACATATACACTTGTGACATCTGTGTTACTTAAAAGAAACTGTAGTATGAACACTTTGCACTGGAATTAAATGCCTGTAGTGATCCACAGAAGACCAGAATTTAAATGGGTGCTGCATAAGAGCAGATATATTTATATGATATTTGGCATTTTGAGCACCAAACTGCACGTTACATACAGGTATATAACATCTGGTGCCAAACAGTTAAAATTATACATCTTCTCGTAGTCAGCTTTAGGCCTGAAAGGTCGTCTGATGACAACTGTACAAAAAGACTAACAGCAAAATGATGAAACGCAACACTGCCAAAATCAGCAGCACAAAATATTACTGTGATGGCCATGAGCACTGGCAGGATCTTTGCAAGGCAGTGCAGATGTACAGTGATCACGTAGTTAATGATCAGTGCTGGACAAGAGTGTAACATAGCTGTCATTTAATTAAAATCCTTAATTTATCCTTAAAATAAAATTGTAAAAACTGTAAAAAATTTAGTTTCCTTTTTGTAGGGTTTTTATGGTTTGATTTTGTCAATTACTAAATGTCAAAATCCAAAGGTACGACCTTGCACCTCACTGCCAGCATCCCTGATGAGAAGAATGCTTGCTGACTTTTATGACATTTACACGAAAGCATAACCTACACATTAGGTAATAAACAGTACCACAAACCTGTCTTTTCCTAGTAATAAGTTGTTGCTTGTAGGATTCAAATCTTCACCTGTGTCTTGGTTGACGTCTTTCATTGAAAGTGAAACCTTCTGACCCGTGAATGACAAAACTTTCACCTTAAAAAACATAACAACAAGCAATAGATACAGGCAAGAAACAACATCCAGCAAGTAACTTCTAAGGATTGTCTTCTGATGTAACTTCAGTTGGGACACATTAAATCTAAAAGACTGTGGGTAACACAAACGTGGTACGTCACACCACCAATGTTGTTAAACAAACCACAAATGAAGGATTTAAATAACAGCACTGTATAAATTCCATACATTTGGAAGGCTTTTACTTCATCATTCAAGTAAAGACTCTGAATGAAGAACAAATTACTGAGAATATCTGAACCTAAGAGGAGTAAAATAATGAAGAAGCAAAGGAACTAAGACTAAGAAAATCAATACTTGGCATTATTCAATTAATACTGTTCATGATAATACTGACGGAACAAGCCAGGGCACAGAAAAAAAATTCTGGACGAAAAACCACAAGTAAAAAAAAGATAACGTGGGTACAGATGGGAGGATAATAGAAAATATATCTTAGATAGGATACACATGCGAATTGGACTGAACTGGCTTGAAACAAGGACTGACAGCATGCATTTGCAATCAAATTAATAAATTCTCACTTCCTAAAACAGATTATTGTTTGCTCAGCTACATAGCAAAGTAGCAAAGGAGATCTGCTGATGGAATTTGTTTGTGACAGTGAGAAAACTGGTTGTTCTGAACAAAGTTTCATGCCAGGGGCAGAAGAAAAAATAAAAAAGGATGAAACCCGTTATTAGATAAGTGAGGAACAGGTTTCTGTGCTTCTAGCCACTCATACCATGTGAAAAGAAATTCCATGTTCATCTCCCTGTTCACAATCCCCTTCCCATGTCATTCACTGCTATTAACCTACACAAATGGTAACAGATTTATAAATAATCCAAGGATCTTGAGTTTGATTCCATTACTACCAAATTACAGTGTATTACCAATTTACATAATATGCAGGTCCTACCTGAAGGCACAGAACATTCACGCACAGATTCAACGACACAAGAGAACTCTGAACTAGTAACAGTACATTACCTTAACTTTGTGTCCACGGGCAACAACATCGGAAACGTTCGTAACACGCCCCTCACGTCGCAACTGTGAAATGTGTACTAAACCCTCCCAGCGTTTTCTAAGACCTTCTAGTTGCACAAAACAACCAAAGGGCACAATATTTGCCACCTTCCCTGAGTAGATCTGTAAAAATTAAATACAGTATATTAGCTAAGCAGCAGCTTATCATGAAAAAAAAATCAGTTTAAATTTGCATTCTATTCAGCACCCACATGACAGTATCTATTTAAGGAATGAAGAAACACAACCCTTCTCAGCATATGCAAGAAAAAGTATATATCAAAGGATTATACAGCAAGAGAATATTCTAAAACAAACATGATGCCTGCTGAACAATTCAATGATAAATCTCTCCACTTGCATATAAATTCTACGTGATTATCTGTTCACGATACCTTCACGCAATCGCTGCTTTCTTATCTTCAGCCTTCACCCCTGACTTCATTTTATCTATCTGTTTTGGACATTTACCCTTTTCCTCCTCTTTTTTGTATTCCTTGCCATCCCTTTTATCTACCAGCCCTAACAACACTTCCCTGCCCTACCCTTCCTTCCATCTCACACTAAACACTTCACTTAAATATCGCTCACAGACAGCAGTGATCAAGACAAATCATGCGCTCCTCATGTGTGCCGTGGTAGCTGCCAATCAACATTACAAGGGTGGCTGCGTGCAACCAGAATTGGATGCCTTTCGCAGTTCCTTCAGTTTGGAGATGACATATGACAACTGCTACTTTTGTATGGTGACCAAAGGCATTACAAAAAGGCTAAAGATCAAAGAAGTATGGTGTATCCAAGCATACCTTAATGTATTGCTCTGGATCCACATGGTAAAGGCCCTCTTATTCCCATTCCACCTGTAGTCCATTGTCAGGTAAGAAAAGTGTAAGCTCAACTGCTTTACAAAGAATTTGTCAAAAATTTGATTGAGCAGTATCTCCTACTGGGTTGTAGAATGTCCGTGACAGTACACAGTTTACACTCACAGCTGGACTTCTTCAGACCAAATTTGGGTGATGTGAGTCAAGCACATGGGGAATGAATCCATTATGATATTGAAGCCATGGAGAAGGGACCACGGATGATGGACTATAGCAATGATGGGGAATTATAGTTTTATGAGATGAAACAAGTTACGAACAGCAAAGATGTCCGAACATTCACTTCTTGGGTCAGGCCTTAGAGCTTAGTTCTCATAGTAACAATGGTCTACCATGTCTTTGTCCTCATTTGGTAAGTTCTTGCCATGCTTTTGGCAATTACATGTTCTTATATCATGAAACATTTCACACTGTTAATAATGTTCTACATGAATGTTAATACCAGTATTTCTGATCTCGGGCTTCCGCCGCGATGTTGATGAGATCTGCCCTCTTCTGGGGTGTTACGCAGCACTGAGAGGTAATTCTTTACCAATGTTTCAGGACAACGTATTGGTCCGATCTTCAAGGGTCAAGAAGTCCAATGAAGCGGGCAATGTACAAACCACTGACACATTTGCAATCAGCATGGCTACTATGATCAATAAACACCAAAAACCCAGGACAAACACAAAACACACTAAGTTTCATCACGAGGTGTTACTGTTGCTAGTGTCCCAACCTGGACACAAGGCTTTCACTCACCACATAACAGTTCATCACCACGTTTCCTGCAGACCAAACCAAGAGTTCCTCACATTAAAATTATGTACCACCTCTGTTTTGATACGCGAGCACTGTTCCAACTTTCTTAGTATGTTTTAGGTCACCACGTTACAACATGCCAACTTTCGTGGTTTCTGACATGCTCTCTACTGCCTTTCAGCTGTGGCACTGACAGCACACAGCTACACAATATGCAAACAGTCGCTCCCAATCTGTTTTCTGCATTTGACAGCAATGTTGCCACCACTTTTCTCTACACATGTGGTTGCTCCAGCAAAATCACATCAACTAGTGGAAAAGCTCCACTGAAACTGAAATTGAGCAGGGAATAATTTCTTTCAAGTATTCATCCTTCACCCATTTTCTTCCTTCCCTTTGTATCCTTTGTACCCATACTTGCTTCCCCCCTTTCTCCACTATAACAGTCAGTTCATTAAACCTTTACCATTCGGATGGCACAATTTCAAACACAGAGACATCATGTATTTATGGAAACTACATACATTCCATGAGTATGATACAGCATATACAGTTGATCATGAAAATGTCCTTTAACACTTGCAAATGATACAAAACTCTGCTTACATAACCCTTTTCTCACCCACCTTTTCAATAGCAATGAAGTTATTAAATTTATAACATTTGTCAGTGGGTAAATGATACGTCTTTTCACAAGAAACCTAAACCATAAATCTGGGAGAGAAGATTTAGGAAAGAAAGAAATCATTTTCCAGATTTGACACCAGGTAGTTGACAGCAGAATTCATGTTTCATGTTCACTTTGCTTTGTAAGACCCATATGAACACAGTGCAAACAAAACTGTTTATCTGTAGCGACATCCAAAAATAAAATTCTTACACACAGTGCCTAGAATGTTAAAATAAATGAGCCAAATAAATTAAAGACATAATTTATGCTGGTGCATGCAGACAAAAAATAATTCAATAAAGCCGTTTGGTTTTCACTTTACATTCCAAGAAGGCCATTGCTACTTAACACTTTCATGCTGGAATTAAATACCCAGAGAAAGCTGGAGAAGACTGGAATTTAAATGAGATCTGCATAAGGAAAGCCACTAAATGCCACCACCTTAACCTGACAATCCACCTGTTGGGCATAATGGTTAGACCTCATGTTAGACGCTGAGAGATGAATAATACAGTCTCTACCCAACCCCAAGACCCATGCGTTATTTACCTTCCCAATGTCAGGTTCAGAAGCCACTGACTGCTCTCCAACGCCTTCTGCAACCTTCTTATCTCTCTCTCGACTTCTTGAATGGCACTGTCTTCTGTCATCACTGGGACTAGCACTCAGATCTCTTGGCCTCCCTCTTCTGCTCCTTCTCTCTCTTCTCTCCTGACTTCTGTTTCTGTCTCTGCTTTTGCTCCTATTCCTCCTATTTCTGTCCCTATCTCTTTCCCTACTTCTGCTCCTCCTCTCCCTGTTTTTCTCACGATTTCTACTTCTACTTCTCCTTTCTCTTGCTTTATCTCGGCTCCTACTCCTGCTTTTCCTACGTTTTTCTCTGCTATGGCTTCTCCTCTCCCTTTTGATGTCAGAACCACCTTCTCTGTCATGACTGTGACTTCTTCCATGCCTCTTTCCTCCACTTGAAATTTTCTTTGATGTATCCTGCGTACCTACAGGTCCTGAGTCACCACATTCACTTGAGCTGGAAGAACTTGGCTCTTCCTTCACCTTTGAAATGCTGTGTAAAAAGAAGCAAAGTCAGTCAGCACCTTCTTCAAGAGCATATTTCCAAAAGTCATTACAAAATTTTCATATTAAAACAGTCATGCAGTACTTCATCTAGTACATGTAAAAGTCACAGTCCATCATTTTCTTTCCTGCGTCAAACTGGGACTGGAATCCCTGGTCCAATGTCTGAATACACAAACAAGAGCACTCAAGACAGCCAAATACGCAGATGTTTACATTATGCAGGGGAAATTCACCTGTGGAAGATCTTATACAGTTCTGGGGTAGGAAGTCAGAATAGGAATTGTGAAAATTAAGGAAATGCAAATGAAGAGTTCACCAGGCATCCACTTATTGTTCGTGAAGCAAGGATTTCAGAGACAGCAGTTATTAACATTAGATCAGGGCTGCACAAAACCCAGACACTGGGTTGCCCAAGCAAACATCTTGTAGGGAGGCACCTAATATTTGAGGGTCCTTGGTATGAAGCTTGCTCCATGTCCCCCCTTCTGGCACCTAGAATTTTAAGGTGGCTCCTAGACTTTTTAAAAATTTGTAAACTCTTGCATTAGATAGATAATTAGCCTAAGCAGGGCAGTGTTTGTCAGTCTGTTGTTCCACTATAACGTTCTTCTGATGCCATTTCCATAAAAATGAAATGTAAAAGTGAATTATTTAATACAATCAAGAAATAAAACCAAATTTGTGTTACGTTACAGAATTATTTAACACAAAATTTCGTGTTTTTTGGTCCATGTAGCGTAATATAGCAACCAGTATTTATTGACCACATTACAAACGTACAAGTACAACAGAGACCATGAAATGGTACGCAGTGTTTGATACAACCGCTAGTTTCAATTGTCACCATCAACCCATTTGGACATGTCCACTGCAGATTCAGTCTGATGTGGCCAATTGTCCAGATCCATTGTTTGCATTATGTGCACTTCGTATGCAGGCCAACTGACATGCTGGTGAAAGTCACTGTCAATGCATTTGGACACATGTACTGCAAATTCCTTCTCATGCAGCCAACTGTCCAGATTCAGTGTTTGTACTAGGTGGATTTTGTAGACAGGCAACTTGACATGTTAGTGTGAACTTCCCGCACACTTATCCTGAAGCTTGAAATTCTCTGCCAGCATGACAAATGGATTTCCCCAGACTGCACCAAAATGCCTCATGAACTCCATCTACTGTGTCAGCATACAAAGAATGCTTACCTGTGCTGTCCTTATATGAAGCACCGCCTGTCTCCTTAAACCATTCTGCTCAGATCTTAACCTTTTAAAGCCTAGTGGTAACTTTACGTACCGCCAGGTTTAACATTAAAAAATTCTACGTGGTGCCCACATTGCGTTTATGTGTTTTGTGTGGATCTCAGAACAAACAGCAACTTTTGCCTTATAAAACATTAAGAGATTGGTTTTTATAACTGAAGTGGAGAGTGTTTACAGTGCGGTACGCACTGAGTCCTTATATAAAACAGATACGCTTCGTCTTTTAGAGGGTTAATTCAGATTAACCTTTTAAAGCCTAGCGGTAACTTTATGTACCACCAGGTTTAACATTAAAAAATTCTATGTGGTGCCCACATTGCGTTTATGTGTTTTGTGTGGATCTCAGAACAAACAGCAACTTTTGCCTTATAAAACATTACGAGATTGGTTTTTATAACCGAAGTGGAGAGTGTTTACAGCGCGGTATGCACTGAGTCCTTATATAAAACAGATACGCTTCGTCTTTAAAGGGTTAATAGACTATACCCCAGGTACCGGTAATGTTGTTGCACCTTAAATGCAGACTTCAGCTCCCATGACCACGTCACATCATAAGCAGATGGAACGGCCACCACACTTTTTTGTATAATCATGCATAAAAAGTAAAGATAAGCTCTTTACCCTGTAATCTTACATTTCCAGAGAAAGTTCACGGGTTAAAACACAGCAGAATTCCTTTCATTGGACTCGACCAGACTGGTGCCGGATTATCAAATATTCCAGATTATCTGACAGTATGTATACTGACCTAAGTTCTTCCAGGTAACTTTTGTTACTGCTGCTATACTTGTGCTGTGCAACTCATCAGACAAGTATGCAATCTGGATATCTCCTACTCTGCTGGTTTTCCACATTTCACAGCCAGCCCTCAGAGAATGTGAACTATAAACTATCAGATCAGCAGCACAAACTTCACCTGTCTTAACCCATTGTTCATTAAGTTTGTCTCTAAGATGTGTTCAGCCACAATGTCCACACAGCTTTACCAAATGTCAAAGGTATTTTTTAAGCTCACTATTAGACTGTGCTAATATTTCATCTTGTCAGTAACAGACATAAACTTTCTGCACTTTTGTATTTTTTGGGCCACAAAATGTGCCACAACATTGTAATAACAACACTTGCTGCTATTTAAATATAGCTGGAAGGGCAGAATGGGTACCAAATACAGAAGTCAAGTAATACAGACAACAAAACCAAGTACAGTGACTGTAAATCTACAATGACCTGCATACAACAGCAAAACTAAGTGAAAATGCAAACCTTATCTGTGATGGTGCCAGAGCTTCCAGTTCTGCCATTGCATCGTTCACAATATCATCTTCTGCCGCCGATTTCTTCTTCTCTTTCTTCCTTTTGTCAGCACCACGTGACTCAAACTTCGGATCATTTGGTATTGCCAGACCTGGAAACTTTGCTGCAAGCCTGTCCTTTTCATTCTGTGGCTGAGATGATGCTTCTTGTCGATGCTTAGGTTTCATATGTTGAATGATACGCAGCAGGTTTGCAATGAATGAATCCTGAAAAGCATGGTTCACATGTATGTAAGGGTAGCTGGAATCATAATTTTTAATTCTCTCTACTAGCAAATCTTGAAGATTTCAGCACTAATACTATAGGAATAAACATTTGCAATTAAACATTTTCTGACAAATCTTACATGAGCAATCTTGTAATGCTACATGATTAGCCATGTACACATCACATGAACAAATCACAGAGAACCAACAATGTACACACAGAATGTAGAATTAACAACTGTTTATTTCATCACCAACATGTTTCAGTCTTTTTTATAGGACCATCTTCAGAAAGATTTGTTTGAAAACACATACCAAAGTTCACACACAAGAGAGTTAAAAATATTAAAGGTCAAGGTCACCCCATGACATCCCTATGCAGGGAAGAGGGGAGGCAGATGTATAGCTCCTACCCATTCACAACCTGGAACTAGGAGGTGGGCGGTCAACACCACGCTCCAGCCACTTTACCCTTAGGAAAGACTTGGTACCCATCGTATAAGATGCTGGGTGGGCCTTGAGGCCTGTCTGGATGGCACAGGAAATCTCACCCCAACTGGGACTTGATCCCTGGCACATCCAGCCTGTAGCGAGTCACTATGCTCACTATGCTATTCCAGTCCTGTTTAAAATATTGGTATAAAATACACATACTCATATAAAATGTACAGTTATGCTGTCCTTGTATGTTTTCACACTTCAGACTAATATACACGCCATCTACCATTAATTTTGAGTCTAAAATACGAGATATCAATAACAGGAAAATTCAGGTGTGATCATGTATACATGCATGTATACATGAATATAAGAATTTAGATAGCCTACTTAGAGTTATGTATTTGGTGGCTTTTAGTACGAGGGTAATTCAAAGAGTAAAGGCAACATGTGAATTAAGCAAGTACCACCACCAATAGCAGCCAACCAACTGTAGCCGGCTGTAACTCGATTCTGACAGGTTTCAACATGCATTGCCCAGCACTCCATTGTCAGTCTGGCTGAAGCGGTGACTATGCAAAGGTGTATGCTGCACTTTCCAACTGCACCATCATTGAACAACGGGCCATGATAAGATTTCTTTGGGCAGAAGGGCCAAACCTGCTGACATCCATCGAACAATGTTAGCATAGTATGGTACTGTTAACAGCATGAGTCAGAGAAAAGTTTACGAATGGGTAGCAAGGTGGAGGAACGAGTGTGACGAAGCTCGATAGGGGCACCCGTCAATGTAGCAATCTCAAGGCAACATCAATTGTGCTAACACTCTCATTCGAGAAGACCGAAGGATTACTGTGTCTGAAGTTGCTGCTTTGCTAGACATTATCTCCGGTTCTGCCTATGTTACTGTTGTGTCCATTTCACTTCGTTTGTGGTTAGTACAAGAACTGCCTTTACTTTTTGAATTACCTATATATAAAGGTATGATTAATAAAGGTAGCAGTAATTGCATGAAGTTCTAAGATTGGAGAAGCTTTTGTTACAAGATAACCTACCCTGGTGGAAACAACAATCAAAAATGACTTGAAGTTTTATACATCAAACATCTGCCACAAAACTATATTAATATGCTGTAAAATGAAAGGTGTCCTATCATGTTAAATAAAATGAAACACAGTGCACAAAAAGCAGTTAACTTAACTGTTTAAATGTCTTGCAAAAGGTTTAAAGATCTCCCTTTACTTACTGAAAATTCAGCTCCATTTTCTACAAGTACTTTTTTGAAGGCATCAAAGCAGTCATTCTTCTCAGCAAGGGCTATTATAAATTCAGCTGCAATTGTAAAAAACAGGAACATCAGAAGCACACATGACCAGAACCACAAACATAATCCTTGCAACATGACTTACTTGACATTATTAGCAAACACACTCTATAATCAGGATGTCCAAGAAGTTGTCTTTTAAAGCAGAGACCTAAGAAGGTGTTTTGAAGTATATGATGAAAGAGAAAGTCTGGTGAGCAACCTCACATCAACTTGACAGGAGCTGAACTCGTTTTCCACTTAACAGGTGGACACTGTTCAAATTCACTGCTGTAAGTAATCACTAGGGACCTCTCAATTTCTAAGAGACAGGCTAACTCTGTTGGCATCGTGACTAGGCCATCATCTGGACAACTGAGAAATTACAGCTCGATTCCCAGAGGGGGTAAAAAATTTTGTATCTTCCAAGGCACCCGCACTGGGTCCATGGCCCACCCAGCCTCCTATTCAATGGTTAGTGGGGGCTCTTTCTCTGGGGACAAAGCAGCTGGGGCAGGGAGTTGACCACCCACCTACAGCTTGTTACAGTTAAGTTCACAAGGGGTGGAGTATAGCCCCATGCAATTTTCAGTAAAGTCTTCTCAGACAGACAGCTGTGCTGACGTGTAAAGATCTTCTGGTGTTTTAAGGACTGACTCTGTCCCCATCAGCAGGTGATACTAATGACTTGGTGCCCTGCCGTCCACTACATAGACCTGCATCTGGCTGGGTCTCAAGATGGAATGCAAATCAATACAGCGAGTGGGCAGAGTCAAAGATCAAAGAACTTGGCATTGGTTGTCCACTGATATCTATGGAGACTGTTTAAGTATAACAATTACAGGTTTCCATGTTCAGCTTAACGTGAAGCCAGCCTTTCTGAAGTTTTCTGGATGGGGTTGTATCTCTATTGCTTCTTTCACCACAAGGTCCATGCAAGCAGTTGTCTTATTCAATCTAAGGGTTTTTCCAAATTGAACTTCGTGTACCGTGTTTATTATATGTTCTGCTACAGGACACTTTTCTGGTTGGCCATGTCATAAGTGTTTCATACATTCCTGACATCTGATTTCAATTGTCCCAGATGTCTGGTTCACATACACCTCACCACATTCACATAGGATGCAGTCTTAACCTGAGCACAAGACAGAGAAAAACTGCTGCGTTCTCACTCTTACCATTATGTCCTTGTGGAAAAGAACTGCTGGTACCAAATAGATGGATGGGTAGGCACACACCGGAGCCAGACTGGACGAGGTGGCAAAACGAAAATGACTTAACCTTATCAAAGAACCGAATTCCAATCCTGCAGCCACAAACTACAGTGACTGAGCAATCCTGGATGACTAGCTATGAAAAATATAAACAATAATTTCACACCCATCAAGTGTGATAGATTTTTGAGTTAAACTTCTGGCCTCCTTACTTTCAAACAGGGTGGCCAGGTTTTATTGTGTATAATATGTGGGACACAATTACAGTAATAAATCTTGTTTAACTGTACTGTAAGTTTGTATGCCTCTTCAGCTGTGAAGCTGCAACTCCTGTTGTGACTAAACATACAACATAATGCCAATGAACAACTCTACGGTACCAGAACCTGAGGGTTTAACACTGCCTGCACCAATTCAGCCCTGGTACGTAATTTTGACAGTATAAACCATCCAAGACTTGTGACAGACACCAGCACAAAAAGCAGAAAATGGAGATGCCAACATCTGTATGGCTGTTCATTTATCCTCTGCTTTTAACACTGTTACACAAGATCCTACAGGACACCACTTCATGACACATTCACAAACAGTTAAGTAACCTGTGACCTACTGCAAAACACACGTGTGTGTGTGTTTTTCTGCACATCATCCATAAGTTTCTGGTCATGCTCTACCACACACCTTGTTTATTTCCCTAAGTTCAGTCTTAATATTATCTTCCCATCCCCGCATCATTGTTCAAGTGGTAATTTCCCATAACATACCACAAAAAAATTTGTATGCAACTCTTGTTACCCAACTGACATTCACATCAAACCCACCTTAACCTTTTAAAAACTAGCACTTACTTAACCTATCATCAGGTTTAACGTTCACAAATTCTACGTTCTGCCCACACAGTGTATTTATGTGTTTTGTGTGGATCTCAGAACAAACAGCGATCATTTCCCTATACAGCATTAACTGATTGGTTTTTATAACCGAGATGGAGTGTGTTTACTGCGTGGTATGGACCGACTTCTTGTACAAAACAGACACTGTTCGTCTTTAAAGGGTTAATATACTTGATTTCGCATGCCTAACCATACTTGGTAATGCGCGTACATCACAGAACAAATTATTATGTATGCCCGCCATACGCCGCTTACTTGCATCTTTCTGACACCACAGTACTTCTCAGTCTTGTGTTTTCAAATACTTGATATACGAGTACGAGTTATTTATGCACACAAGCCACACGTCACAAACATACACATGTAACAACCAATAAAATAACATGAAATACACCTGTTCCTTTATTTGCACTTCTTTCATTAGTCACTGGTGCCTCACTGTACATGCCTGGGTTCAAACCCAGGCCAGTCCATGTGGGGTTTGTGCTAGACAAATGTGAACTGGGACAAATTTTTTTTTGAGTAAAGAAGTTCTGCCCTGTCAGTATCATTCCACAATCCTCCATGCTCATTCATTCATTCATTCATTCATTCATTCATTCATTCATTCATTCATTCATTCACTTGCCTCACATAAATGCTACATAACCCCAGCAACTGACAGTTATGTTTAGAGTCTGACTGGTGTTGGTTCGTGGTTGCATTCTTTTCAAAATGTGATCAAACCCCACTTTGTGCCATTCAAATTTCAATTATCACTGTCTGCTGTGCAGGGAATTCCCAAATTATCAGTAACTCTGACAGCATCGACTATGAATATGATCACCCATTATATTACTTTACATTACTGTTTGGCAGTATACACACTGCTGCCAACATAAAAGGGAGGTTTTGTGCTGTGTCAGCAAACTTTAGACTATGTTAGCTTGTGTACTTTGATATGTAAGTACAATCTGACCTCTTTTAGATTCTGTAGTGGCAGAGGGCCACTACTGCATAGCAAACATTTTCAGTTCACCAATTTGTTTTCATGTAACTAACTAACTAACTAACTAACTAACTAACTAACTAACTAACTAACTAACTAACTAACTAACTCACTAACTAACTAACTAACTCCATGGAGCAGAGGCCTTCTTGAGAAGCTAACAGTTTCTCAGCTAGTCAAGAAATTCCCTGCATTTTATGGAACCCGAAGGTTCATTACCGCATTCACAAGAGCCCCCCACCTGTCCCTATCCTGAGCCAGCTCAATCCAGTTCATGCCCCCCATCCCACTTCCCGAATATCCATCTTAATATTATCCTCCCATCTACGCCTGGTTCTCCCAAGTGGTCGCCTTCCCTCGGGTCTCCCCACCAAAATCCGGTATGCACCTCTCTCCTCCCCCATACGTGCCACATGCCCCGCCCATCTCAGTCTTCTCGATTTGATTACCCGAATAATATTTGGTGATGAGTACAGGTCGTTAAGTTCCTCGTTATGTAGTCTTCTCCAATCCCCCGTCGCCTCGTCCCTCTTAGGCCCAAATATCCTCCTCAGCACCCTATTCTCGAACACCCTCAGTCTTTGTTCCTCCCTCAGTGTGAGAGACCAAGTTTCACATCCATACAGAACAACAGGTAAAATTATAGTTCTGTATACCCTAATCTTTGTGTTTTTGGATAGTAACCTGGAAGACAAAAGATTCTGCACCGAATGATAGCAAGCATTCCCCGACTTCAATCTGCTCTTAATTTCTTCATGAATGGAGTTTCGATTCGTTAGGGTTGCTCCCAAATATTTGAATTCTTCCACCCTTTCAAAGGATTTATTATCTATAATTATGTTGTGATTGTGTCCTGCATTCTGATTTCGAGACATGACCATGTACTTAGTTTTCTCAGCATTTACTTCTAGACCAATCTCCTTACTAGCAATCATTAAATCTTCTGCATTTTTCTTTATACTATGTATGCTTCCGCCCAATATATTAACATCATCAGCATAAACCAGAAACTGATGTGTACCATTCAATGTCAAGCCCTCCTGGTTTGCCTGAACCCTCCTAATGGCATATTCTAAAGCAAAGTTGAAAAGCAATGGCGACAGGGCATCTCCTTGTTTCAACCCATTCTTAATAGGAAACGTGTCAGACATGTGTTTGCCTACCCGAACTCTGCTACACGTTTCACTTAGACACATTTTTATTAACCTTACTAGCTTCCTGGGGATACCGAACTCAATGAGAATATTATACAAGACCTCCCTCCTAACTGAATCATAGGCTTTCTTGAAGTCTATAAATAGCTGATGCACTGCCTCATTGTATTCCCATTTTTTCTCAAGTATTTGACGAATGCTGAATATATGATCAGCAGTTGACCTGTTACGTCGAAATCCACACTGATGATCCCCAATAATTTCCTCTGCATATGGAGTTAACCTTGACAAAAGAATGTTGGATAAAATTTTGTATGTAGTCGACAAAAGTGATATGCCTCGATAGTTACTCAAATCTGTTTTATCACCCTTCTTATAAATAGGCACAATGACCGACTCCTTCCATTCCTCAGGCAATTCCTCCTTATTCCAAATAGAAATAATAAGTTTATGGATTTCAGACCGAATAATCCTACCCCCTGCTTTAATCAATTCTGCTGGAATCTGATCAATACCTCGTTATTTGTGACTTTTTAGTTTTTCAATAGCCATCTCAACCTCAAAGGCACTGGGCTCAGGCACTAGTGGCTCTGCTGTGTGTACTTCAGTCTGCCTAACATCACTAACCCCGTGTATATTCAACAGCTTTTGTTTTCATGTAAACCAATACAAAATACATGTAACTATGTGATTTGCAATGCAAATGAATTCTAAAAGTAGCAATGTTCCAGTTTTTTTTCGGTAGACATTATTAGTTTAGTCTAAATACAAAATTGTTTTCCAGGTTACTGACAACTTGATGTATAGCACATGAAAGTGTTCAGATTTCGACTGTAAAATTCCTTCAGTATCTCAACATTGTGTTATAGCAGACTGTCCTCTCATACATGTAGTTTCAGTTAGAGTCGTGTTTTAAAGGAACCTAACCTCAACACAAATCGACGTACTGTTTATGTGCGCGTGCGTGCATTCTGGACAGTAGGCGGGATATTAATATCTGAACTGCATAGTAAGCACATTCTGATTTTATGTTCTAAATTTATTTCATTATACTTTATTTGATGGCGCTACCTATGTTCTACAATTAATCGAATTCTGTGTTACGCACACTTTCACAACTGTTACATTGTACATACTCGGCCCGCGTCATGGGGTTAATAATATAATGAACATTGCCAACTACATACCTAAATCCTTGTCGTTTAAACCTAGATGATTTTCAAGTTCTGTACAAATTTTGGACACCAATGACAAATGTTCAAGTTTCTCAACTTCATTCATATTTTCTACTCGATGTGCACAGCAAACATACGCCACTCTAAACGTAAACTACATGCCATTCCCCAGCTGATCACTTCGTCCGTCGTTCTTCTTTAGTTTCTCCCCATCGCAGCAGAACAGTCACAACCACAGGTTACCGCCCTTATCCACAGTGCGTTTTCTATCCGTGGTCAAGACCACATCGTCACTTTTCCGAATAGGACGGCGAACTTCACAACCAAGCAACGTGCTTTTAAGCGAATATTGAAGTTTCCACTGTGGCGCTGCGCCTCTGGCTAAGTGTTTGCCGATGTTGTGAAGGAACATGTTGCCCGGTTGCCCTCATCTTGAAGAGCTGAACATCCTTGAGAAACGATCTCGAACGATTGGCCACAACGTGTTTACCGTGTCGACGCTTTGAAAAGCCATCAGGCACAGGCATAAACTACAATACAGACCAAACACTTTATATACAAACCATAAGTAACTAACCAGAAGTGAGATCTCAATCTTAAAGATATTCATAAAAGTTTGTTTTATGTATTGCCCGAAACTGAGTTCCAAGTCAAAATATATATGTGACCAACAATGCAAGAGATATCAGCTTCTCAGCTCTGATCGAAAGATTTGATCATCAAGGTGGTCAGCAAAATGCACATTATGTGCGTTTCTTTGCCTGCGCATCTCTCTACTTTCTGATAAAGTGGTAAAGGATTTCCACTCGACGCTGCATAACACCCCAGCCGAGCGCGCATCTCACCAGCATAACAGCAGAAGTCTCAAGGCACGGACACTCATATTTCGCTTCACCGGATCTACCAGCTCATGACAGAAGCAGCAGCAGCCATTACTTTGAGCACGGATTACTTACGTGCTCTAACTCTCTGTGCTTGTAGGCATGGTTCTCGGGTGGGCGCAAATTTTGAAAAGTATTTGTGGACTTCCAGAACCGTAAATACGGCATACATGGAGCACACTAGACGTATTAAAACCCATGATCAACAATCAAGATATGCTACACATATCCCCAGAAATGGCTAGTTTCCAAACAACAGACCACAGCACAGGAAAAACACTGCAAATGCCATAAACGATGGTATATGAACACAAAAGATAACTTGAAGATGTATGTACAGATTAGGGGGCCGGGCATCACGATGGACAAGATGATGGGAAGACACTAGACTGTGGGGGTAATAAATGAGGGACATGGCCCCTACACACCAGTGCAGTCTCATTCATGGACACACCACCATCAAACAGGGCTACTGCATGCTGACAACATACAAACAGTAAGTGCTGTTTGTATGCTGCAGGAAAATGTAAAAAATCCTCCTGAGAAAGCCCCTGATGGTGAAAAAAAAGTTCATAAATGTTGGGCCTACTGTAACAAACTACAATATGTGTGGCGATTGTACTAGACAGTGAACAGTGCGTATTCTACAGCACAGCAGTATTTCGCCCAGTATAAAATAAGTTATTGACACATAACAACAAAATTAATATAGGAATAAAATATTCATTACTGTTAAAACTCTAACTTCCACAGATATGCTGTAATCATCACAAGTCATAACAACATTCATTATTCCTCAACATATCACACATTACTGTCTAGTTGATTCCATATTTAATCCAGTCACAGAATATACTGGGAACAACTACGAATATTAACTATGGTTCTGTGTTCACCTTAAACCACACACAGGGCAAACTGATGGAAGTACCCCTGAAACATATACTTTTATATTTTTAAATACAGGCTGCACTAATTTTCCCTAAAATCCACTTTCTGTAATTAGTATACAATCTGCACTGAAAGGAGTTTCAATTTACAGGGGACAAAAATATTATCTTCCTTTCCATATCATATATCATTAGTCTCTTTGTCATTCCAAATTTATCGGCACTTCTGAATGTTTTCTCCCTGCACAACCACATTCCGTTTTCACACTCTGGTACAAGGTGAAAAATGTAACAATACCATACACTTTAAATTTAGTAAAAAGCTCTTATGCTTAATATGTCTGTTTAAGGGCGACCACTGGCTCACGTTTGTACATTTACATGACTACCAGTTATGTCCACTGAACATTCAACATGAATATTTTGACACTTCTTATCTGTAGGAATTATTTCCACATGTAACCTTTCCCCTGATCCGTTATTATACCTATCACTCCCTGAGGAGCACTCTGAAAAGAAGATTTCACTGAATGTGCACACCACATAACTTCTTGGACAAAGATTCAGACTGTAATATGGATTGCCCATCTCACTGCCATTTGCTGCCACCCTCACTTCTGTCTTTTCTTGAATCCTACCAATGACCCATCTTCCTCCACAGTCAGTCATAAACAATATCCTACTATGTACATGTAAAATTGATATTGTGGCTACGTAAGTGTTTAAGTTCATTTAGAATGTTAAGTTTAATGTTTGCCAAATTACTCTGGAAGAAGTGAAGCACTTTTAAAATTATGGCAGGAATATAATTAATTTCATGGAGCAGTCCTTAACAAATCCTGAATTCCTCAAGTAGTCAATACATTCCTCATATTTTATTGAACCCCAAAGCTCATTACCATGTTCACACAATATCCCGCCACTTGTCCCCATCCTGAGAGAGCTGAAGCCAGTCAATGGCCTGTCTATAATAGGAATATGTAAATTCAGCAGTCC
>BLKM01000939.1:266332-285546 GCA_013340265.1 Coptotermes formosanus
GGGGGACTTTTCAGTGCAGCCTGCATTTAACAACAACAACAACAACAACAATAATAATTTATAGCTACAAACATGTATTTGCAGTAACTGCTGTATGAGCACTGACCTAGGTAACTCCCTGCATCACAGGATTTTTATAGGATACTTTCTTTAGCTGGACATATTACATGTCAGATGTCTCACATTTACAATGAAACGTGACAAGTGAAATATGAGACAATTAACTCCTTCTCCGGCTGCTGTGCATGGAATAGCCAATTAAATCTGCAATAAGCTGCAGAAACTTTAAAGTCTTCAAAATGTTTGTTTCTCAGAATACTAAACATACAGCAGGAGTAAATAACTGTGGTGAGATAGTTTAATGATATAACACAGCCACCTCCTTGTCATTTCTGATACATGAAAATATAACGTCAGAAATAACCAATAAATATTACGGGTGAGACAGTGTCTGGTTAAGTATGGGCCACCAAAACACTAGTTCAACACTGGAACAACTGCACATCTGGTACACTTCATAGTATGTTACGTGTTCAATTCCATTTACTCCCAGTAAGATGTAAAACAAATAGTGGCTTTGACTTTGTCAGAGGTGAAGGACGGGAAAGAAAAAAAAAATTCTCACACGACCCTACATCACAAGGGCACATAATTTAAAATATAAAATCCTATGAATATAACACTAGACGTTACTGCTACATAACATGGCAATGTCCAACAAATACACACACATACACACACTTAAAATAGACCTGCTGGACAGGAGACAAGTCTCCACGCCACTACAATAATACACAGCTCTCAATCCTGAAATTTCACAGCTTCTTCTTTGTAAAATTTTCACACACTGCTTCATATTACAAATGTCACTGATTAACTTACAACTTAGTTTCACACAGTGTATCAGTGATCACACCCCTTCATGAGGAACCTGAAATTTTATGTAAGGTAGACAGTTCATATTTTGCAACAAAATGTAAGTTCCAGGTTAAATGACCTTGCATTATATAACCAACTAATGTGACTAAAGACAGAAGGGTGCATAACATTAACACAGAAACTCACACTTTCATCTGAGCAGAACATTATACAACAATTTTTAATTTTTGAAGTCAACAGTACTTCTAGGAATTCAATACTGGGATACAGGACAGAACCCTTTAAGTCTTAACATCACTTAACATTATCAGTCTTATCACTTCCCATAAACATTTTGGGCCTCAATATGAAAGTATTTCATTTTTGTCTTATGGAGGTTTTGCACTTTGTTTTACTAACTTGGCAAACTGCCCTCACAGAACTAAAATGTATTCCTCCTTTGTGTACACACAGTTGCCACACACACTGTTTTGCAGTTCTTGTGTCTCTTATTACTCTTGATATTCATTCACTGTACTGCAGGTATCATTTACAGCCAAAAGTAGAGATAATATACCGGACAATCATACACTACATTACATTACTGGAAAATCAAACATACACCAGATATACCACAGGGCTTAAAGCAGCAATACAGCAGTGTGCCCACCGGTAAGTTTGAGCAGAGATCCAGCGATGTTCGTGACTAATGCTGAAGTCCTATCGAAAACCTAATCCCAGTCCCAGGACAAAATTTCATTATATCTGCTGTAAATTCACTGACAGTGTTTACACATGTGTCATGGATCTCTGCTACATGGCTGCAACCCTTTCCCTTCAAACGTACATTTGAACATATGTTGCCATGTGTGTAACCAAATAATGTTCTGGAATTGATTTGTGCTTTGCTTCACACAAAAAGTTTTATGTTTTATATCATGTGGCTGCAAAACATGTTTATAACTTCTCAAATGCAACCAAGAGAAACCTCTGCTTCAAACCTTACGGACTTACGGGGATAAATTATATTTCCTTATATTTTATGAAATACATTGGTATAAAAAGTTTCAAATAAAGTTAATGAAGTACATGTATGCTATTCACAAAATCTTTTTTCTGACGAACTGTTTCTTAGAAAAGGAGATCTGAGTGTGGAGATGACTTTAGATTCCTGCACAACAGCAACAGAAGACAAGATTCAAAAGAATTCACCACTGTCTTTGAGCACATTAGGATTCTAAACAATCAGAATTCACAGGCTAACAAATATGGTTTCTCTGTAATCTGCTCCCCAAAACTGACACTTTCGCTCAGAAAAAATGAAGTGTTTGGGAGATAAAGAGTGTCCGAACTGAAACTTAAGTGACTTTTCTGAGACTGTACATGTCCATGCCCATCAGTCCAATGACTCAAGGCACAAAGGCTTCATACAAACTATATAGATGTCACTGGAACATAATCATACAAATATCACATTTAAAAGTTACAATGATTCATGAAAGCAAGATATTTCACACGGTTCTCATGCTGGTATTTTGCACTGCGTCTCAGAATTACAGCCGATAAAATCAGCACACTTTTCACGAATCTATTACCATACAAAACATTATGACTGTACACTGAATTGCTGTGTTATTCTCATCTCTGACGTTAGCACTCCTGCCATTTTAATGTTGCCTGGAAATTAAAAATCATCAAGATGACAAGATCCCCAGTAGAATGATTTTTGTACCAAGTTTAACGACAGCTGGTCAATTAGTGTCCGTAATAGTGGCAAAATGCAATTGCCTAATAGGATTTCTTCAGAGTGCTAAAAATAGCAGAATGTAAGTACAACTTCACTACATTATAGAACAATTAACATGCACCAAAATCAGGGACATGTACAAGAAAGCTTAATGTTAGGAAATACATACTACAATTATGCTGTCTTGAATAATATTTTGTATGCAAAGGCAGTAGATAATGAAAGCCTTACATTTTGACTTTGGCTTCTCAAACAAACATAGAAGTTTATCCCTTCAGTACATGATTAATTTCCCTCATCTTGTGGAGGCTGATGAAGGCTCACCTCATTATCACACAAGCTTTTACATTTAACTCACCAATCTTACATTATTCAACACAGGCATTGCAACTGGAGGGTTTATATAGCATTAAATGAAATTGGAAGAGCATCATTAATAGGAAGTCAACGTTTAAAATGCGGCAATCGCAGTCTATTGGAAAGTATCATTGCAGTAATCACTTGGAGAGACACGATACACTACTGGGTGCCTGCATATCACAAAAACAGTACCACCAAAGACAAAGCTAATGGCTCTATCCAGGAATTTGTCACAGCTTTACAAAGGAACCGCAACACTAATACAACGTCCATTAAAAATTCAATGAACTGTACCTTTAGCTGCTCCCCTCCCTTCTCCCATATTCCTTTCCCATACATTTCATTTCTCCGTACTATAATCGTCCCTGCCCCCTTTTTTCATGCTTCTTGGCAAATACCTCTAGCCATCAACAATGCCATCACATCCTAGAGTGGTGTTACAATCAAGCGTGAGAGAAATCGTGCATTATATAAAGCATATTACATACAAAAGCACCTTCAGTAGACATGCTTCATAACTTTGTGTATTTTAGAATTTTAATATTTTAACATTTTAATCATTCCAGTAAAGGCAACACAATACCTAGATAGCATGTTGGGCTTGTACTCCTCTGTTCTAAATAACTGCCAGATGATGGCACACCGGAGCCGAAACATGTGGGAGTTTAATACTTGTCTTCAATTGTATTTTACTAAGTGCACACTGTATGTTGATATATTAATTTACAACACATGTTTGATATCTTAAGAAGACACTCCTTACAATGAAAACTCACTGCATACATTTAAGGCATAACATTTATAGTGGAAAAAGAAGAAGTAACGTTGACAAATACTATTCAACATTAATGTTCAGTTGTTTTAAAACATTTTCTGACACATGGACCAATAAAACAGGAACATTTTCTGAGAACATTCCCCATTTGTCTGTCCCTCATGGTACAGCAAAAATAACAGTTTACAAATTTAATCATTATACCATATCTAAAGTGAATAGCAAGATGGAAGGGTAAAATGGATCTTAACCGCATTATGTGGGTCAGAGGAGAATGGAACAGGATAAGTATCTTGTTCAGCAGTGGACTTCAGTACAAGTTGTGCTGCACCTTGGGTTTTGCTAACATAATGTCACTTAGCACATCTGAACATAGTTATTTATAGACATTAAAAGAAAATTCGATAGACATCATTGAACATTTCCCTTCCTGCCACTTGCAACAACTGTCCACAAGAATACATTCAACACAAATTATCCAGTCGCCAATACAAATTAAAATATTAAAAAGTCAGCAGTGACGGAACAGTAGTGATTTCAGATACAGTACAAGACATGCAGTTTGGTGTGATGTTGAATACAATCTGGAAACTAGTAAAAAGTACGCCACAGACCAGCAGCCATCCTTGGGACTACTGAGAACTCTGTTCTGCGAAATGTCAGCACCTTGTTTACATGGTTATGGGTTTGTTTCTTATACTGCTGGCTGAATGGGAAGGTGTGGTGTGTTTCATTTAGTGATGCTGTCAGCTGCTAAGTTTATGCATCATCAGAGGCAGATGACTGAAATATGAGTACGGAGCCTTCATGGAATGATACTGACAGGGGAAAACACAAAATACTTGGAGAAAAACCTGCCCAACTACCACTGTGTCTCCCACAAATCCCACATGGACTGACATGGGATCGAAAGCTGAGCCTGTGCAGGGAGAGAGCCGTGACTAATTGCCTGAGCCATGGCAAGGTCCTAGATGAATGTGGAGGAACAGTTAACCTTGAAGCATTAATTCATTTTCTGCACCACAGTTTGTTGTGAGCAACACCACTTTGACTTATGTTCACAAAAGCCACTTTAGTCATTTTATTTATGAAGAAACTGGCTTTTTAAGTGTATTACAGATCTCTCCACATGATAACACAGTTACTAATGGTCATGAGAAATCTCACGTTTTCACATACTGTCAACACGGACCACAGCACAAAGCAATAAATTTTTCCTGTCAGAGTCACTTCCTGCCTCCCCACCACATCTGCATAGAAATCCCCTATTTAACCTACACAACAGCATTTTTGAACCCTTTTCAGTTGGCATACCCCTTGCACTCAAAGTAAGGCTTCATGTACCTCTTTTCAATGCCAACTTAAATTTAATCAAAAACTTTGTGTCACAATGCAATATAAACATGACCAGATGCTGACTTAATTTTAAACACGTTTTATTTACTCCCTGCACAGACAAAGCTGTACGAAAGAAAATTGTCAAGACTTGTTTAGACCACTGCATCATGTGTCTGATGGTGTTATGTCCCCCTTTATGGGGCTTAACATACACCCTGGCAGTACATATATTCGTGACTCAGAACTTCTCTCATACAGCGTCTAAACAGATGTATCGGAGATGGCGGCACGTGCTGACACATTTTAAATTGCCATAATTATTATGAATTTAACTTTCAGCACAACCACCAGTTCTCAGGTAGAGGTGGTACTGCTGTTTGCAGCTGGCACACCAGACCAAGACACAACGGTGGTCATTGCAGATGTCTGTTTCTCATGTACATTTGTTTCTGTTTTGGAAACACAAACACAATACAAATTTCATCAGCAGTTCCAGCACCACACTGCTATTTCTTGCAACACAATATTATGTGGGTAACACAATGGCATTTAATGGGCTAAATAACACATATGTACAATGTTTTATACCAGTGTAGAGTGACAAAACCAGAAAACATGCAGTGAGCAACCCAGGCAATAAATCAAAGTACTAGCTAATCTGTTTGACATCAGGCTGTTTAACTTTGACTATCAGATAGGAATGTGACCAGAATGTTGCACCGGGAGACATTTCACCCCTACAGAATTTGTATGTTTAAAAAATATTGGAGCGATAAGGAAAACTGTGTAAAGTTCTGTATACAGTTTTTAGTGCGACAACACAAATCAAAATGTCATAAATGAATGACTGAATGAAGTTACATTATGATGTATACTGTTTAAGCAAACACACGATAATCACCCAAACAGTATTCTAATAATAATCCAACTGCATTCATACAACAGGACTGAAGAACTGCAATACACTTGCTCTACCACTACACCTTACTTATAAAGTACCAATTTCACAAAATTACTCAGTCTTTTCATGCAGGTTTGATATTAACATTTAACTAGTACTGACAACACAAGTTTGGACAGATGTCTTTCGGATATTAGACAGTTATCAGCCAGTGAAGTAACAATGTAAGCATTTTGGCTGTCATGTAGGAATGAAACCCTTTCAGATAATTACCCCCTCTACAGAAAGAAAAGTACATAATGTGGTTCTATAAAACGCCAAATCATACCACTAAAACTACTTTAGCATAAACAAAGAGGTGATTAGTGGGCAAAAATCTTTGTTAAACTGTCAAGACATAAATAATAATCAACGTGACACGTACATTGGACATTTTCAACTATTTTATTTGAACTGGCAAACATAACATTTTGGAGGCTGGATCTGCTTCTGACATCAGGTAAAATTAGCGAACTCACCCTGTTTGGCCAACAGATATAGCTAATGTCTATCCCAAGAATAGGTTTCATAATATCATCTGATGGCAGGAGCGTAGCTAGTTTCATGATGTGTTTGACCAAAGTGCGATGACAGCTATGTGAGTTCATTTGATAACACACCTTCACCAGCTGACACATAAAATGATAAATTCAGAAGCTTTTTACCCAGAGTGTTACAAAATGTAAAAACAACCACTGCAGTTTTAAAATAATTAAGAAATGTTTCAGAGTTCAGGAACTGTGTTAACAAAAATGATCAGTGGGCCATAACTCTGTGTGCAGAAAGAAAAGCCATCGTACAAGAAGCCACAAATGTTACAGCTGCCATTAATCAATTCTCTAGTCACCAGTTACTTACCATACTTCTTCAGTTATGGAAGTAAGACGTGTGACTTTAACTAATAACTTTGTATTCAGAATTGAAACTTCAGCTTCAAATACTAACCTCATTTTATGTGACCATTATGAGCATGTTTCTGCCATTACTGATATAGAAGCCTGAGGGCTTGTTGTAACACTATCATTTTTCCAACTGCAGAGTCAATTAGCCAAGCTTTTCAGAAACTTCAAATGTCTTTCTATTTAATCAATGTACTAATAAATTAAATTACATGTTTTAAGTGAAGTATGATTATATTAACAAATCACATATTAAACTTCAATAACATTTACTTAAAAATTTCAGTTCTTTAACAGCTCTAACGTGTCTGAATTTGAACTAAGATTTGTACTTTACTGTTCATAATTACAGTTTTGCATTGCATATGTACATAATCCATACATAATATATGGAATGTTGAACATATCTGGACACATCTTGATTGCTTTGGTATCACACTTTCTACTACTGAGCAGCCAATCACAGGCTCGTACAAATTATTCCTGTCAGGATCTTGATCCAGGTTTTCCACTACAGCATACTGATCATAATCACCATCATATTTTAGAATAAATATTATAAATAGTACCAGTTTAGGAAATATCAATACTAAAATTCATTAAAAACAACATTCTGGTTCATAAGAATGCTTCAACCAGCATAATCCTGCAGATTTTGTTACTATGAAGGATAAATAAGGAAGAGTACAAGTTCAAAACCTGATATGAGGGTGCCCAATACGTTCGGTATCTGAAACACGAAAGAATAATCTCCTTCAGTTCACATTATTATTATTATTATTATTATTATTATTATTATTATTATTATTATTATTATTGACTGNTTATTATTATTATTATTATTATTATTATTATTATTATTATTATTATTATTATTGACTGTTCTCATACTATGGCTGGGGTTCTCAAGCTCTCAGAGTACAGGTTTTAAATCATGCATTAGCTGGGGAGTTGCATCAGGGAATACTGAAATGAGTGCATAAAGCCCGGAATATGGTAAAATGACGTGGTTAGGGGTTATCAGCTTCTTCATCGGATAAGTGGACTTCGTCATTGAGGAATTCCCTCATGATGGAACAGGTCTTTAGCACGACCACTGTCTGCAGCGGGGACAGTAGGCAAAGTGGTAAATTGAGGTTAGTGAGGCTTCAGTTAAACATGTTAGGGATTCCCCCCACAGCAGATGAGGCCAGTGGAATGACAATAATCTTGTTCAGTTGCAACTGTTGTTTGATTTCAAATGCCAATTCCTGATACAGTGAAACTCGCTTAAGAAAAACCCGGTTAAGAAAATTTCCCACCTAAGAAGTCAGGATAAAAAAGCACCAAAATTCTCCTATTTCATTAAAATTACCCTTTTAAGAAATTTCCCGCTTAAGAAGTAGGATTTTCTTGGAATTTTCCAAATTTTCTTAACAGGGTTTCACTGTATTTGTGTGGTTTTACTGCAATTGTGGCTTGTAGAGTATGGGTTAATGATATTGCTATATGAGTGGAAGCAGATTCCTCGATTGTTCTGTCAGCCTGTGTTATGTCTGGTTGATTGAAATGAAGTCTTGTCCGTTAATACGGTACGATGCCGGCAGCATTTGTAGTTGTCGTTTTCCAGGGTGACTGGCGGCTCATTTTATAATACGGAGAATATGGTTCCTCAAGAAGATGAAGCTGTTTTGCCAATTCCTGATAAAAAAACTTTGGTGACCAGGTCAAGTCAGTGTCTGTAAGTAACTTGCGCTAGTTTTGGACATGAGGCAATCACATGTGGGACAGCTTCCAATGAAGAGCCACAAAGGCAACATGTCAGTCATGATAATGTATTTTAGATAGTCCGGTGTAGGAATGACTTCATCCTGTATGGCAAACATAAATCTCTCTGTTTCTGGGAATATATTACTTCTCCTCTGCCAGATATGAGTGGCTTCTCTGTCATTGCCAGGTTGATTTAATCGTCAGGGATAACTGCCATGTAGTCTTCGATGCCCATTCTTTTAATTTAGATTTCAAATCAATCACATGTAACGCATCCTCAGGTACATCATCATGATTCAGGTTTAAAACTGTGACCTTGTTTATTATTATTATTATTATTAGTAGTAGTAGTAGTAGTAGTAGTAGTAGTAGTATTGCCGTTGCTGTTGTTATTTGATAATGATACTCCACTAAAGATGCTGAATTCGTTTGAAATAAGCAGCATTATATACATATTTTAATTGCTACATCCAGAATATTATTCTGTTCAGACGGTTTTATTACATTTGACTTGTGAAGAAAAGACAAAGCCATAATAATTGCACCATTGAAATTCTTCCAACACACAACTCATCTTCTGTGAATCAACACCTGTGCCAACAAGTGACGCAAAGCTGAAAGCAAGAATTTCAAAGCTGTGTGCACTCCACCTTTCTGCTCATATCGCAAGTACTTACGTTTGGTGAAAGTAATGGCAACACATGTGGTCCACAGAGAAAATGTTTTATTTCATTGGAAACTACACTTACATGTCTCCAATGTAATCCCCTGCCATGCAACAAACCTTGTTCCAAATCTCTGGAAGCTGACACATACCATAAGCAGACCAGCCCTCATATTTACAAGAGAACACTACACTGCTCACATCACACCCACCAGACTGCAACATTGCCTGCGGCAAACGGCCTCCTCCACCCTTGGCAACAAATCGAAGTCACAAGGACTCACGCCCAGATAGTAGGCACAATGTTACAGTCTCCCACTACCATCGTACTGGAAGGTCTTTCACCAGACTTGTCCTGTGGCAGACGACAGTGTCAATGTGTATGCTTTCTACACACTGCCGGACATAAACAATTATCCAAAAACTTCCTGCAGTACTCTGCATTCACTGTTCAGCCCTCTGAGACCTTATGGCGGTGAATGACACCACTCATAACACAAGTGACAGCACCACTTGTGACTGTTGGGTTGCTGATATAGTTTCTTCGTATGTGAAGAGCAGGGATGGCACCACTCATTTGACTGGCATTTCAGTCTGGACTCCTTAAGCTCATGCCCATATACTGTCAAGGGCTATGGTATGGCGCAGAAATTTATCACGTTTATTTTGTTCCTGTTGAAGGTTCAGGATGGCAACATAACACATGTGCTGTTTTTGTACTTGGATAAGGTGGTGCGGGACATAAAATGATGCAATTTTTGTTTGTATCCAAATGATGTCTTTAATGACATGACAAACAATGAAATCACTTATTGCAGTTTCCACAGCCAACTGGCAGTCATCCAAAACCAGACCACTTCCAGCAGTGAGTTTACTGACTGAGGGTGCTTGTTTGGGCCAGTGGGTCATCTTGCACATTGATTATACTCAGCAGCATCTGACCCTGGCAAAAAACTTTCCTCCACCATGCAACAGTTCACTACAGTGACAAAGTCTCACCACATGCTTTCTGCAGACCATGCATCACCTCTACTTTGATCCAGGAGCACAGCATTGTTTCAGCTTTGAAAACATGTTGTAGGTCCCTATGATAAGAGATGCCTTATTTGTGGTTTCCTGACATGTTCTCTACTGCCATACTGGTTTAACACTGAGAATACACTCTGGAACATGGTCTTAAAAATGGTTGCTGTGAAACAGTTCTGTGCATCTGGCATCACTGTTCCCACTAGTTTCTACTCAAGCCATGCATACTGCTGCTGAAGGAAAGAACATTTTGTCTTCCCATTTAAACAGTCACATTTTAAATGTTCACTTATTACATGACACTGTTACCTTGCTCAGCATGTCTGGCCTCATTCTGTGTTGAACAGAAGACGTTAAACAAAGCAGCTGCACCTCCTGCAATCTTAGGCCCAACATTTTGCAGCTACTGCTGCATCTGCTGCAGCATTTACACATCTTCTGGTTGACAGGCACAAAGTTTTTGGAAGTACGTTTCCTCGATTGCCTGACACAAAACTGAGTTCCCAACAAACTTCTGGTCATTTACTATTGTGTTTGTGTTGACAGCATCATGATGACTAATGGCGAATCTCTGCTTAGCAGGAGTAAAGCCTGAGATTCCAGGAGGGATGGAACATGCAATATTAAGGTACTAATTATGTTCCTGGAACTACCACAGACTGTCTTTTCACTGTTGCAAGGTACTGTATAAAGATTACACTATAATTATTTGATTGAAGACTTCAGTAATTAGATTCAGATGGCCATGCACTGGATTAAGTATGCTTCTGTTCAATGAAATGCACTCATTTTTTGTTAAAATATATGTTACTGATATTCTACACATTTACATATTTAAGCCACCCGCATCTATGAAATTACTGGAATGAGTGCTTCCCAAGCACTGCCTTTCTTTTAAAAACCTCCCTTTTTAGCACACAGAAAACCAAATTTGAATTTAGTACCATAATCTGATTCTCAGCACAAAATACAGAAAATTTCACGGCATTAAGCGTGGATTTTAAACATAATGTCACCTTGAAAAGGCTTTCTTTTAATTGTTGCATACCTGTATAAAGGGATCTCCTAGTAGATATCCATAAATAAACCACTGTAAACAACAAACAAATGTAGCCATAATTAATGGTAGTGGAAGGATGTCTGCACTCTTTGTATTTAGAACGTGAGCCTGTAAGAAAGAAAAAACCAATACAGAATGGCTGATCTGAAGAAACAAAACATGCTATATGAAGAACACCTTGACTCTTTAGTGTGGAAATAGCATTTTGTTAAGTGTTTACTGTTATGCACACTGAATTGACTGTGTACACATTTCAGCACACACAAAAGCCATCACAAAACCACAAATTATGTGGCACATCAGATCAGTATTGTGTTCACTTTATATTAAAACAATTTCGTAAGAAGGAGGAGAAGGAAGTTTATGATGAACACGAAAACAGCAAATGCCCACCTAAATGCCGTATGAATTCTCCCACAGGCACAAAGGCCAAAATGTAGAAGACAGCACTAGAACATTCATGCACACAAATGCCAAAGGCTCTACATATAATCACATAATTCAGTATCTGACCTCACACTCTTGATTTTCGTCAGATTATGTCACACATGGCCTAATCGTTCTATAACCTGAGTTGACTTGATTTTTTGTATTATAACACAGACACACTTGCACAGAATGAATTCAATACGGGCAAATTCTCAGAAAAGACTAATAACTAATAAAAATGTAACATTACAACATACACTGATAAAACTGTAACACTGTAACATGTACTGCCAATATAACGGCAAACATTTTAAAATTGTCATTAATGGTATTTATGGCCTGACAGTAAGGTCCTTCATTTGAAATGTCACCATATGTTGTTGGTACAACAATAAAAGTGCGTGCTGACGCTAACATTCCCAACAAGAATAATGATTCAATATGGAATACCTGCTTTTAATGTCATTATATAATTTTAAATACAAAATCCTCGATTTAGGGCCAAGGTTTTTGAAAGTTCTGTAAGCCACATACAACTAACGAATCAGCAATCTGGATTCCAGTATGTGTCATGATTCATCCCAAGAAACATACATCTAGGCTATGTGCATATTCTCAGAAAGAAAACTCCAGCACACAGAAGTCTGATAAAAATTAAGAAATTCATATCTTACCAGCATTGTCAGTGGTGCAGCAAAGAAAAGAATTGTCATTAAACTGGCAACAAAACCAACATGTGTTTTAGCTCGGCCCAAGTCAGTTTCATACTGTGTGTAACACAGTAATATCAACAAAACTGCTGTAACTCCTAGCATCTGTTTCACAACAACAGACTGAAACAGAATTTTGTATTATCAACACAGATGTCAAACTATGACATTTACAGCTGTCATACAGGAAGCCTCTATTCCGTGTTGCAGTGAAAAGTAATGTACAGTCTACTTTTAATCACTCATAAGTAGATTACCTTGATTGGGAATTTCACATGCGTATTTTACTATTATTCATCAAATTCACTGAACTCTTTTCCTTATGGCACCTTCCCGGGATTACTTCTACCAGAACTAAATTAGCAACTGGTAAAGGTAAAAAGGTAAATTTGTCCCTACACACAGCATGCACATATACAGGGGCATGGACATACAGCTTCATTCATTCTTAACCTTGGCACTAGATGGAGGCAAGTTGTTAGCCTCATGCCCTGGCCGCTCTATCCCTCGGGAAAGAGCTCCTGGTACTCACTGAATATGACGCTGGGTGGGCCCCAGAGCCTGCCTGGAATTTGATTCCGAGCAAAGGTAAGAATTTCGTCTCTTCATCAGCACACCCAAATGTGAGCCCGCGCCCACACACCCTTCTATCTGTCAGATACAGGGAGCTGTTTCCTACAGGGAAATCAACCAGGGTCTGAAGATAACAACTGACATCCATCTCATGTCAAAGTTGAGGATGAGTGGAGCTTCACCTTCATTTCCCTATGCCATGGTGCTTAATTGTTTACTATGCCTTAAATAAAACATTTACTGTAGGCCTATCAATTTAATGTGCAATGCAGCAAAAGAATGCTGTGTTACTAACGTGTTAAAACATACTCTCCCACAATGTAACTGTAAAAGAACAATAATGTGCACTCTTCACAAATCATTTTTGCTGACATTTGTATATTTACCTTTGTTATAGTGTAGAAATAAAATGTCACTACATAGGCAAGTTGTAGTGACGCTCCTATTGTATTGACTATGATGAGTGACGGATCTTGAAGAAGGAATCCGTAACGTAACCAAATACTGGCCCTACAGAAGTAATACTATGAGTTAGAACATTTCTTCCCCTCTGTTCACTACAGTATGATGTAAATAATACATAATTGTGGTCATCATATTTAACTCTACTGGTTACAACACCAGCACTTCAGTGTGCCTAACATAATCACTGAGGCATATACAAATGAAACCCATTCACAGCAATGCTGCAGCAGTGTCTACAGCACAGCTGCGTGTCTGACCCTGTAAACACACTCTGCAGACACTCATGTATAAGAGGACAGTCAAATGGGTGAGTAGCAAGTATGCAGGTGACATTACAGCACAGCTTGAAATGGTGCCTGAGGTGATAAATCTGTTTGAACAAGACCAGAGGGACATTGTGGGACTGCTGCTTCAGGGGGTCAGATCACATAATGATACAAACAGCACACACTGTTACTGTCGAATGCTTCAAATCTGTGAGCCAAGATCAAGAATAAACATCAGGGCTAACATGCTGACGGCATCAGACTGCTGCAAAACAATGTCCATCCCCTTGTGGCCTACAGAGTGCAGGAACAACTGAATTCCAAGTGACACAAGGTGCTCAAACATCCTAAATACAGCCTGGACTTATTGCCATGCAGTCTTCACATCTTTGGATCACTGATGCCCTTAAAGGCTGAACATTCACATCAGACAGCAATGTGTACGAGGCTGTGGTACAGTGGTTTATTTAGGAGTCCAAGGAATTCTTTACAGATGGGATATGCTGACTTGTGCATGAAAGGAACAACTATCTAAACGCTTGTGATGATTTTTCTAACTGTTGCAATACCTTCAGCTGTGATCATCCCCACATGTGTTCCAGTTGTACATGCCTCATATATCTTACACTTGCCAAAATATGACTCCCTGTCACAATCTTCAATTTTCAGGATGATACCTATATTCACATTAGCCAGTTTTTATGCCACTTAATGTTCATGTGCTTAATATTCTGGAATTAAATAATCATCAGCGTTAACATATTAGAATCGGAATTTACAAAAACATCAGTGTGGTGGCTAGTCATTGCCAACTCTTCCATCACTAGCAGAAGAGTCCTCTTCATGACACTCCTCCCGCAGGACATCTTCTGTTCTGTTCATATCATTTGAAACTCAGCACTTTAAACCCCCTGATAATTGATTCCAGTGAAATGTCACCAATCAGCCTGTCATTTGATGACACACAAACTGAGGCACTACAGCAATCATTGAATAAAACAAGAATGCATACACCTATAGCAAAAAAGGTGTGTCTGGGTGTGAGCACGTGAACATGCGTGCACCTCCACATGTACGTACATGCATTGCTGCAGGCACATGCATGTAAATGCATGCATGCATGTGTGTGCATATGAAATGCTTGGTTTGTCAGTTGAGTGACGCCTGTGTCGATATATTTAAGGCATCGACACAGTGCTCATGTTGCTGTTTATATTCTTGAGCTTCTTTTTTTGGACATAAAAATCGTTATGTTGCACTTACACAAGAAAGCAATCATGAAAATGTTATCTTTGACACTTACATTATGCAGTATAAAAAATGTAACAGAGGAGTTACTGAACAACTCAGGTTCAGCATGATTTTCTGTTTCATCTTTGAAACTAATAACGGTACTACAAGAGTCCGAATGCAAAAGCTATTCTCTTTATGAACAGAAACCCAAAAAAATTAACTCCCATATTTATTGCAGTCCTCATTTTGTTACGCTATTCCAAGGTAAATTCACTGAACAGGGAATACCCAAACTGCTCGGACACAGACAGAAGCAATTGGGGAAAACCAAAGCTAGCATTGTTGCTGCGACATGGTCAAAACCTAGCTGGGGCAAACGTAAACTACTGCCATTGCTAGGATATGGGGACAAAACACACTACTGAGTGCAGATTTTTCTGTGCAGATATGCAAGTAACTACACCGATGTAAATATATTCAGTCCTGAGGATGAAACCTTGAATACATACAGCCGCATCACTGGATCACTACATAGCTCCAACAGTGTCCTTTCAATAAAATCTTATGAATCTCTGGTTTAATTTTCATACAGTACAGTAATTACAGTAACATCCACACGTAGCTCTATATGTAAAACAATTACACAGTACACTTACGAAAGAAATCCGGAAACAAATGGGAAAGGTGATGAATCTCCTGTAGTACCATTTTGGACATATTTCTGACACACCAATCTGTAACAGGGATACATCACGTTAAAACAGAAAAATGAAAATTGTTTCCAAGTCTGAACATTTGGGACGGTGACATGTATATCTGACACTGTCAGTCACCTCATTCTGGTTACATCAACACAGTGTCTCAGAGAAAAGTAGAACCTACTCAGTTGGTCAATCTACATATGGGGCCCATCTGAGCAGGTTTATATTTAAGCTGATGTAATGTTGGTTTTGTTGTCCAAAACGAGGCAATGGGCAATGTCCAATATACATGTCAGATAAAAATTGAAGAGCTATTGTCAAATGCGATCTCACTAAATTGCAACAACTTATGGTGCGGTAATCCTTCGTAGTACATGCGGATATTATGTATTACCTGATGATGGCCCATTTCAGCTGAAACACGCTTAAGCAAATTGCTCATATATATAACAAACATTCGTGGTCGTGATTGACAGTCTTCTTTGTTTGTTACTGTTTATTATCACAATGGTATGAATAATGTTATGAATAAAGTTAAGTTAAAAGTTATTTCTCTTTACACTGTGAGCTAATCTTCCTTGAGAATTTTTGCTACAGGTACAAAAAAAAGCCTGGTGGCTTTGTCCCTGTAACCCCACTACTACGGCTACTACGCTAGTCAACTGAGGCCTGCTGAAACTACAGACTGTACAACAGAGAAAGTGCACTACAATGTGAAACTGTTGAAAATTATTTTCAACACTATCCAAGACTTAAGACCAAAATTTACAATCTCCAACCACTTGACGCTAAACGGCTCATTTCTAAGCAGAAACTTTGATGACTAAATCAGTCAATAAAGAAATAAACCACTAAGCAGATAATCTGCAAGCAAAGCTTCAGTAGCTGTGGTTCAGAACAACTCCAACAATTACACTTCTTCATGGGCTAATCACAAGAAGTATAAATTACTGTGTAAAGTTACGAATGACATAGGTTCACATGCGGTTACAATCTGTGACAGCAGGTCCCAGTTTGTCAGTGTGTGTGAGGTCGGGCTCCTTAGGTGTACATGTTCATCTGACTGATGACATTCCGCATAGCTTTGACCAAATGCTTTATACAGCTTGCCTGCTATTGCTAACATCATCAAATCAAAACTCAAAGATGTTATGATTGACAGATATGTACATGGAATTGAGAAAACAAAATGCACGTATAAAGTTTTTGTGAAGAAATCTGCTGGAAAGTTATGAAGGACACAGTTATGAGAACCTGTAGGGAGTCGCATTCATGTTTCACAGGGTGTAACCCCAAGCCCTTCAACTTTGTGCCATTGTTGGCCATCATCACAAGCACACACTCCTCTCAGCAGACACCAATAATCTGAAACACCGGCCTGTCTAAGGTTGCTCTCAAAGGCATAATGTACAGTCTTCTAAACGAAAGACCTCTACGTTACTTTGTTTTTGTGAAGACTGTGATGCAAGGCTGTATGTTTATCCATGCTTCGAACTGTATTATGCAAAACTTTAAGAATTTTTTACAGAGTGAAAAGTGACTTAACCTTTCAAAGACCTGTTTTTGCATACACAAACACATGTAAGAAACTACACCCAAAAAATTCATTTCATATATTTATGAAACAAGGAAATTTACTGCCTTTTTAAGACATGCCGCATAATCTTTGTTTCATTTTCTACAACATCCCATTTACTTCACAATGTTATTTTTTCTTCTTCAAATAACAAACTTTTCATAAACCATGTGCTAAAATTTAAATACGCAGCCCAGTACGATAGACACTAATAGTGGAGCATCCTGCTGTATAAAAATTATAGTCCGCAGTTAAATCTATAAACTGTGACTTATAAAGAAGTTGAACCATATGGATTACATTACAATCCTCTGTGGGTGGAGGAGGACCATGCCAGGCCTCCATGTATCATATTTTATATTTAGAACACAAATCCAACACGTAAGACATGCATACAGAGAGAGGAATTATATATTCAACCAATGTGTTTAAAACTATTCACAACAGTTTTTACTGCAATTAAATGGCTTAATAAATTATTAAAACATGAATACTTTAACAAACTGTGATCTGGAAACAAAGAAACTAGGATTCTAATCTGGTCCAGCTTGATATATGGCAGCCATCTAAATTCTTCATACTGATACTGCCAATATCAGCCTAACTGCTCCAGCCTCTAGGGTCAATATGAATTTTATCAGAAATGCATCAACAGTGCCAAAACAAAAAATGTTAAAAAAATCTCTTAATTATTAATGGTTTACTTAACAATTCTGACAGTAGCAAGAGATTGGTGTGAAATAATATGACTAATGAATCAACTGGAAATAACGTGAAAGGAAGTGGTCATTGTCTAATTTGAGGTACTATTCTAGCTTTGTCTGATATTGAGGAAAACTACATGAAATATCAGTCATGACAGCTGGTCTCTTGGCTAAGGAATGAATCCAGGACATTTGCAAAAATATGAAATCGGAGTGCTACCCAGCTGACTGCAGTGACTGGTAGTTACCTTTGTTCCTGAGCACTATGATATCAAGGCAAACTGGGAATGCAAATGTAGCCTGAAGCATCCTTATACTTCACATTACTGTTTAAATAACCCACATTTGCACGTGCAAATGCACATAAAACACACATAGAACTTAATTTTATATATTTACACAAAAAGGGAACTCACTGCATTTTAAGATATACTGCATAATCTGTTTTATTTTCCACAAAATGCCATTTATTTTGTAGCTATAATTTTATGTTCAAAAAATACTCTGGTTTTTCATAAACTATGCACAAAAGTTTAAATGCCAACCCAGTTGTTTAAAGGTTAGGTGGAGTGCATGGTGATTAGCTTCATCCTCCAGTTGTGTCATTCCTGGGCCACAAATCCCTGCCCTCCACTACCCACTACCTCCAAGAAGGTAATAACATTCACAGAATGAAATATGTAATATTAGGAAAATGTTTTACCAAACAAACCATATCATATGAGAACATAAATGAAAATTTAACAGTCATACAAACCATCTTGAAACTTATATCAGATGGCCAAGATGTGAGATGCTAGCAGAATCAACCAAAAATTATGATAACATTTTCTCTCACCCACTGTAAACATATCTCATTCTGAAATCCAGCTGCACACATTAACTTGAGATGACTACATGATTCCATTACATTCACCCAGATGCATGCTGCTCCGTAAGACAACATTTTAAAGCTCACCAATGCAAAACAGGGAATGCACTTACATCCAATCTAACTATGACAATTTACAATTTTTCATTTACCAACCCCTTGAAAAACTATTATTCGACTAAAGCTACACTTATATGTAAACACAACAATGTAATCTCTCTCTCTCTCTCTCTCTCTCTCTCTCTCTCTCTCTCTCTCTCTCTCTCTCTC
>BLKM01000939.1:290542-385843 GCA_013340265.1 Coptotermes formosanus
ACACACACACACACACACACACACACACACACACACACACACATATATATATATCAGTTTTCAGTTCTGTCTTCCTTTCTTCTCAAGTCTTACAGACATCAAAACATACTATAGCATGGCTACCAATATAGTTACAGGAACTCAAATCACAATTTCCAGCATACATAAAACTCAAAAAATGTCATCCACCAAGGTCAGGGCTTTGAGTTTTATATTAGTGACAGAAACTCAAGCTATGGTTGCCAGCATACATAAATATTAGTCTGTGAAATTTAACTTTAGTGATGCACTAAAGCCATGGATGCCACTTAGTGTACATACAAAGAAAAGAGAAGCTTGTGTTGTAAAAAATTTAAATTTTCGTATTAGTGACAAATTCAATCTAGGCTGGAAGTTGTCATCTAACCTACTCTTAGTATTTATATTAGGAACGCACTTTTAATGATAATATGCATTAAATCAGACACAAAAAACTACGGCATATATTTCATGTTCACTCAGAACGACTGCCTCTGTTGCAGGAATAACAGTACTTCAAAGTAATACTGAATGAAGAATGGTAAACACGCCATTGTCAAGGGGATGTGTCCCAAATTCAATAATAGTTCCATTTCCAAAACAATCTTTTAAATCTAATTATGGTGCTATATACTTACATTCCAGTAAAGAACTGTAATATCGTGCAAACTGAAGCTGATGTGGCGATTATGTCTTTAAATCCTTCCATAGCAAACTATCAGGGCACGGATATTTGTATTATCAGAAAAATGGACACTAACGATACATGAAGACGCAACAGCTACGAACAAGAAAATCCAACACATATTACAAATCTTACTACGCCGGGTGCTTCTTAATGTCAAAAACCAAATCATGCATACGGCCACAAGTTGCTTCTTTATAGATGTCAAGACACGAACTTCTACGTGTCATGGCATCGTTGTTTACATACTTCTCACACTAGCAATTTATTTCACAGCATACGACGCATCAAACTATATATTTACCGTAAAGCTTAGCATGTTTTAATAACAGTCCTACAACAGTGCAAGCAAAACATACAAAACACAAATTTTACTCGGTTAACACACACCGGCATAGAACACCACGAACACTCATGCACGGCCAACACCACGGGTTGGTAGGATGCAAGGAACCTTGACAGACTACATAGTCTGTGGTGATGAGCCACGGTTAAGTGAGCTAGTGGTTACATGCACAGGTTAATAACAGTACAGATTGGCAACTCCGTGGAAACGTAAAATTACAGCGCTACATGCGGAATCTGACTGCCTTATTTGTAGCCGGCATGGCTCACTGACTGAGGGTAAAAGACGCTCATAGTGTTACGTTGTGGAACTATGTAGCATGACATCGGCAAAGCAGCTTCCTACCTTATCATACGCTTCTCCTCCACCCCTCGCCCTGTCGCCCAATCACTTGGTACTACAATAATTTAAAAACTCGAAATTATTACAAACCAACGATATACAGTTATTAGAAAATATATCTTATTTTACACTATATTTTCTGCGAAATACATCTGCTCAGATCAAAATATAATGTAAAATAATACGGTATATTTATTGACTAATGTGTGTATTCTGTTGGTTTGTAATACTGATACAATGCATGGAAAACGCATAATATTACGTTTCAAAATTTTAATCTTTTGTGTAACTGGCTTGGTGGGTACCTAAGTTTCAGTCAGCACACACTGCCTTCATATTCTGACTGCTTGTGAAGACCGACCCAGAATACTCCTCCAGAACATTCATAACCATGTACCAGACTACATGGTATCCTAACTCAAACCACATTATGAATCCTCACCACTGTGAGCACTTCAAATCCTGTACCAAAGAATATAAAGAACAAGTGAAGCATGGACAGAGATGTCAAGTTGGGAAAACTGAATTAGAGGAAGTGCGGTATGTTTTTTAAAGACACAGTATTTAACACCAAATACTTTTTCCACCTACTGTGTTCACTTTTCTTATATTTTGCCTCTCGAACAAACTGAGGAAATGAGATCTGGAACACTTCCTGGTTACAAACATTATCAGTATAAATACACAGTGTAGGGTCAGGACCACGTATGATGAATTGCACAGTTCTACTAAAATATCACAAGAACAATCACACACTCAAAACTACTCACAATGTTGAATGTTTTCAAAGTAGAAACAACTACATCAGTTATACACAACTGTCACCACACAAAATAGATCAAATACATATGCCATAACTGTGATTACATGAATAAAAAACTACATTTGTAATGGTAACATTTTCTTTACAGTACACACAACACCCCCATACACTAAATTTGTCACAGTGTCCAGCATTATACAGCAGTCAACACACATGGAATTCATTCAATTTTGAAATATCATATGCAGCCCCCACCATGTGACAGAATGTGCCCACAAACGTGCCTTTCTCTGCCATCTATTCGTTACCAAACACAGCCACTAAACACCAGCTACCAGTAACATATTCAGGTTCTGCTTGGAGAACCACAAGACCTTGTTTCCAGTGGTTGATTTAACTTGCATGTGGTTGGTTACATGTGTGTGCCAACCATGTCCTCAATAACCACAAGAACTGTAAATGAGGAACAGGCAACATAGCTACTTCCACAGTTCAAAATCCAGAGAATATTTTTATTCAGGCACTAAGTAAAAAGTTCGTTAAATAATAAATCTAGCATGTCCGGCACGGGGCGAGGTAGCTGATGGATAACATGATGTTTCTCAACTCTGAAGATGGATGTGTAACTTAAGCCCTGGACCAACATGCTACCACAGATGATGAGACAGCCGTTTTCTTTTGTTTTAACATGATCAATTCGTATGTATTCATGCCTGATGCACTACGTTAAAAATACAAACCCCTAGAAAACACACTTCTAGTGTGTCTGCAAAAACAATAGCATTTCTAATTGAGTAATAATATTTTGAAGACATAAAATCACATTTATATTGCTGTAAAACTCCGTGCCTGCTAACTACTAGAGGGCAGAAACAATAATCAAACATGAATGGTCCCACACCAACTGTGAAATTCGAGCCACTGGAAGGAAAGCAAACCCCCATGCGCTGGTCACACTTCTGCAGCAGTTCCATTACACTGTTGTGAAATGTTGTACACGTGTCTTTATTTGCAACACACTTTAACATAGGATAGTAACATATTTTGAAGGCAGCTTAGTTACTAGGCTATGGGCTGGAAAACCGAGGAATCTTGGTTCGATTACCAGCAAGGGCAAGAAATTTTTCTCTTCCTCAAATTATCCAGCCTCCAGTTCACTTCAGTAGCTTTGGCCCTTTCCTTGGGGGTATTGCAGCTCAGGTTGGACGCTGACCACTTACCTCCAGCTAGTGCCAAGGTCCAGAATGGGTGAACCTAAATGTTGAATCCTCCAATGCCTTCATGATGTGCGCAGGAACAACTCGGCAGTTACTTATGTTACTACACAAATCATGATCACAAGTGCTACAAAGAGGGAGTGAAAAGTCACATTTCAGGCACAAAAAATTAACTTTAACTCATAATCCCATTAATAAAGAAGCATGTACCACGTCAACAATTGTATAATAGAGCTTCCCTAGAAGTGCAACCAATATGGTATTAATGGATTTTTCTTTCCATCCAGTGGTATGTATTCTGCACTTGGTGTGGATCCATTCTCATTTTATTGTTTGTACTCTCTAGTAGTTGGTACAGCCAGATATTTTTGACACTGTAATTGTGGTTTATACCTAAAAATGTTGTTAAGTTAATTAGAAATACTTTTGTGTGTGGAGAAGAAACAAGTCTACTAGAGGCTCCTACTTTTAACATGGAGCAAGATTCTATTGAGGCATAAATACATAGGAGTTGGCAAGACTGTAGACAGTAACAACAGTGCCCTTTATGGTGGTACCCTGGCAGATGGAACTGAAGCTGACCACAAGGAACATCAGGCAATGTGAATGTGACTGTAGATGGAAACAGCAGTGCTGAAATTTAAGGTAGTATTCTGGCAGAATGAACTGAGGGTGACCACAAGAAACATCGGTCCAGAAATATGAAGAAGGCACCTCCAAAATGCAAGTCAGAAGAATTTCCACATGAGCCATCTTGGTCAGTTCTTCAAGCTGATCACCATACAATTCCTATTGTAACTGAGTTATCACACTAGTAGCAAGTACACCAACCATGGGCTGCAACATGACCTGCCCGTTGCTTCTGTGTGGCCCTCAAAATTAACAGTGTAATTGAGACCCGTGAAATCTTCTTCTGCTTGTGGGATAGGCATTTTGCTTTCAGCAGAATTCTGTCTACAAATTATCAGCCCCCTTTCATCATTTCTTACAGAAAGAGAACTCAACCATCAGGTAGCATATTTGTAGAGAATGCTATTACGAGGGTAGCTCAGAAAGTAATCTTCCCAATTTCTTTTGAGTGGAATATAAACATGTTACAGTAAGACGTGGGTCTGATAAGAAGTGCACAGAGTCTATTTTTTGACACAGTTGCTATATGTTTTGAGGCACTTATTACAGCAGTGGATGAAACAGTCATACCCGTGGCAGTAAAATGATGTGTCCTGCAGACACAGTAATTGCTCGTCTACCTTGATGTTATCGGTTGGGAAAGGGAGATTCTAAGGTGCTTCACCATTCTGGGAAACAGGTGGAAGTCTGATGATGCCAATGACAACTACAGGGAAGATGATGAGGAATCTCCCAGCACCAGTTGGTCAAGAGCTGTCACTGTGGTGCGACCAATGTGAGTGTTGTTGAGCATTATCATGCCATGGTACTCCTTCTCACAGCAGTCCAGGTCTCTTGCGGCAAACAGCCCTCACAAGTGCACTCTGACAATGATCAGCATTGGTTGTTGCACCACTAGGAGTGAAATCCACCAAAATGAGCCCATGCTTGTCCAAAGAGACAACTGCCATCACCTTTTCATACGCTTGTATTTGGGGGGGGGAGGGGGGGGTTAACATGGGAACTGGGAGGCTTCCATGTCACTCATTGTGCTTGACCATAGAGTCTTACACCTCATGGGAGATTTCCATAAGCTGGATGCCTTTTACACAAGACATACAAATTACGGACCACACTTCCTCCTTTAAATGTTTTTACAGTAGTCTCCAATGTTCAACTGACACTGAAAAGGATGTTTTGTTTGCAGCAGTGAACAAGCTTGCCACCTGGTAGCAGATATAACGTACTACCATACAACAGAGTCACAGACTGCTCTGAGTATTGTTTTAATGGGAATGAAATAACAAACCTTACTTTTTGACTTCACTTGTACAGGGCTTAGTCTATGCTAAAATAATAGTTTTTTTTTATAAACTTACCATTGTGAGGGAACGTTCAGCAGGCTGAAGTACGTCATCTACAAACACAGGACCAGACTTTCACACAGACCTTTTGATGTGCAAACTCGGAGCAACCAGCAATTAGGAAAAGTACTTTGTAAAGCCCATGTGAAGTTCTGAACATCAGTGTAAAATTAAATCTAATTTGTGTACACTGCATCAAACTCTCTTCTTTATAGGTACACAATAAATAGTTCTTTTCACCAAGTGAGTTTTAATGTTTAATAACTTCTGTTGCATTCTTCCGCTGAAATTTCAACACCAAAAAGTTGCAGCGTAAACTAGGGCTCTGGGAATTTACTACTGGCCCTTCTGGATTTACAGCGAGTGACAGTTCACTGACTTATACAAAGGACAAACTCAGGATGAAACCAGTTCTCACAGTCTTAGAACTGGAACTGCTTTGTATAACATTTACAGGTGAACGTTTTATTATGAAGAGTGCAGCAGGTCATATATGTCAAGTATGTTCACAGAAAATCAAAAGAAAACTGTCTTTCAGTATTTTGTTCACAGCTGCGTAAGTAAAACCCTTATTTTACATTCCCGCCACTTTACACCAAATGTCCATAACAACGTTTTCTGGGTTTTACACGTCCTGGGATTTTATGCCATTTTTAGGTGGTCCCAACAAAAACATGAGATCAAGGGTTTACTGTAATTAACAGATTTTGGAGCTCTCTATGTGACAAATATGAAGGAATATTTTGGAATATAACACTATAGTGTGGTAGATGGTTACTAGCATTTTTGAAAAACATACTATCTCTGTCTTCATAATTATTGTATACAGTATATTTAAAATTGATGAACATCTCCCATATTAGGCCCAAAGATAAACAATCATTATCTGCTTCATCAAAGATATACAGCATGATAATGCTCCATGCTTTTAACAAAATGCACAAGAATATTCAAATGCACCAATAAAATCATCATCACACAGTATAACAACATTATTGTTACGTGTTCAATATGTACATCACGTACCATTCCTATGAATTATCATTTTCATATAATCTTGAAATAACATATTATAAAATATACATTATTGCCAACCACATTTCTGTGCTTACACTTTGCAAGTCATACCCTGTCTGCTTAAAATTTAATTACATTCTTACATTCGTATACTACAAAACCATGGCATGCACACTGCACACAAAACACATTACATGGGGTGTTTAATAAATAACATTCAAAAATGAATTATACTCACATTTATTACTCAACACAAAGGTGAAAAGAATACGGAACAACCAACTGTCCATTTACCCACATAATTTCTAAAGTCACCGAGACATTACTTCCAATCACGTATTGCTTGTTTGATTCCAATGCAGAAGGAACCACGTGCATGTTTGCACTAAGTGGCACACCTCCGCTTCCTTTAGGTGCTGCCACATCATGTAATAATGGTATGCATTCACTGTTTCCCAGTTACCCAGGAATAAAGAAGGAGGAATTCCTCCATATCCAAAAATGCCATCAACAGCTTGCCCATTCGGGCTGCAAGTTACACCCAGCAATTTCCACATCTGTGGATCAATGACAAAGCCCTTCCAACACGATGATGAGATGAAAGCCAAAGTGTGCCAATGAGTGCGAGAATTGAGAACTTATTTCTTCCCAGCAGGAATAAAACTGGCACATCAACGGCACAAGTATCACTCTGTCTAAGTGATTACATGCACAAGCACAGGACTGTCCATTACTCCTTACTGTTTTGGACATCTGCAGTGAAGCAATAAATATGAGTATTAGCGCACGCTCAGATAATATTTACTGAACACCCGACACATTAGTATTTGCATGTACATGAACAAAATACAGGTGGAACTTGCTTCAAACCCTATCCACGCCAGTAATCGACGTGTGGTTGTTTCTGTTATACTTCAGTCTACATGGAATGAAACACGACAGGTAACTTGTACTGCAGTCTCTCAAGCCCTGCTGTATTTGCAATATTCGCAATAACACACTATACCAAATAAATCTAACAGTAAATACATACATGATATCTAAATAATGCAGAATGTCATATAGAACACCTGTAAATTGTTACCTTCACCATTCACTTTGCATGAGACTGAAGGTTCTCATGGCAGTGCGAATTAAAAGTCTCTGGTGGTGTCACACCGTGTGATTTGGTAGATAGATACCACCATTTTGGGAGATTTGGTAGACAGCTATCACCATTTTTGGAGAAACCTGCTGCCTCCATCCTCAGGGTGGAAGAATCCTCCACATTTTGGAGGAACCTACAGTTTCCACCTTTTGGACAGATGCATACTGAATATGCAGGTGGCAGGTTCCTCTGACATTTGGCATGTTCTACCTCACAGCACAGTTACACATCCCACAAGATCATAATCTTAAAATTACTCACTTCCTTTCACTCTGGGTTTTTGTAACACTGTCTGTTCTCACTCTTACCTTATTTGACTGCATATATTTTTCATAAATATTAATCCTTACCACAGAGTCAAGTATGTTCTTATTTACTTGCATAACTTGAATGGTAAAACTTCTGAGGTTACACATAAAAAAACAAGTTGTGTAAAAAAGCAGGGCCTAGTTAATCAGTTAAATATACCCAAGGACTGCCAGGTGCTTAGCTGTTTTGTTAGAATGAATTTCATATGACATAAATGACAGCACAAAATAATGTCATACAGACAAACACACAGCCCTACTTGTCAGCCCTGTAAACAAATAACACATACCCTACCAACTTCTTAAAAATTATTTAGACATTAATATCGTGTTATCAAAGACAACCCTCCTTTTTCTGCATTAGTTGTAGTTAATCAATAAGTTTCACATACTCCAAATCATGTATGGAAGCTTATATACAATGATACAACCATCTTATTTTATTAGTGTTTTGATGGAAAAGCATATTTAAAATTGAATGAACAGGATTTGCATCCAACATCAAGAAAAACACTGTTACACAAACAACTCAACAGTAGCATTAGAACACATCTGCTTATAGTTCTCAACTGCCCCTTTCTGTATGTATATGAATATCATAAAGCTAATTTATTCTTGGTTCATTTAATGATGCTTTCAATACCCCAGACTGCACAGCACTGAAAAACAGGATCAGTGAGTAACAGAAGGGAAATAATTGAAAGATAATGGTGATGACAAAATGAGACATATTCTGCAGTCTGTCTGGCAGGAATGAAGAAAACCATAAAGATGACAGTCAGGATAGCCAAGTTCCATACTGGAACCTAAACCTGGGACCTCTCAAACTATGGAGGAACCAGCTCACAACCACTCGACCATAACATTTGGTACACAAAGCTCTCATGACTGAAGCATTCTGTAACATCATGGAATGTAACTGCAAAAAATGCATGTGTTCTTCCACATTTATTCTCCGATGCATTGTTCTGTAGTCTTTCAGTTCAGCACAATTTCTTGCTCTTGCATGGAATTTAAAATATTAACATCATGCCAAATGCACCACAGCAAGTAATCATATGCAAAATGGACATAATTCTGGCATAATTCTGCACTGCTTGTTAATAAGAGGGGCAGCACACACACACACACACTCTTCAGTCTTTCTTCTCAATTATTATGGAAGAACTTTAAATCTGAAACACCCTCCTCCCCTCCAAAAATTTTGGTATACATAAAGATATATGGTGTGTATAAATGATTGGAAGCACAAGGCATGGAATGAATAATATTAAAAATCTTAAAAAGAGTTAAATTTAGACGGAGGGATGGAGGCGCTGCACTCCTTTGAAACATCAATGACTATCTACCAGTTAATATGGCACACCATCCCAGAAGTCTTGGATCTTCTACGCTGTTGGGAGAACCTCAAACCTCGCTCTTCAGCAGTGACATGCCACTGTGCTCAGTAACGAGTTAGTATATACAACAAATGCAATCTCTCTTTCAGTTGGCACAGCTGCATTTGTATTAAAAGCATAACAACTTCAAAACTTTCTGATCATCATCAGGCAGATTTCATTATCAAAATTAAAAAGTATACAAATATGCAGTACCATATCATCTTGGGATCCAAGGTTTTTAATGTCATGGTTTTTAACATTACAATGGAACTCGCCTGAAGATGAACACAGACAGTCAAACCACATGTGAAGTTGTTATATTTTAACCTTCAGCCACCATGCGTCCCATATATAGGATGGGTGTACCGTTACCCCTGAACAACTGCATTTTATATGTTTAGTCAACAGATACACGTACTGAATTTTTTGCCCCATGTTGCACAATCTGTCCCCCCCTCCCCCATGATATGCATTTCATAATGTTATCTTTTTTGCTTCATAAGATCCTCACATAAAAGATGCACTAAAATTGAAATGCCCGAATTCATCACCAAAATGTTAATAGAAGCGCAGCAGTGCTAACTTAGTGACTGCACTTGCTGTAACAAGGTAAATAGGTACATGGAATAGTGGAGGGTATAGCTCCACTCATTCTTAACCTCAGCACTAGATGGAGGTGAGTGGTCAGCCTCACATCCTGGGCCCCTGCACCCACTGACTAGGAGGCTGCATGTGCCCGATAGCTGGTCTGGACATTTAGGAGATGCGAAATATCTAGTGCCTCTGCCCAGATTCGAACCCCAGACCATCCATCCTGTAGCCTAGTCACTATACTGACTGAGCTATCCTGGCTCCACCTGCATTTATTATATGTAATAATATTTCACACTCTGCATTTGTTCAGAAACATTCTCAAACAACCTATACTTCATGAAAGTGAGTGACCAGGCTAAAGCTCTGGCTGTCTTTACTCATGGGGGAAGTGCACTCACAATCCACCATACAGAAGGCTGGCTGGGACCCCTAGCCAGCCATTTGGGACCTAAACAGTCAGACAGTCACCCCGGTGCTCTTCTAATGATATGATCAACTCACTAATTTAGCATGGCATACTGGTGTGGTGTGGTAAAGCAGCTGTTTTGTATGGGTAAGAAATGGAGCTTTGGCAGAGAAAGCACACGTGAACTGAGACAGCTCAGTCAACACAGTGTCCAGGCCATGGGTCTGATGCTTCAGAAATGAAGGTCAGTCCCAACAGGGGCAGAGAACTTCCTCGTCTTCACAACATTCAGGCCAACTCTGGGGCCTACCCAGAGCTGCTAACCTAAGAGCACTGCAGTTAGTGCAGGTGGGACCTCCATCTGCAGCTCAGTTAAGAACACTTGGAGCTGCATCTCAGTTCTCTCCTGTCTTCATGGCGTAGTGCTCAACCAAACACTTTGGCACAGACAAGGTCCTGACAGACACACATCAACTGCCTGATTAATGAGTTCACATTACGTCTCATTACCATCCACCGTAGAACCTGGTTAAAACATCAGTTTATACGACACCTTGCCTGTAGCATCAGATATTCTGTGGTACCAATTAACTCCTCACTGTTAACCATAACATTATACTTGTTGGTTATAAGACACTTGTTTATAATGTCACGAAGTACCAAGTCCCTTTCAGGACGTTATAACCAAGTTCGACCGCATTTGCAGTCACTTTCTCAAAACTTTTTTCCAACATTATTTACGATAAGTTACTTTCTTTCAACGTATGCACCTGTCCAAAGTAGTTCTTGTTAAAGAAATTACAACCCCTCTCTTAATGTAACAATATTCCTCTTGGTCTGTCATACAGAACCATACATAATTTCTACACAATCTTACCAGTTTGTATGAACTACTACGTGGCTCACCACCCCTTTAAAGCGACAACTTTTTACACAAGAGCACCTTACCTATGTGGCATTTGAGCACCACATGATGGTACTAGGAGCACGGTCTTCTCCCTGCTGCCTTCCTGCTACTGTCCCTCTTCCCACTCTTCCTTCTCCTTACTTCTCCCTTTAATCAAATGTTTTCTTCCACCTATTTTCCTGTGGTGCTTCCTTTTGCTCTCTCACTAGGTAACAGCTCCTCTAAGCATTACTGGTTTGCACTTGCTTACTCACAGTCTGTCCTAACCCTCACTTTTAACATAACTGTTCATTCTGTTGTCTCATTTTTCAGCTCAAGATAAAGACAGACAGCAGTTCCTCTGAATCACTGGTACCCGTGTATACAATTGCAGTGTAACACCCCACAAGACCATAATCCTAATTGACCTTATCCTTACACCTTCCAGACATCCACACTCCGTCTGCCTTAAAGCACACAAACATTAATTTCTAATAACTGACAACCTTGAAATAAAAATCTCACATCTCAGATGACAATAAACCAAACAAAACAACTACGACCCCTCTTGCACAAGCTAACATGTACTACACAAATAACATTTCTTGTATCTTCTCTTTACTAAAAATACTTGAACAATATTATCACAAACTGGTATGAATCCAATGTAATGTCAATATTATTGTGACAGTATAAAAGGCACTTCAAATGCATGTGTATCAGCTTTCAGCAATCACAGCCATGAAATGATAAAACTTACTTTTACAGAATATGTTTATGCCTCACCTATCAGTGTCACATTTTGACATACTGTTTATAAAGATGACTGTTTTAACTTGTGACTGATGATATGAATCCTCACATAAACGTGCCAGATGTAGGTTTCCATATTAAATAATCTGTATGCACAATTTGTAATAAACTCTGCACTTTTCACCCTTTCACCCGAGCTGCATGATGGAACAGATCTGAAGCATTTCTTACACTCAGCAATTCCATGATGAAATTGTTTTGAATAAAAAGTTCACCTTAACCAGACCTACCCGCTCGATGGAACAGTAACATACATACCGTTTGGTAATGCTGTTGCACATTCGTATCAGTCAGAGGTTTAAAATGCTTCAGAAACAGTAAAAAAAAAAACACTATTCTAATACATAAAGGAACATATTTTCACAGCAAAGCAAAATTTTACCATGAAGGTCACATGTAGTTAGAACACAACAGTGGTATGTACCACTGTCATTAAAACAATACAGCTGAAGTATTAGAACAATGATACTAAGAACAATTATATGCAATACTGTGTGTTTGGATTAGAGTAAAATGAACTGTTACACATACCATTTAGCAAATCACTTCATACTGCAATATAAAGCGAACCAAAAACTAGTTTACATTAACTATGACAACACAATTACTACAACCACAAGTGGGATGTGGAATGTGGATAATTCACTTATGCATGCAGAAATCCTATAATGCTTTAGTCTCCTTTACTCTCTTCGTGCCTTCTAGTATACACAAAGATGAAATTTTCCTGCTTCCCATTGTCTGCCACAGACCACACACATCCCTTGTATTCTGAATTTGCTTCACGCTCTTGTCAATACTTATTGTACCCAGGACTGTTAAAGGAATCTGTTCTTGCACGGCACTTGAATTCTCATTGCTATATCAGTTTTGGTTAAAATTACATGCATAAACTTTAGTTTCTTAAAATTTTTAGCCACTAATTGTAATAGTAACAAGAAAGCCAAACATTTCCAGCTGAAGAATTGGCACTTCTTACAGAGTCTGCAAATTCTCAATGAAATACATTCCTAAATGTAAGTGCCAAACTGTGATTCAAAACTATTTTTAAATGTCCCTGCTACAGGTTATGTAAAATGTCTATTACTTACACCAGTCTCCACAATAACCTTTGAAACATTTAGCGAAATCTTACATTTCAACGCTTCCAATCCTACCTTTTGAAGGATTCTTGCAGTACACTGTCAAAACTATAATAATACTGACAATGTGTAAAAGTTAAATATTTCTGAAGGAATAAAATATATTTTCCATAATATGATTTTGTACTTAAAACACTACTGTTGTGTGCAGACTGATGCTAAAATATAAAGAAATATGATCACTGTGTCACTACTTAACTAAATAACCATAAGATTTGTTGGTTTTAAACCCCACTACAACATACTTTCTTATGAGTAACCTGTCACCATCCTGTACATAGGAATACAAACCGATACTAACAATTTGGTAAGACAGAACATCAAAGGAACTTGATATTGCTGTAACATTGTACAATTCGTTTCTTTGACCACCTGATTCCAAATTTAAAGTTAAAAGTAAGACTGATGAATTTAATCTTTTTGGTTTTCCAGATTATGTGGTCTACAACATTACCTTCACATATACATGCAGACCAGTGTTTCCCAGACAGTGTTTCACGGAATCCTGGAATTCTGCCATAAGTTCCAACTCAAGTCATATTTTAATAGGATGGCAGCCACAAAATAAATTCTCCCTTTTGACATGTATAAATGTGTAACATACTTCAAGCAATCTTTTATCATTCAAGAGTACCCCAAGGATTGATTTTAGATGTGACTGATGCACCACATCTATCCACAGACAGACACCCATTTATGTAGACATGTTGTCAATTCAGAAGGAAGAATACAAACTTGACATCACTGCATGGCATTACAAATTCGCACCGCAGTGAATGTGAGGACAGCTGCTTGCTTCTGACATACAATGCTTTGTAGCCTGGTGAAAGGTACCGACATTTCAGAGGAATCTGCTACCTCTGTCAAAGGTCCTCTGAAATGTTGGTACCTTTCACCAGACTACACGGTGTCATTTCTCAGAAGATAGTAATCTTCACTGCCCTCACTAGGATAGAATGAGCTTTGATCTCGTATTATGTAAAAATGAAAACTACGGACATACAGTTTGAAGCAGCACTGTATATGTACCAGTGGACAGACGTTGCACAACTGAATGTTCTTGATTTTTCCAACTACCAAAATATACAAAGACACTTTTTTGTGATAAAGAGGCTGATATTAATTTATGATGACTTGGTAGCTGAAAAAACAAATGTGAAGATAAAAATAAAGTACTAAACCTATGAAACAAAGCACAATAAAGTTTTTGCATGCAGTCAGCCATGTCATGTAGGAACACATTTCCAGTGTTTCAGAAACAGTTACAGCTTCCATCATCAAGGAGGGACATGGGTAGCTACAAATAAAACCCACGGTGCATCGCTTGCCATATTGACCCTTTGTAATGGAGACAGTGGCAGTTTCTGGCATATCTGAAAGCATTCCAGCCTGATAGAGTTGACTGGCCAGGAATATGTTACTGTGTTTACTTGCCATGAATGGTTTCTACTTTCCATAACTGGGTCTGCCATCGTTATTTGAGTTTAAACGAGTTAAATTATGTCTGGGAAACAATGGTGAGGCTCTTAGTGCATCACAACATGAGACCTCAGAAAATACACTTTCCAGCAGGTACTTCAGTTAAAAAAAAAAAATCCAAATAAGCATATGCAATGATTATCTGCATACAATTATACACCTTTTACCCTAGCATTACAAAGTGTTTATACTCACGGCTGGTAAGGCTATTATGTGAATAACAAAACACCCATTTCCTTAAAAATAAAGTAAAAGTGTTTTGGTTCCTTAAATAGATGATAAAATGTGAAATGGTGAAAACATTTCCCCATAATGTTTTGCTTGAGCTTGCAGCTTTCCAAATTGTCATTTCAAGGTGACCTTACAAAAATAAGAAAATTCTTTCATACTTGGTACTGTAGCTTTCAGTAAAGTCTGAACCAAGTAGTTCCAAAATAAGCATTACTTTTTCTTCTTCTTCTCCTTCTCTTGAGGTCTGCTGGGATAGATTGCAAACAGAGACAGCTGGACCGCAGAGAGCAGAAAGCCCACCACATTTTGAAACTGAAACAGAATAAGAGACAAAACTGTATTTACTAGTGGCACAAGTGGTGTTTTATGGCACACCACACTTGGTTTCTATTGTCACTACAATATAAGGACTAACATTTACAGGCATCTACATTTATTTTGTGTGCACGACCTCAGACCTCTCTCTTTCACACATTTGCAGTCTCCAAAAAGTTTGTGGGACTACAATAAATTTGGTTTTGTAAAGAGGTGCCGGTATATCAGATTAACTGCTCACAGATAACACACAGTCAAACTTGGTTATAATGTCATGAAAGGGACTCAGTATTTTGTGTTGTCATAAACAAGTGTCGTTATAACCCAGTATGATGTAATGCTTAACAGTGACAAATTAATTGGTACCACAGAATATCTATGCTACAGGCAGGGTGTCGTATAAACTGATGTCATTATAATTGGGTTTGACTGCATATTGCTGGATATGAAATGAGAACCTCAACATTAGAGAAATAATTACTGTTTCTTGTGACACACATGAAACACAGAAAACAATCTGTAAGCAACACGTACAGCTATCTAATGTTAAAGCAGGTAGTACATACAGTGAGCACTGTGCTTTCACGACCTAACATAAGGTAGCCAATGCAAAACACAAAATGCTTTTTATTTCCTATTCTATTTTCATACAACTATATTACAGATTTTGTAACCAAATTCAGTGATGATTCCTGATGTCCCATTAACAAATTTACATGGTCCTGGTCTGATGATATCAAATGATGAAAATCATGGCACTGTAATGGGAAGGTCCTATTCAAGGCAATTTGTATTAATAGTAAAACTAATACACTCATACATCAACTCACGTACGATACGAGGCTTCCACAGCAGTGTGCTCAGTTTCGTGCTGTGACAACGTACAGCATATCAGTGGATGACGACGGTTCGAAGGTACAAGCTGTCTCCATACATCATGGCTGAAGTGAGTGGGTTACGGAGGTTACAGGTTATGAAGACACACTGCAAGGAAGGTCCATGGGAGGTGGGTACCAATCTATGCCAATGGCAAAATGCACAATGTGAGGATGCAGAACGGCCCTTTTAAGGTCCACAGGAGTTTCATCACATGAGGGACACGACACAAGGAGAAAAAGAAAACAGGGTAATGGCTCTGTTTTCAGGGCCCTGGTGTACGATTATGGTGAAGTGAGACCCAGCCCTTATTTGCGGAGGGTCCGGGTGGAGGAGTGTCATCTTTGGAGGATGTGACGTTGTTGTTCTTGGAGCAAACCATCTCATCTTTTCCTTCAGTCCAACGGCAAGTATGTCTCTGCCTCCACAGATGACATTCCTCCACCTGGACCCTCCTCAAATAAGCGCTGGGTCTCCCTTCCCCACAATCATCCACCATGGCCCTGAAGACAGGATGTCCCCCCATGTTCCTTCCTTCCTGCAATAGGAATCTTGCGGACCTCAAGTGAACAGTTTTGTCTCATAACATTGTGCACTGTTTCCATTGGCTTGGACCGGGTCTGTCTACTTGGTGCAGCAGCTTTACCCAGGGAAGACACATGGTATCCATTGTACAGGAGCATGGTTGGGCCCCACGGTTGGTCCAGGGGGGTATGGAAAATCTCACCTCTAAGGGGATCGAACCTCAGACTGTCCAGCCCACAGCAAGTGACTATACCAACTATGTTATCCCAGCTGCCAATAAATAATATAATTTTCCTTTTTTGTGAGAAGAAATAAAGGCACATAGAAGACTTACCTGAATGAATGGATTCTTAATTATTATACCATAGAGAAGCCACAAAAATGTGACGACAGTGCCTGATAGAATCAAAGGGAAAGGCAACGTTTCTGTGCTCTTCGTCCGAATTACATCTCCCTGCAAATAAACATTATTCATCTATTATGACTTTTAAAAGATAAGGTTGTCTCTGTCCACACCATGAAGGCGTACAGGGTGAGTAGTGGTATAGCTCCACTCATTCTTGAACTTGGTGCTAAATAGAGATGAGTGGCCAACATCATGCCCTGGCCACTTTACTCCTGCCAAAGAACCCCACTACCCAATGAACAGGAGGTTGGGTAGGCCCCAGAGCCACTCTGGGTGTTTCAGAGATCAGAAAACTTGTTGCAGCTGCTGGAATTTGAACCTCGGACCATCCAGCCTGTAGCCTAGTCTCTTTGTTCCCTACGGTTGTAAATGAAAACACAAACACACTTGTATATTTTTCTATATTTTCTTCAGCCAGATTCTTCTATAAAAAAGTATTCACTAGATACAATATGAAGCTCCCCCATGGTGAACGCATGCAAAAAATAATTCTCAGGCACTCATCTGTAGGCAGCTGGAGCTGTTATCCCACATTCTGGGGACAGGCTCTGCCTCCATCATCAGGGTCTGATATTATGCACAAGGTGTCTGTCTCCTGCATTTATACATGCAGGTGCACACACAAACAGATCCCAAGAGACGAACACACACATCAGGCAAATCATCTCAACTATAATATAATAATATAATTTTGATAGTTGACTGTACACCAAAGGGACGACCACAATACAGCACCTCTCCAGCGATACACGCACGCAATAGGCAACACCATCTGCCTGAGGATCTATGTGCCTGGCTGGATAGTTAATCTACATCTAAACATACCAGTATTACAAACTGATATACATACAAAATAATCAACATAATATCAGACGTATACAATACAAGATAAGAAGTTGGAATACCTGACACACGTCATTCCATGCCACAGAACATATCAGCGGAAAACCCATAATACAGCTGATGGATGCAACCTAACACACAGCATATAGCCCCCATACGGTCACAAATTGCCCATCGTTCTAAACTCATCAACTTCAGTATATCCAATTATATTACTTTTAACCTATTTTATTCATATCTTTTAAGTATACATTCATGTATATTTTTAACCTGCTTTGTAAAAGTGAATGCCTCCACTTATATGATATATAGTTTGTTATCAAAATATGCAGTGAAAAACCTGATGATGATCTTGCATACGGACTGAAACCAGTAGTTTAACCTCTTCACTGAATAAAGTGAGGTGAAACACATTGTTGGCTGTTTGACTGTTTTTTATAATTGTATAACATAATAATATAATAAAATTCTAGGCACACATTATCCCCGCCCTGACCCCCATCAGCCGAAAATGCATGTCAATGTAGGAAGATTACAAGTACAATCGATTCATTACATATCAGCAATATCACACCTCAGCCAAAAAGAAGAAGAGGACTGTTAATAAAAGGAAAGAGAAAATGATTTTACTACTACACATACTAACTTCAAACATGTCAAACATAGGCTGAAATATGAACTATATTTCACAGAGAAATGAAACAGTTTGATGCTTCATGTTAAACAATTCCAAACATGGAATTTTTTTAAAGCAGAATAAGAATAGAGATGTGACTACTGTAATGAACTGTGACCAATATTTGCTTTTGTTGCAACTTGGCAGTGATAGCAATAAAGAACAAAATATGTTGGGTACTTTTATATAATGCAGTGTAAATAGGCTGGAAAAATAAACATTACAGTTGCATTAAACAGAGTGAGGAGTAATTTGCTGACAGTGAGTGTAACGCAGAAACATACATTTTCAGATCACTTAAAAGCAGAATATAGAAGTGACAGAAGAGAATGAATAAATAAATGAATAAATGGTGGGTCGTGCCCTTGTGGTCCTGATCCACCCACACCTTAACAAAGTGACAGGAGTGAAGGGGCACTTAAAGGCGTGAGAAGGGCTGTGATGGTAAAACAGAACTTACCAGTGACGCAAGTGGAGAGGCAATTAAAAGCATGAGAAGCACTGTGATGATAAGTCCATACCGAAATTCCACTATGTCAGGATCTTCCCAAAAGACATAAGCAATTAAGGCAGCCACAAATGCTGTAGCATAAAACACTCCCTTCTGCACATCTCTCTGTTTAAAGAAATAACACACTGCATAAGAAGAAAATCAGCTCTTGAGGAAAAAAAAAAATACTTTATCAATATTCCGATACTCAACAGTACAACTTCAGGCCAGTTTCACTTACAGAACACTGTAACAATGCAGGTATGCCAGTTTTTACTCCTTTTCCAAAAGTGTTACAGTCTAAGTAGGTGTTTAATTTAACCTTTATCTGCTGGGTTTAAATGCCCATGGTAATTCATCAAAGCTGGAGTTTTTCTTGCCACAAGTGGCCACTTAACTTTCTAACACACAGCAATTCACAAAATAAATTACATAAATTACAACAGTAAACTTGCAAGATCCAAACAAGCAGAGGGTTGTTAAGAAAGAGTCTGTTTACCGGCACACAAATTTGCAAATAACCATTACATACCAATCTTTATTAGACTGATTCCTTTTTTTGCATTTATTACAATATTTTTGTCCCATTTATCTACACTCTATATAAGGTAATTACATATATAAGCATTTATACATGGTGCCAGGAAATGTTAACTCTCAATGTAGATTCAAAGAATGTGTGGTTAATTAATCAATTTACAGTTTCAAAATTACAGCCTTCAGTTGGTAGGTTCACACATGTGGCCCTCTTCCATTTCTGAAGCTAGGTGAATACTGAAGGAAGTCTTCCCCCTTGAAGTTGTAAAGCAACCAGCTAAGTGTTCTATTACATTTGTGAAGCAACCAGCTAACTGCTCTATTACACTTGGGAAGCAAGCAGCTGACTGTTCTATTACATTTGTGAAGCAAGTAGCTGATCGTTCTACTACATTTGTGCAGCAAGTAGCTGCTCTATTACATTTGTGCAGCAAGTAGCTGACTGTTCTATTATATTTGTGCAGCAAGTAGCTGACTGTTCTATTACATTTGTGCAGCAAGTAGCTGACTGTTCTCTTACAAGTGTCCACACCCTTTGAAAGCATAGAAATGGGATCCGTATGTCTTTGAATTCAAATGGATATGACAAGACAAAGACCATTTTTTAGAGCGTATATTTGAACCAGAACTTGGGAAAGTATTTGTATGGATATATAGTTAACTATGTCACGGTGTATAAGCAAGGCCAACTAATGGGCCAGACTGACACACAGAGTGTACAAGCATACAGCACACGTGACAGCTGTAATATTGAGAAGAAAATAATCTGTCACATTCAAGAAAACTAAAGAATGAAAGAAATACCAACATCCATCAATTCACAAGTGGAAGCAGAAAACATCACATACAGCTGTTTCACTATGAAGTGCCACTGTACTCACGAATCCAACGTGCAGTGATGTGAGATTGAACCAAGGACCCTTTCAATATTGAGGTGTAAAAGGAAACTGCTTGCTGTCTTTTATGAGTAGGTGGCAATTACAGCAAAGGGTAAAAAATGGAACACACGTTTGAGTCAGTAATGCACTGTCCAGTTTGCATGCCCCCCCCCCACCCGAATAATTAAGTTAAAAAACACTTGTACATACCAGGACTCCTTAGCACACACTGCTATTCTATCAAATTCAGTACCTCAGTGTAAATGCAGCAATCTTTCCAGAACTTCTCAAGCTACCGAGGTTAAATTTTTTTGACAAAGTTTGTTTTTATATGCAAAGAATGTAGCACGTATGCAGGAACTATTTTTTCATTTCATTTTATGCTCCAACATCAACAGTATATGGCTAACAACATCACCTATATGGAGAAATTTCATCAGGCTAAAGCTGTTTTTCTAAATAAACAAAGAGCTCTCAGCACAGTACACAATGTCCGTTGCCGTACAGCTCCCATGTTCTATTTGGTAATGCAAGTCCACAATATGAAACGATGGGAAATGCTAACAGTTACGATTCTGCATTCACACACATATGATTATATGACCGAATCTGCTGCCACCCCCCAATCTTGTTCTTATGACACTGTCAATATCTCAGCCTGTATAGCATCAAATATCAGCGAACTTGTGAAAGAGAATGGATTTAGGAGGAAAAGAACACAAAAATTCCGTCAGGATTGCCAGTATCCCAGCCAAGATCCGAAGTGGACATATACTGAACATGTACCTACGGAGGGCTAACTGGACTGGTCACATCTTGTGCAGGAACTGCTTTCTAAAACATGTTATTGAAGGAAAGACAGAGGTAAGGGTAGAAGTGACTGGAAGACAAGAAAGAAGATGTAAGCAGCTACTGGATGACCTTATGGAAAGGAGAGGCTAGAAATGTAGTTAGATCCTGTGAAGTAGCATCTCAATGACCCTGCCCCGTGGAGTTAGTTAGTTCTTGTCACTTAGCATCTCAACAACTGTGCCCCATGTAGTTACTTCTTGTCACTTAGCATCTTAACAACTGTGACCCTTGTACTTAATTCTTGTCACTTAGCATCTCAACAACTGTGCCCCATGTAGTTACTTCTTGTCACTTAGCATCTCAACAACTGTGCCCCATGTAATCAAATTCTTGTCAATTAGCACATAAAGGACTCTGTCCCATGGGGTTAATGAGTCCTTGTCAATTAATTTTCCATAAAGTATCGTGGGACAAGAGATTGCCCCATTCAAAACCACTGTGGTAAGTGGTGTGGCTATAAAATAACCGGACTGATGTTAGAACACTTTTTATTCAAAAAAGTTACACAACAGAAATGTTGTCAGCCTCAATGCACTCCCCTCCCCGATCCCTACACCGCTCCATGCGCATCTTCCACTGTTGGAAACAATGCTGCAGGTCGTCTTCTGATAGCTTATTCAGGAGCTCCGTCGCTTTTGCCTTCACTGCATCCATGGACTCGAACCTGGTTCCTTTTAACGCAGGCTTGATCTTTGGAAATAAAAAAAAATCACATGGGGCTAGGCCAGGTGAGTATGGTGGATGTTCCAACACAGCGATCTTGTGCTTCATCAAAAACGTCTTGACAGACAGGGTGTTGTGTGCCAGCGCGTTGCCTTGGTGAAGAACCCATGAGCCGTTCTTCCACATCTTAGGTCTTCTTCTTCTTCTCACCTGCTCACGAAGGTTTGTCAAAACCTCCTTATAGTAGATCTGGTTAATGGTCTGACCTTCAGGCACCCAATGCATGTGAACAATCCCTTGGATGTCAAAAAAAAAATCATCATTGCTTTAAATTTGGATTTGCTTTGCCATGCTTTCTTCCGCCTTGGTGAACTGGGGGCTCTTCCAGTGCATGGATTGGCACTTACTTTCTGGGTCATATCGAAAAAACCATGATTCATCACAAGTTATTACGTTCTCTACAAAGTTTGGGTCATTTTCAACGTTTTGAAGAATGTCAGCACAAATGTTCATTTGAATTTCCTTTTGTTCAGGAGTGAGGAGTCTGGGCACCATCTTCGAACACACTTCTTTCATGTTGAAATTGTTACGTAAAATCTGTCGAACAGTTTCCTTGTCAATGTTAACTAACTCAGCAACTGCTCAAATGCTCAGGCAACGATTCTGTCAAACAATTTCACCAACTTTTTCGATGTTAGTGTCTGTTTTTGATATGCTAGGACCACCGGGGTGCTGATCGTCTCCGATCTCTGCCCTTCCCTCTTTAAACCTTTTAAACCATTCAAAAACTTGAGTACAAGATAGACACTTATCACCATACACTTTCTTCAACAAATCGTACGTTTCTGTAAAGGATTTTCCAAGTTTCACATAGAATTTCACATTGACGCGTTGCTCCACATTTACACTTAACATGATTCCGACGGAGAACAAGAATACAATCCACTTCAAGGCAAGGCTACTGCCAAACTGTTTGCCGCACGACCTTGAAATTGTAACTGTGAATGGAGGGGACAGCACAAGCCAATACCACACGCCACTCGCTGTTGCTAAGTTTACAGGGAAGCAGAAAAAAATTAAATTCGGTTATTTTATAGCCACACCATGTAAATAAAAAAGATTTAAAAATGACATTTCACAAGCTTGCTTGCTTTCAATTCCAATATTAAACTTAACTCTGTAAGCAAGGCATCTGTTACGATGTTCTTATGCACAATGTTTCCCTTCACTGCCAGTGCCAGATACACATATGATAACATAATATGAAAACTAATTCTGTGGCTGTGCATGGACACAAGTATATTTTAATGGTCCTAAAATAGTTCGGCTGTTGGTATGCTAAGATTTGACAAATGTGCCATGTCACAATTGATGACACAGAGGTAAAGCATTGCTTAAAATGCATTATGTTAACAGCAAACTAATTAATTAAACTATCAGGGCTCAACAGAGAACTGAGCTGCAGATGGAGCATATTATGCACTAAGGAACTACATAACTTGCATTATATGGGGATTTCAAATTGTGATGCTGTGAACATGTCTGTAAAAGTATGCTGACACAGCCTAGTTCAGCACCTATGCCACGTTTCTGCAGCATTATAATATAATGAAAATGCTGTATTAGGGCAGTTACGTCAAGGGGCATATTATTTGTTGAAAACACTGCTCATATCAGGGAAGTAACACATGCCTACATGAATTTGGAAGGAAAAACTTTTTTGGGAGTGTACTAAAATAAATTTCAGAGAAAACTGATTGTGAGGATGGGAACTGGAATGCAGTGGCTCAGGATTATGGCTAGTGACAAGCTACAGCTAGTTAGGGAGGACTGACGAGACGAGACCGTCAAAAGAAATTGTGTTTTTAAACAATGTATTACACCACTTTGACCACAAAATTAATAAAGAACAAATGTCAAAATTTCACCAATACTAGATCTTATGTAATACTACACACATAACTAAACAAAACGTCACCAGAACACGCTCAGAGAACTATTAGTGCAGGGCAGATAAAGGAGAAGAACTGCTCTAGAATGATTGAAACAGCTGTTTCGTAGTATCCTGGCCAAGGCAGATTATTAAATACTGTAACTAAGTGATTTTTATTCAAAATAATGTAACTAATTTACAACATAAAATCCCTCACTTTCCCCAATTTCTTTGCTTCTCTCCTGTCTGCCAGGTGGCTGATAGGTGGTACATAAGGCATACAATGCACACAGCAAACTTTCCCAGTGCTGTTGCATTACTTGGCAACTACACATGGTTTAACGTGTAAGAAGTCTATCTCATGTAAGAATATTTATTACTAGGCAATGCCATGGCACTAAACTCGTGCAACATCATTGAACTTTCACAATAATTCACTGTGTGTTTCTTACACTGTGTGAAATTGTATGTTAGCTAACAGATTAACATGGCTGTTACTGTTTACATAGGTTATGAAAATATTTAAAGATGCACAATGAAGGTTATCTCAAATACATTGTGTAACAAGTATGAAATACATATGTGATGTAAGAAATAAGGAATTTCATTATTACAGCATAATTTATTTTAACGACAATGCTAGCAATAAATATGTAATTAAGTATGGGTGTAATTCAACATGAAGTAAAGTTTTAACACACACATTTTGCGTGGACAGGTGAACATGATCAGATTCCAGCAGAATTGATTAACGCAGGGGGAAGGATAACTCGATCTGAAATCCATAAACTTATTATTTCTATTTGGAATAAGGAGGAATTGCCTGAGGAATGGAAGGAGTCAGTCATTGTGCCTATGTATAAGAAGGGTGATAAAACAGATTATAGTAACTATCGAGGCATATCACTTTTGTCGACTACGTACAAAATTCTATCCAACATTCTTTTGTCAAGGTTAACTCCATATGCAGAGGAAATTATTGGGGATCATCAGTGTGGATTTCGACGTAACAGGTCAACTACTGATCATATATTCAGCATTTGTCAAATACTTGAGAAAAAATGGGAATACAATGAGGCAGTGCATCAGCTATTTATAGACTTCAAGAAAGCCTATGATTCAGTTAGGAGGGAGGTCTTGTATAATATTCTCATGGAGTTCGGTATCCCCATGAAACTAGTAAGGTTAATAAAAATGTGCCTAAGTGAAACGTATAGCAGAGTTCGGGTACGCAAACATCTGTCTGACACGTTTCCTATTAAGAATGGGTTGAAACAAGGAGATGCCCTGTCGCCATTGCTTTTCAACTTTGCTTTAGAATATGCCATAAGGAGGGTTCAGGCAAACCAGGAGGGCTTGAAATTGAATGGTACACATCAGCTTCTGGTGTATGCTGACGATGTTAATATATTGGGCGGAAGCATACACAGTATAAAGAAAAATGCAGAAGATTTAATGATTACTAGTAAGGAGATCGGTCTAGAAGTAAATGCTGAGAAAACAAAGCACATGGTCATGTCTCGAAATCAGAATGCACGACACAATCACAACATAAATATAGATAATAAATCCTTCGAAAGGGTGGAAGAATTCAAATATTTGGGAGCAACCCTAATGGATCGAAACTCCATTCATGAAGAAATTAAGAGCAGACTGAAGTCGGGGAATGCTTGCTATCATTTGGTGCAGAATCTTTTGTCTTCCAGGTTGCTATCCAAAAACACAAAGATTAGGGTATACAGAACTATAATTTTACCTGTTGTTCTGTATGGATGTGAAACTTGGTCTCTCACACTGAGGGAGGAACAAAGACTGAGGGTGTTCGAGAATAGGGTGCTGAGGAGGATATTTGGACCTAAGAGGGACGAGGCAACAGGGGATTGGAGAAGACTACATAACGAGGAACTTAATGACCTGTACTCATCACCAAATATTATTCGGGTAATCAAATCGAGAAGACTGAGATGGGCGGGGCATGTGGCACGTATGGGGGAGGAGAGGGGTGCATACCGGATTTTGGTGGGGAGACCCAAAGGAAGGCGACCACTTGGGAGACCCAGGCGTAGATGGGAGGATAATATTAAGATGGATCTTCGGGAAGTGGGATGGGGGGGCATGAACTGGATTGAGCTGGCTCAGGATAGGGACAGGTGGCAGGCTCTTGTGAATGCGGTAATGAACCTTCGGGTTCCCTAAAATGCGGAGAATTTCTTGACTAGCTGAGAAACTGTTAGCTTCTCAAGAAGGCCTCTGCTCCATGGAGTTAGTTAGTTAGGTGAACATGACATGACATGTCAGAGACCCACTTATTGTGGCATGACAATACCATTACGCATTCACTTTAGTCACTTCATATAGCAAACACAACAGGTGACAGAAAAGTGTATGAGAAAATTACAGCTAAACTTACCTTATTCTCACAGTATATATAATAGCAGATCAGATAACCCAAGTTAAGGGAAAGGCCAACTATATTCACACGTGTCATGGCCGGATCGTCCAAGAGATTGCTGTATTTCAACATCAGAACACCCCTGCACGAAATGAAACAGCCATCAGCACTCCCCTCCCACAGCTGCCACACAACCATATAGAATAGAATAGAAATATATCAAAACTCTCATGGCCTATGTAAGTTTTGTGCTTAAACTAGCATAACTAATTAACTGGTCTGTTAATCACACTGCTTAACCCTTTAAGTCCCAGTGCTTACTTTATGTGCCACCAGGCCTGATGTTACAAAATTCCACACTCTACCCACAGCATATTTCCGTGATTCCTATGGATGTCAGAACAAGCAGTGATATTTCACTGCACACAGTGGAGTGTGTTTACTGTGCAGTACGAATAGAATCTTTAAATATAATGCAGGTTAATCTTCGTCTTTAAAGGGGCAATCATATCCTATTAACACTCTTGAGCATTAAAGTACTTACATTGCAGTACCACCAATAAAAGGCACACCGGACACATTTTGTGTAGACCCTTTCTTCACAATATCTTTACAAATAAACCTGAAACAATAAGTGAGAACTCAGGTTCTGAGTGTTCCAAAGATTACAGGTTGCTCGGATCTGATACTGTTAAGTGCTGTAGATAGGTATCAACATGTCTGCGAAAGCTGCTGCCTCCACTTTCAGGATATTTGTAGGCAGCCTGCTCCTCCGAAATACTGGTACTTACCTAATGAACTGCACAGAATCACACCTCTGAAGACTGTAATCCGGAAACCATAACATAGTGCTTTTTCACGAATTTCTTTGATTGTTATTACTTCTTCAACTCTTTTATTAACATTCACTATATTTAAGTTGGTACTTCTTTTATTCATGTGAAATTTAATTAAATATTTTTTATCAGTATTTAATTAAGTTCATTGGCTTCAAACCATTTGTTCACCTTACCAAAGACATCATTAATAAAATTCTGGAAGTTCTCCCTTTCAGGATGGTAAATAATAATAATAATAATAATAATAATAATAATAATAATAATAATAATAACAATAATAATAATAATAATACCATCATCTGCAAATCGTTGGGGACAGAAATAGTTAAGGACCTAAGTACGCAACCCTGTGAAACTCCATGCTTTACAATATCCCACTTTGAAACAGAATCTTCATTTTATTTTGATGATTTAACCTTTTAAAGCCTAGTGGTAACTTTATGTACGAACAGGTTAAACATTAAAAAATTCTATGTGGTGTGCACATTGCGTTTATGTGTTTTGTACGGATCTCAGAACAAACAGCAACTTTTGCCTTATAAAACATTAAGAGATTGGGTTTTATAACCGAAGTGGAGAGTGTTTACAGCGCGGTACGCACTGAGTCCTTATATAAAACAGACACGCTTCGTCTTTAAAGGGTTAATACTGAGTTTCTGTTTTCTCTCCTTAGGATATGATTCAAACCACTGACCAGCTGTGCCTCAAATTCCACAATAATTTAGCTTGCACAGGAATATGTCACGATTCCCAGAATTAAATGCTTTAGTAAGGCCACAAAATGGCCACCAAAGTGAGTCTTACTGTCGAGAGCACATAGGATGTCAGCTGCGAAGCTGTGTGAGGCTTTCCCTGTTCATAAACCTTTCTTCACCCGAAACTTTTCTGCTGAAAGGACACTGTTTGGGTTTAAAAATTCATATACTCTCTTGTACATTACTTTTTCACATATTTTGGAGAGGGCTATCAATAGTGAAACCAGCCCGTATCATCCTGAAAGCAATGACTGCAGCAAATAATGAATGATGGTGGAACAGCAGCATTAACTGAAATGAATTTCACGTGAGAAGCGTGACCACCAAGTTACAAACTGTCAGGCCATACAAACACAAACAATAATGGCAGATATCTTATAACGACGCTACGTGGCCGTTATCTTACAATGATGCTGTACGGCAGATACAGACTTGCATATTACTGTGCATATTTATACAATCTTAGTTACTACACAAATAAATACACTTTCTGGGGGACTAATCCCTGTCTACAACGTGCCTCCAATATGTTTTGGCCCCTCTGTGCCATTATGAATGTGCATCAAACAATCACGAGTTACAAACTCACAATGCTGCAGATATCACAAAATCAATTATGCATTTACAGATGGATAATATACAGATGTAAAAACAAAGGGAGCTAAAACAGAAATAAGGGTTATAATGGTCAATGCTTAATTGGAACACCCATGTCTGTTTCTTTTCAAAACTAATCACTCAATTAACAGTTTTCTGTTTTGTAACCATCTGGTCTCACATATAGTAGTACAAATCCAATCGAGATAAAAACTGCGTCCAGAAATCTCACAGTTGAAAGTGCATTAAAACATACACATATTTCCTTAAGTCCTTTATGACATCAGACCCGAATCACATGTGGTCAGGCCTGAATGTGTGAAATGGTATGCTTGCGAAGGGCTTCAGTGTGAAACTGGTTTCACACTGACATATCCAAATCACATGTAGTCAGGCTCCATGTGTGTGTTGTCACACAGGACATAAGCAAATATATATATATATATATATATCACAGTTTTAACCGTGAGGTGCTTGGACACGACTTTTATGTCAAGAGTGTGTATGTGCTTCTGCGTGTGCGACCAAATGGTTACCCCCCCCCCAAAAAAACTGAGTGCTTAGTTTTGAGAAGAAACACACAATTATACCTCTGTAAATGCACAATTGATTTTATGATATCTGCAGCAGTGTCTTTGTAACTTCTCTGTGTGATTGATTGATACACGTTTATAATGGTGCAGAGGGAGCAAAACATGCAGGAGGCATATTGTGCACAGTGATGGGTTATTTCCCCAGAAGTGTATTTGTTAGTTTAATTACTAAGATTAATACAGGCAGAATTACAACGTTCATAAAACAGAAGAAATTTCACACGACACTAGTGATCAAACTTGAAATATGTTGAAGAACTACGTTCAAGCTGAACCTTCCACCGAGTACAAGCACAGGTCACAGGTACCTCCTAACTTACGTGATAGTTATGTTCCCATGAATAGTTGTATTAACTCAAAACATTTGCTTATTTTTTGTCACTACCTCTAATTTTCAATGAAAAATATACAATTCAAGTAAGTTTAATATAATTCACTTAATCCATTTACAAATCCCATATATTTTTGTTGTAGACTGCTAATTCTTCAGTGTGTCAGTCTTTACAAAAATTAGAACAAAAAAATTATATTCAGCGACATTAACACACAAGTCACACATGCTGAAATCAGCAAGAAAATACCTAAGAAAATATCAATCCATAAGGGGAAGACACTAAGGAAATCCACGATGGAAGGGTACATGCAGCTGTAACCAACTTCATAACATGAAGGATGAACATGGAAGGTATACTCACATTCCTGAAAAAAATTGAGCAATTGTTGTAATGCTTGCTGCAGTGGCAACAATGTCCTTATAATCTTCCAATGCCATGCTTCTTGAATCTGTAAACTAAAGATGACAGCTTATTTAAACAGAGATATCTCACACAGTGGGTAATGAATGTTAAAAAATGTTCTTGTAATGGACACAGGGTCTTAACACACTACTGGCCCACTGACTGAGAACAGATCTAGGGGTCCACCAGAGTAGGTGCTTTTCGTGCTTGGAGATGAAAGCAGAGCCAGCTTCCGAAACACAGTGCTTCATTTAAAAAATCAGACGATGGGCAAAGTCCAGAAAATATATATATATTATGCCAGTGATCATATACCATTGTCACTATCCTACAGAGTAGCACAAAAAAAAAGTGTTCACTTGTATAACAAATATTTAAAGAGAGCATCATCAACACTTACTGGCAGAAAAAATCTTTATATATACAGAAACGACTTGGATTTGTTTGTCTCTTACGTTCTTTCTTCCTTGGTAGGCTGCTGTGGTAACAATTTCTGTTGTGCTCTGTGCAGGATTTGATGAGGCAATCAAACATTATTGAAATTCTGTGTTTAATAATGAAAAATAAGCAGGGCAAGTTTCTTATTAATTTTGTTCATAGTTACATATATGTTTGATAGTCACTGTATGTATATTGTGATTTGATACAATCCTGCACGAAGACTGGGTTGGTGGTCAGTATAAAATACAGGTCAAATTGCCCCTGTTGCTCAACTTTAAATCCTGGATAATGTGGATGTAAACTTCACACAACATATTTTCATGAAATTTTGTAGTCAGCAGTCTTGCTGGGATATGTTAACATTCCAGTTATGGTTATAATGACACACATGCATTTCTGTGAGCACTGCAAGTATACTGGTTAAATATTTATTGCAGCAAAAAATTTTTTGAACAGAAGTTATTGAGAAAGTTGCTGAACATTTACACCAAACTTTTTTTTTGAGTGATCGTGTTACGGTTTTCGAGACAGGGCGAACACGCCAGAAACTTTAGCCTATTTATACATTTCCCACCTGGCTTTATAATCGCTTCTGAACAAAATAACTCATATTCAAGCATACATTTGCCACCTGGCTTTATAATCGCCTCTGATAAAACTGCTATCCACAAGTGACGTAAAGTCTGTCGACTCTCACCATCATAGATAAACAGACACAAACATCAAATAGTTAGAGTTGTCCTTCGTTCCATACTCAACCGCCACAAATGTTGCGGCTAAGCACGCAAAAGATTTCACTGCAACAAGTTACGTGTATTTAGTATAAGGTCATATACTACAAGCGGTGAAAGCTTAGCACAGTTAGTGGATCGCAAGCGCAAATTTACGTCAGGTACAAGTATTTACAGTATACGTCACAAACGAAACACAGGAAAATATTACAACATATTGGTTATTAATATAGCATACTTACAACGCACACTCACTCTACAACCGCACTAATCACCACTTCCTTTATCTTCTCCCCCACTTTACTCACTTGACGCATAGCACAAGTTCGCGTATCGCACACATAATTAGGGTGGGGGGGGGGCCAACAAGAAGACCGCAGAAATTGCTTGTGAATGATTGGTGATCTGTGTTTGTTGTCATATCAGGTTTACTTTCGGTAACGAAGTTCGCCGGCTTAGTCGCTAAGTTTCAACGGAGCCCGGACGCTGGATCGTCTGACGCTACTAGCGGCATGATCATGCGTTACTATAGCCGGCAAGGCTCCGTGGCTGTGTTTATTCCCTCATAGATGGAGGTTAAAGGCATTTCTGCGGGTAAGTTACATGACGGGCGTGGAGTGAAAATCGTGTATCGTTACCACAGACTATTACTGTAGCCACCCCAGTGAAGGTCGCCAGGCACCAGGGATTTGCGGCGCTCCAAGTGGTACTTGTATGCGTTACTGTAACCGGCGCTCAGTGGCTGTGCGTAGTACGGCATAGATGGCAGAGAATTCCACTTTGTGTGCGCAGTTGTCGGACGTGCTGATTAACAGCCTGGGTGCTGCAATCACCCCATGGCCAGTAGTAGTCAGGCGAGGCGGACACGTGGAGTCTGTTAGCGACATCTTGTTTCACGCTGCAGTTTGCACTTCGCATATTTCAAAACAGATGGCAAACGTGCAGCCAACCAATCACACTCCGGTATTAATTTCGGCGCCAAACGTATTTTTAATGGTTGTGGTCATGTATGATTTGTGGTTGTGGGAGTTGGCGTGGCACGTACGTTGGACGTGTTTAAGCTTTCATCCTTGTGTCGTCTGTTGTATGTTCAGTCTGTTTATATCCACAAGATTTGAGAATGCTATCGTTATATCGTATGTATGAAGACTGTGTTCAGTAGTCATTGTTCTCATATAAGATGATCATACAAGTTTCAAGAGTTCATTGTCTCTGAATAATTTAAAATATTTGGTGATAGTGCTTAATGAGTAGTGATGTTTGTGAAGGTCAACCGTGAGTCGCAATAAGTACTGCTGCGTGAAATATTGCAAAGGAAGCAACAGAAGCAGCAATGAAAATTTGAGATTCTTCAGGTTTCCAAAGGATCCTGTAAGGCAAGTGTGGTGATTTACATTAATGCTATGCAAAGAATTCAACTTTCTGTTCTTAGAGCAGTGTCATGTAGTGGCTCTTATGCACCAAAATGTGCATATTGTATATTCGGAATTAAATCAAGGTGTACTGTCATTTGATATTTTTTTAATTCCTTCAGGTTTCATGATCAAGAAATTGCAGCAGACTTTGATCCTCGTGATCTCGTTAAATGCACGTGTAACCTGCTCTGTAAACATGATGTGATGGATGTTGGCTTTGAGGCTGTTGTAAATGGAGAGGAACTTACTGGTACCGCTAAGTGGGCAGACATATTGAAGCTGAATGAAACAGACAAACAAAACGTGTTGTATTGTCTGCTGTGTGATGTTACCGACAGACACTTGAATTCTATTGCACGGGATGCCATGGCAGCTTAGCTGGAGAAGTAATGAGCAGTTCTGCAGCTGCAGCTGTAGATACTCAGGTGACTACAGGTAAGGAAAACTGTTCTTAAAAGATTCATTATGCCTAAGCTTGTGAAGAGCCTTGTTATGTAATTCAGTTGTTAAATTCACTCTTGCTTTAAAGAACAGTAAGTGAAAAACAACATTTATTTTTGTAATGTTCATTGCAGATCGCATGGACAACAGATGCTTCGCTGCAGCCATGTTTGTCAAGGAGGATTATGACCTCTTTGACAGCTTCAGTGGTGTCATGTGCTGTCCAGACCATGCAAAGCTTGTGCGTTGCTGTCTTACCAGTACCAGTAAGCACATGGAACAATGAGAAGTGCCATTGATAAGGTGAAAAGTTGGACCTTTCTCAACAATGAATCTGCAATAGTAGTAATGGCAGTATGAGATTTCATACCACATTATCCAGAAATAAGATTTCTTGTAGTCCTTAACACAATTTCAATTCTGTGTATACTGCACTTTATGATAACACTGTTGGCCATCTTTGGGTCAGTAAATTGTTAAGGACATATAGAGTAATTAAAGTTATAGTATCAATATACATCTGCATTTCATATTAGCTAAGGGCCTGGGATCTCATTCCCTTTAAAACTCTGTTCTGTACATACTGTCTTATATTAAAATTGTATGTATGCTTTGTGGATTTTTGTTATGGGATGTTGTATTGTTTATGTAGTGGTCTTGTGGAATTAAATGCAATTGTGGAAGTCCAACACATAAATAATAAATATAATAATTTCTATATGAGGAAATGACAAATGTACACTCCTCACGAAAAAAACTGTGTGTATAGGACAGTGTAATATAATGGAAATGACAGCACAATTCCTCATGTAAAATGAAATACAGATTTATATTTAATATTGTAATGTAAGTTCCTGTAATGCTATACAGTGTGTACTGTATAGAGAATTGAAGTTGTGTTAATGACTAGCAGAAATCATTACTGCAGAAGCAGAGGATTTGTAGTGGACTGTGTTACCAACTGTGGCGGACATCTTGTATGTATAGTACCAGTAGAGGCGCGGTTTGACAATGTCCCACCTGCAGCGGGAGGATAGATGGCAGTACAGGTGCCCGTGTTTCCACTGATTAACATTGACTTACCTATCTTAACTTTAATCCATGGCTGCGATAGTATTGCTGACTTTGAACAGAGTAGGTTGCAGTACTATGAAATGTGACGTAGTACATTACGAGTATCCGTACTGAAGATACGTAAAACATCAGAATCTTCACACTGTTACCTCGGAGCGACCCTGTGAGATGTGATAAGCTGCGCCTCATGTTTAAGGTTTAATTGGATTGTGCAACTGTTTGTGGCTGAGGGTGCCTCCCTCAGTGGGGTGGTGAACATAACTTTGACAGTGTGTTAGGTCTGTTGCAGTGACAGTAGTAGGGCTTTTTTGTTCCATGGTGCAAGAGCTCAAAATGGGCCAGGGCTTTCTCTTTATCAAGGCTTAACAATTACAGACATGAGGGATAGGTTATAGGATCTGAATGTTATTCACATTTCATGCATGAAGCATGTTATTAATATAATTCCAACTAAAAGCAAGTGCATGTAGTGCAAATTATGTGAATAAATGTCATAGGGTATCATGGGAAGGGTGTGATGTTGGCAGTGTGGTTGGAGCCAGTTTGTTGCCACATTCTGTGACTGTTCAATATTTGTGTTCAGCATTTCAAGAATTTTCACTTATGTCGCCTAATACAGAGACCAAAAAGTTATGGAGCAGAGTCCCTCATGAGAAGCTAGGAGTTGCTCAGCAAGTTATTGTACGTTATGGAAGCTGAACATAAAAAAAAAATAACATAACCTAACCTAACCTAATGACCAGTATTACTAAATAGAAGTGTGAATTAATATAATGACATGCATATCAGTGATATGTCTGCTTTTCATTGCAGGAAAAATGTAAGAGGCATATCTGGTGGTACTGAGTCAGTCTGTTGGTTATGCTGCATTTACTGAAAACAATTGAGAATCAAGATTTTGAAATGGCACTAATAAGTGCTGACAGCAAGTAACTATTGCAGCCGTGATATCAACTGGATGGTTGTGCTGAACCACCTTGCTATGGATTGCAGCCTACTCCTGGCCACACTTCAAAATAGAAGAACTGGAATAAAATTAATATTTTCAACCAAAATAGAGGTAACTGATGCAGGTTATGGGTTAAATTGAAGTTGTGGCTGTTCTACCCAGAACAGTTTCCATTTCTTTTGCCTTTTTTTTTTTTTTCATTTACAGTTATGAATGAGGACATTATGGATGTAATGTTTGGTTTGAGAACATTACATTCTGCCAATAAATAAATGAATAATAACCTAATCAAACCAAGACCCAAAGCCAAATGCGCCAAAAGCGTAAAAGTTTGATAAATTTATTTATTTATTTATTTATTTATTTATTTATTGTTTAATGAATAACATAATCTGCCCTGATCTAACCAAACCAAACCAAGAACCAAGGCCAAATGTGCCAAAAGTATAAAAGTTCAGTAAATTAATTAACTAATTAATTTGTTGTCTAATGAATAACCTAACCTCTCCTAACATAACCTAACCCAACATATCCTATTGTATCCTAAACTTAAGTCTAATGACTGAAATGACCAAATTGTAAATAGTTTGGAAACCACTCTTCTAGTGAATGTGTGTTGCACTTGGTGTTTGACGAGCATGAATATATTCCAGTCTTAGCATGGAATTTTTCTGTGTGCCGTACATGTTTTATATTGTGCTGTGTGTTATCTTTTTTGTAGGAAAAGTCTCCAGATGAGAAGGAGAGAATATTGGCCTTAACAAAGAGAAGGAACTGTTTGCTGTCATGGTGAACCTTTTCCCACAGGAACTAAGGGATGTTTACCTCATCACTGTCCTGGAACAAGTAAGAGTGAAGGTACAATTTTTATATTTTAAAAATAGTAAACATTGTGTGAAGTAGGTGCAGTGTGTTGTTATGGTTGGTAATGCCCTATGCTGTGTAATAAAATTTAGTTCTTGCCACATAGTGTCAAGGTTACAAAATTAAGAAGAAGGATTTGGCAGGGCATGTAGCAGGCAAGGCAGCTTTCAGAAATTATGTGCTTTGTAGGTAAGAGAAACTAAATGGCAGAGAAGGCAGTTCACTGACTGTTGTTCACAACTGGGTGGAAGAGGTTGGTTGGGGGAACTAGGCATAGTTGGAAGATATTGACATTCCTGGTGGGAATTATCTGGCTCAGGCTGCTTGTAAACCCAGAATGTCTGTCCATGCTGTATGTAATGTGGGAATTTTTTGTACTTGTTGGGCAATTGCTTGCATTACAAGAAGGCATTGCTGTGGGCTGGATGACCAATGAGTCATCCATCAATTTCGGGTAGTCAAGGAGTTTTCTCTCATTTTCAAAGCATCCAAACAATGTCTTGAGGCCAGCCCAGCCTCCTGTTCAGTCCATTCTCATGGTAAAGTGGCTGGGGCAGAAAGCAAACCACTAATCTCTGTCTAGTACCAGAGGAAGGCTGTGTGGTGCTTAATGAAGCATGTAGACAGCTGTACCTTACATGAAGTAGTCTCACGTTAATCAGTTGTGTTCCTCACAGCACAAACTGTTGTGTGAACAATAGGAGGTGGATTACCATTTAAAATCGTGTACTTGTGCACAGGCAACAGTGACAAAATGCTGTTCCAAGTGGTGGAGAATGACCACGTGGTTGTTTTCTGTGCACACTGTCATCTGGAACCTCAGCGACTTCAGATTGTGTTTGTATTTTGTGTTACACTTTGCGTTGTTTTGTGCATTGACTGTTGTGTAACACTGGGCAATGCTGCAGCTTTAGTGTCTTAGTGTTATGAGTAAAAAGCAGTCCCATTACAGGCCTGGACAGGCCCACAGGGTTCCAGGAGGTCGAGGCTCCCAGATTTCTAGACAATTGGCACATGAAGGTCGTAAGGTTGTCAGCCCTACGCACCAGCCATGTTTACACCCCAGGAAATATTCCTGGTACTCATTTCTGTTAGAGCCTGAGTCGACCCCCAGGGCCATAGTGCGACTGACAGGATTACGCCAATAAAAAATTCCAATGACACCATCGGGAATCGAATCTGCGACCTTCCGGTTTGTGGCGCAGTGAGTGTTGTGAGTACTGTGAAGAAAATATCACCATCAGAAATGAAGTTTTTTTATTTATGTAATCATAGTTGTGGCATATGTATTTAATTTATTTAATGTGGTGACAGTTGTGTATAATGGAGGCAGTTGTTTCTACTTCCATAATGTTCAGCATTGTAAGTAGTTTTGAGTGTCTGGTTTTCATTGTGATTTCATTTTAGTAGCTCTTTGAAATTCATCATACATGGTCCTGACCCTAACATGTGTATTTATGCTGATAATGTTTGTAACCAGGAAGTATTCCAGATCTCATTTCCTCAGTTTGTTTGAGAGGCAAAATATGAGAAAAGTGAACACAGTGGGTGGAAAAATAATGTGGTATTAAATACTGTGTCTTTAAAAAACATACTGCACTTCCTGTAATTCAATTTTCCCAACTTGACATCTCCGTCCTTTCTGCACATCTTCTTTATATTCTTTGGTACAGGATTTGAGGTGCTCACAGTGGTGAGGATTCATAACACGGTTTGAGTTAGGACACCTTGTAGTCTGGTACATGGTTATGAATGTTTTGGAGGAGTATTCTGGGTCAGTCTTCACAGGCAATCAGAAGGTGGAGGCAGTATGTCCTGACCGAAACCTCAGTATGCACCACTCAGACTACACAGTCCAAGAACTTGGAAGAGTGTAATTTCGAATCTTAACATTCTGCATTTTCGGTGTCTTGTATCACAATTACAGACCAACTGAATACACGTTAGGCAATAAATATACCTTATATTTTTATAATATATTTTGTTGTGAGCAGAAATATGTCAGAGAAACTATAATATGAAATAATATTTCCTAGTAAGTGTGTTTAGTTGGTTTCTAATAATTTCAAAGTTTGCTATTTGTTAGTGCCACTATGATTGGAGTGGTGGTGAAGGAGAGGGTATGGCAAAACAGGAGGCTGCTTTGCAGGTCTTGTGCCATACACTTGCTTACATTATCGCAGATGTCATGCTACATAGTTCCAGATGTTACCACCAGGAGAATGCTTTACCCACAGGCCATGAGCCATGCTGGCTAGAGTGAACACACGAAGATGCTGCATATGGTGGTAGAGCTTTCCGTTTCCATGGAGTTACAAGTAGTATTCTGTGACTAGCCGTCAAGGCTCAGTGGCTGTGGTTACTACCTGTAGATGGCTGAGAAAGGCATTTTTGCAGGCAAGTTGTAGCACTCTGATTTATGATCTGTGATCACATGGGACTCTGGTGAAAATTGTGTTTGGGGCTGTGCACAGGTACCGAGTGGATAACGCAGATCATCGGGTATGGGTACATAGTGCCAGATAGTGCAGAGGTTCGCAGATAATTCCAGAATTGTGGGTCCTCAGTATTGAACGTTCTTCATGCCACTTTTCTGGCACCAAGGACTTGGAGGTGGGTCCTAGATTTGTAGAACATTTGTGGACCCATGATCTTACATGACATCTGTTTACTGCAGATACAGGGTGGGTGTACATGATCACCAGCACACACAATACACTGCACTCATGGACACATTGTTGAATCACCAGTTTATTTGAGCCCTTGAAAGGCAAAGTGATGGAAGTCATGTTTTATTCATTTGGAGAGCTCGTACTGTTTTGTCTGTCAACACCATAGTATTGTCATTGGCCTACCATGATATGCATTGTGATCTGAGAGGTGAATTGATAATTACAACTTAACACCATTTCACCTGTTCATAGATCTCAGTGTTTTGCCAGCACGTACACACTTATCCTGGACTGATTTACAGCACTTTGCCTTTCAGTGGCCCAATGATATTGTCAATACCTCAAGTAACACAGCTGAAGTGGGAAGGTTGTGTGTGAATAGTGAACAGGACAGAATGGGCAATGAAGGAGGACCTAATTGAAAGAACAGTCCTGGCATCTACTTGGAAGGACTGAGAAAACCTGTGAAAATTATATTATACTGCATAACAGTCACAAACTGCTTTGCCTTATACAGTTTTATGTTAAATGTGTATCATTTCAAAACATATTTCAAGCAAATGTATAAATCTTGGTAAGACCTGTATTTTATGCCATGACTCTGTTCACTCTATAGGCCTGTGCTTTTAGTTGTAAAAACTTAGAATGGCAAGAGAATGTATTCTGTTTGTGAACCAATCCTATTTCTGATATCCTGAGTGCTTTCCAAACTTATTACATACAAACAAAAGACTCGGCAGCAATCTTTTGGTTGTGCTAATTAAGCTGAAGGTGTGACTTTGTTTCACGGAAAATTGTGTCAAATATTTTCTCGACCAGGCATGTATTAAAAAAGACTTTTATTACCAAAATACCATATTACAAAATACAGTCACATACAAATACATTGTATAAGATAAAAATATATATTGTAACATTATTTGAGTATCATAAACCTTTCCAGTTATAAGGGGCACAAGAAATTAAAAAACACTAAAGAGTATGCCAATTCCAAAATGTCTCACAATATATTGATGTACATTTAGTTATCACAGCCTTTCCAACGTCACTGTACATGAAGTTTCACATCAGGTGATCAGCACGGTCAGTACAAGCGGCTCAAACAAAGCAGAATTTTGATACAATTTGCAACTCTGACAGGGTGAAAATTTACAAACTTCAGAAAAATACTTATTCTAAAGAGTATTCCTGAAACTTACAAGTTGTTTTGGATAATCTTATTTACGTATTTGTCATTTATTTAGTGATGTCAGTCTGAATGGTAGGTTCACTGGTGAATACCAAATAATGAAAGGTTGTGACAACAAGTGCGGGGGGAGGGGGGGGGGGGGAGCTAGTGGGAGTAAGAAAAACTATCAGGATTCCTAGTCTCTGGGCTTAGATTTGAACCCAAAGATCCCTGGAATATGAAACTGAACCACAGTACTTGGTTTAAGTGAGTCTCAACCCCCCCCCCCCCCCCCAGTATGTGTAACTTTTATTGCACTGAAATGAATTTTCACAGAAAATTAAAATTTTATTGAGCCACTTAGTGAAATGCAAATAAAGTTAATCCCACAGTCCTGAAGTCTGGAACATAAATGTGATGATTCTGAAATTATATATTCTGTGCATTTTTATTAAATTGTTCATTTATAAACAAACTGAATGCACATACGGCATACACAATATTACAGTATTTCATTACTCCTACACGTTTCAGCATATAATTTTGCCATCATCAGGGAGTACACACACCAGTTTAGCACTTGCTACAATGTAACAGATTACAACAGTAATACTCATTATATGTAGCTTTTGCAATTACATTCAGAGTGTAAGGTGGCTGATACATGTCATGTTAAGAATGTGACATGTTATATTAACAGTATTACATATACATTGTATTGGTTTTTGCAGTTAAACTAAAAGTGTCAAACTGTGAAGCATGGTTAAAATTACATTCTCTATGTCGTAGCAGCATTGTCTCAGTATACAAACATCTAGCATTGCGTCTGATCCTTTATGGATCTTGTCCCTGCATTACGTGTCATGTTGTCTGCGTAGGAGGTAGCTGTTCATTACCAGTCAATATTTTGTTGATTTGCAAGGTACTAAAACACCAGGTAACAAAGTTCTAAATTTACATGACAGTTTCTGTAGGATTTCTTCCTTGTATAGCTCTCCACAATAGAAAGCCCTCTGCATTACACTCCTACTTTGCTTCCAGTCACGTTGCCATGTGTGTCTGTTCCACTTTAAAATGGATTCCCTCATTTGCTAGGAGTGTTGGAGAAAATAGGAATTATGACACTAGGCAGTGTAAAATTAATAGATTGTCTGGATGCAATTTTGTACCTGACAAGGAAATAAACAGTGCTGTTGATGCTGTTAGGACTGGTGCTAAATGGTATGTAAACAAACCAGTCCACTTCGTAAGTTCTGTTGTGGCTGCATTTCCAACATGTACAATGAAAGTGGGATCAAGAAAAAAAAGTCCACTTGCCTGATGGTGTAATGTTCCCTAACAAATTTACAGGGGTGGGCAGGGTGTGGATCTGATGCTCTTACAAACTGCACTGCACAGAACATGAGTACGTCCACTTTCTTTATATGGTGGTTGTAAAATTTAGCTTCTCTACAGGAAGTATTGTAGAGTATGTAACATAAGGGAGGGAGGGAAGCAGGATCAGTTGCTCCCATTGAAGTCAAGTTGTGTAACATTCTTGTCAGGAAAACAAAACGGGTGTCAACAGCAGAGAGGAGACCCAAGTGCATCATCCTGGGAAAGTGAAACTGAATTCAAGGAAGAGGCCAAATTCCATTCCACTCCCATTTCAAGGCGTGAGAATATACAAAGTTGGATGGTTTCAGTAGCTAATCATGTTTTGTTAAATACATCACAGACAGAGCAAGTCACTCCATATCTGCTCTCAAACACAGGCCTGATCCTTCAAAGTAGTTGGCTGTGCATCTTCAGGGCAGATGCCGTAGTCTGTTAACCCTTCAAAGACGAAACATGTCTGCTTTATACAAGGACTCGGTGCGTACCGCGCAGTAAACACTCTACATCTCAGTTATATAAAACAATCTGTTAATGCTGTATAAGACAAAAGTTGCTGTTTGTTCCGAGATCCATACAATTCACATAAACACAATGTGGGCACCACATAGAATTTTTTAAATTTACGCAGCATAGGACGTAAAGTTACCGCTAGGCTTTAAAAGGTTAATGATTACATGGAGAAATAGTCACTTTCCCATCAAGCAGTGAGATACTCAACCTGCTGAACACCGGGTACAGATGATGGCATTTAATGGCCTTCCTTATGCACATCTCATTTAGATTCCCGTCTCCTGCACATCACACCAACATTTAATCCTGGTGCCAGAGGGTTAGTCTTGGCTTTATAAGGATTCATACAGCTACACTTAACAAAGCCTGAGCTTATATTACTATGATCCAAATTTAGCTGTGCCCCTACACAAGTACCAGAATAAAAAAAGGGTTAATATTGATACAAAATTAATACTTGTTTCTAGTATAATGTGTAAACACAATGGACGGAATCATTTAGTGCAGCTTTGCTACACATTATCACACATCATGTTTAGTATTAAGGAGTTCATAATGGAATAGATGCACTGTCACACAGTGCCAACGTTAGTTAACAATCTACCTTTCCAGGTACATTAAGTGATAAATATGGTTAACTCTCTAATTATCCACATTTGAATTGTCCATACAAATGTTTTTCATGAATTGTCTGAAGGCTTATGAAACCAAACCTTATTTTACAAACAGGTACATGTTAATAAAGCTTTCCCATGTGTTTCTAACATACTGAACCAACGTCACCATAAACTGTGATCCTTGTGACAGTACTAATGCACTTAGCATAATGATGTAATATGTGGGCTGAAAATAAAATTATTCTGAAGCTTACTGTGTTGTGGGATGTGGTAATATATTGTCTGGTAGACATGTACAATGATTTTGGGGGACTTGCTGCCCCTAGCCTTGGGGTAGAAGAATTCTTTGACCCTAAGAATAGGGGCAGTAGGTTCCTCTGAAACAGGAGTACATATATGTCAGATTACATGACATCACATCGCAGAAGACAGTACCCTTCAATGTCACCACCACAGGATTCTCAAACCTCACAAAATAATACGGATCATCAGTGTGGTTTGATTAGGTGTACTGTCTCATCCCTGCAATCCTTGATGTGGTGCAGCAAAGGTTTAACAGTGGGGTCTGGGATTCGAAACCTGGATCGACTTTCCTGAGGCATAAGGCAAACCAAGTGACTGGCAGAGTCTTGGTTTGCATACATATTAAATTTATTTTAGACTGTTCAGAAATGTTGTATCATGAATTGTCTACAACTCCGGCTGAAGAATGCTGGCTTCTGTGAAGTAGCAGCTGACCCTTCGAAGCATGTTCTGTTATGTCTACCCAGTGTCAGTGTCAATGACAGTCGGATGAGGACCAGCCTAACAATTCTCATACACCAAAATAACACTTAGGGGGACAGAAAGTTGTTTGTTGCTTTGTGCTGACAGATTTCATAAAAGCTATGCGGCAATTTGCTGCATCACACAGATGATTTGGAACTCTGGCCAATGCTGTGGCTTGTATGAATTCAAATTTTCTGGAAGCTTTGAGACACATTTTAATGTAGTGTTTTTGAGGCATGAGACACACACTGTTTTGGCATGCCAAGGAGCATGCAGCCATATGATGTACGTGGTAAAAGCAGTGAACTAATACTGATGATATCTGTCATGAGCTGTAAATTTTAATTCAATGAGCTTTGGTTTAGGTACTGGACTCAGCACTTACAGTGAACCTGAGCTGACAGCACACATCAAACTGCTTATATAGAAGTTCATGACAATAAATTGAAACTCTCTCTCAGGGTTCATGGCTGTAGGGACCACTCACATCATCACCGCTAAAAGTGTCTTCGGACTGCTGCCTAAGGAGAGCGTTAAATGCTTCAGGTGACTGTATCTTCTTTTGCCATAATTCAAAATACTGCTTGGGAGAGATATCTCGTGGCTCACCCATACCTTCCTCCCGTAAAAACTCACGCCAGACCTGGTGCAGGGGAAAAGTTTTTGTTAAAAGAAACCTTATATTAAACATGGGCTTTCAGTAAGATACAATGCAGTTTGATTTCTATTTATTTTAAAATTAAACTTAATATGTTCCAGAAGAATTGAAAATTCAATCAGAATTGCAGAAAATCAGCAAATTAATAAGACAGAAAGAACAAAGAAAGAAAGCAACACAATACCAAAACACAGCATACAGACTTGGACAAAAAGACATTTAGGAAGACTGCTGAAAACATGATGTCATACCATCACACCACATGGCCTAACACCCAAGATTATTATTATTATTATTATTATTATTATTATTATTAAGAAGGTTTGTGCTTGATGCCATATTTATATAGGTCCACAAGTGTGTGCGTGCACATGCATACACACACAGCTTCACACAAAATCCATGAACATCTTTGTAATGTAATACCACTAAATCCATGTTTTGTGATTATATACCATGACCATCATTTACTTAAATTTGATATATGAACTGCAAAGCCAACTGATTAAGATACAATCTATATTGAAGTGCACACACTGTCCAAAGCATTCTTTGCACTTTTGAAACCTGATGTTGCATTCGTGCGTCTGTACAGTGGCGAGTCACATGAAGATCAAGATCCTACTATGTGCAGCTGTATGCACAGCAAGCCAAGAGCACAGGTTAGAAGCATGTACTTTTGATGGTAGACGTGGCAATGTGGGCTTCACAATGTCAGCACAGTGTGCAAAGATGGCTCCCCTGATGGAAGCAAACATGAATGACGAACAACACTATCATCTGTTCTTTGGTTAGCAAACCCCATCACCACATGAAGCTGCAGTATGTATTGTCCTCATCAGGTAACTTGATCCCTGGTAGCGGTGGAGTGAAGAGGCACACTGGTCATGGGGAAAGCACAGTGCATGCAGCCCCAGCCTTTTCCTCTCCATTTCAAAAACATTATCTGACAACTCAAAGCACTCTGCAGTGTCATTTAAGCACTGGAGCGAACTGGATCAGGTTATCTGAATAGCAGTATGATGTGTATTAATCTCTGCAGTATGTGTATGAATGGAGGAGGAAGTTAAAAATAATGTACCTAGTGCCACAGCTGCTACCACACCAGACCAACACCACACAATCAATGTGCAGAGGTTGAATGCATCTGCAATGTAGTGAATTTTGGAAACACTGTTCAGTTGTAAAATTCAGGAAGTACTGTTATAAATTAAGTTTTTAACGTGTGGAAAAATGATGTAAGAACTATGATGTTATGGAATTTCATACTTATGTCATAAGGCAGACATTGTTTGTGAATATGTGAAGGCAGAATACTGTAATGAACTAACTTGGAATGTAAGGTGTTTGTTGATGGCTAGACACTTAGAAATTTGTAATGTGTGGACTGAGATCGAACAAACTATATGACATACCATCAGTGAGGACAAGTATTGTTTCATTGAGAAACTGCAAACTAATGTGATAAAGTAGGGTGGAAAAACACAACATTTAAGGTATAAATGGTTAGGAAGCTGGACAGTTGTGCACGTATTTTGAGAGAATCATTGGGAACGATACTATTCTCAAAGTGAGGTACTGTCACAGTTATGAAGCCTGACGTCAACCTGATGGTCTACATATTTGTGTTACAACTACAAGGTAGGAAGGTTTACTTCAAACTGAACAAGGTCTATGGTGGTTCTGGACAGTGACATGGATCGAAACTACAGAATTGTCAGATTAAGTACTGTAGGTAACCTCGCTCCTCAAACTAATAGTGTAACATTTTTAGTAATACATTTTATGTTCGGGAATTAAATTTATTTGCAGTTGCTATCTTTCTGTGCCTGAACCCTATGCCTTTGAGCAGAAGGGTAGTTTGTAGGGTCTTATCTCTTGCAGTCCCTGCATTGCCAACTTATATAGAGCTGGTGGCATGACACCATGTCGGGTCCCCAGATTCTTGAATTCGAGAGCCTGATTCTTACCCTACAGTGGCACAAAGTCTGATGTTCCAGAACTAGCACAGAGTGCCAGAAGAAGATTGAACACCTTGCATCACAATAGGATCACTCAAGGAAACCATCACATAAAGGTAAAAGATGTGGTTGCCATATTGGGACATCAGTCATGGTTCAGCTCACCATGTCATCCATGAGGTGGTGCAGTTCCACTGTGTCTCCACAAAGTGGGTACCTAGACAACTGGCTCCTGAACTGAAAGAAAAATGCTTGGATGCCTGCCAGGAATTTATGCAGTGATGTGAAACGTCTAGTGCAGAGGTTACAAATGAGTGGAGCTGTACCCCTACTCCCTTTATATGCCTTCATGGCATGGACACGGACAACTTTCATCTTGTATTAAACAGAAGATGATGGCATCCTGCAGCACAGACTGAGAGGACATGGGGGGGGATGTCCACTACTTTCAGCCTGAAGTGAAGACGGGAAGCAAAGAATGGTGCCCAACGCAGCTCACCAAAACACCCAGAAAATTCCACATTCAGGCATCTGCAGGAAGGATGTTGCCACTATTTTGCAATCATAGAGCTGCATTTGTAGAGGAATATGTATCACCAGTGCCTCACACTGTGACTTCCAAGGTATCATCACAGTCCATCACACCAAAATGTCATAGACCGCTCAGTATCGCTGTCTAGTTGTCGCACAGCAATGCTAAGTGCTTGTGTGACAGCTGAGATGATAAGGATATTCATATTGAGCATCTCCCTCATCGTCCATACTCACCTAACCCCCTGACCTTGCCAATTGCGACTACTGTACTGTTGGACCAGTTAAGATGGCTCTTGGTGGAAAGACTTCTCAATCTGATGAAGAAGTGCATGAGTTGGTGCACGAGTGCCTATGTAAGCAGCCAAAAGAATGTTTTCACAAGGAATTCAGGTATCAGTGAAGTGCTGGGGGACATACGTTGAATGCAACAGAGACTGCTGAAGAATGACAAAGCTATATGATACCTATATGCACTAAGGTAAAACACTTTTAAGGTTTTCACTTAACTCGCCTTTGTACATTTCATAAAACTAAAACATTTGCTACTACAGCTACTCTCGTTACTGTCATTAAATATGGAGAAAAGTATGTTCCTCCATGACATGATAGGCACCCACCTACCAAACTACATAGTGTCAAGACCCACTAGACCACAACATGAATCTCCAGTGCTGTGAAAATCTTAGCTCTTATAAACTTTTGTGGCTTATTTTATGATGCCATCACAATCAGACATGATGCAACATTGAATGGCAGAATGACTGATGAATCAGGAAGGACTTACGGAATGCCTAATGAAAGAAATATCTTATTTGCCCTTAGGGACTCTGGAAAACCACAATAAACATCAGGACAGCCAAGATTAAAACATGGCACCTCTTGAATGCAACTCTAGTGTTACCACTACACAAACCTGCTTGGTACTTCTGTTACTGATATAGGTGAATGCACAGGGAGAATGTTACCTGATCATCAGATGCTGGCACTGGTGGTGGCAGACTGGCAACAGTCCCACCATGGTGAACAACTCTGACACAGTATAAAAGGTAATCATACAGGTAGAACTTGTCAGGTTCTATGCCACTGAAAGTTATGATCTTGTCACTGTAGCAACCTGGAGTCTAACAAGACAATGAATTAACATTACAAGTGATGTAATACAGACAGACAGAAGGGAAGATATACAAGACACACACAACATATGGACACAGAAGACATATTTATTTTCTGTCTGTTTGGATCCTGACTTGAAAATGGCCCACGATAATGCGGATACAGTACTACACCAGGGGTGCACAAATCCCCGGTGCCAGGGCACTTGGGCTACTGAATTTTGTGTGGTGATACCTAATACTTGTGGGACCTCAGTATGGAAATTGCTTCACATCACCCTTCTGGGGCCTAGAATTTTGAGGTGGTTCATAATAGATCTTTGGGAAATTTGTGGACCTGCGTACTACACTGTACACTTGTTACTGGTATGTAATGCAGCCACTTTGAGTAGGACATCTGCAGCATGTGACAGTGTAACTTTATTTCTGTATTTGTAGTATCTTTAATGATGCTGTTTGTAATGGTCTGTCTAGTGTTGAATAACTGGATGCTGTTGTATAATGAACAGAAAAGAGTCTGACAGCAAACAGTTATGGCCTTATGTATGGTATTATTCCAGAAGCTGCTTAGAGGGGACTAAGGAAAATAATGAAAAACTTCACTGTTCCAGCCAAGATTTGAAACCTGTACCTTCCTAATACAAGTTACCTGCAATACCACTCAAACCAACTTACTTATGATATAAAGTACGGACTGCAGTGGACAGATAAGGGCCTGAATTACACACATCATTATTATAGATTAAAGACTGAAATCTATCAAGTGGATTGAGAGATTAAATATGTTACCCAATGTACATGACTTCTGATAATGTATTCCCTTTATATGATTCATGAACACAACATCTAATTAGTAGTATGAACATGTAACAAAGCCAGGATGCTCAAGAACTTTCCACTAACATGTTTTTAATCCTCTCAATAAGGACTTGTGTACTACGTGTTACGGACAACGAGGGATGAAAATGTGAAGCTTGAACAGAGCTGCACAACCATAGGAATTTGATGTAATACAAACAGACGTAAACTGCAGAAGTTTAACAAGACATGTAACACAACACTGTGGCGCTTTCACATAACCCCTGTTCCTGTGGAGAAGTGGTACGTATTAAATACTGTGTGTGAGTGTGTGTCTGTACTCTTGGCTTAGTTATCCAGCATGCAAAGCACATGCGCTGTATTATATTGTAATTTGTGCCCTGTCTGGCTGTACCATATTTTTCCACATTATCTCATAAATGGCACCATTTTCAGAAAATATTTATTGACTACAAAACGTGTGTTTTGATTTTCTCTACAACTTTTGGCTGAAATATTTCTAAGAAGAGTTCAGTAACCTGTTATCATTTACATAGGTCTTCATGTCAAGCACCGATTAGTCTTGTCAAATTTTAATGGCACTTGAATTTTCTCGACAGATTTTCGAAAAATCCTAACATACAAAATTTCATGAAAATCCATCCAGTGGGAGCCGAGTCGTTCTTTGTGGACAGACAGACATGTCAAAGCTAATATTCATGTTTTACAATTTTGTGAACGTGCCTAAAAAAACTTAGTTCCTTATTTTCGGACTCCTACACTGAATTGCATCACTTGCTAAACATTACACCATAAAATTGAGATTTAAGGTTCTCACGACAGTGAACAGTAAGGTTATGGTTTTCAGAGACAACACTGTGCAGTCTGCTTTTCCATGCCATTTGAATATTTGGGCCCAGTTGATGTACCTTCTAATGCAACAGCAGTACAAATAATGATTCAGTTTGTCAGTTGAGGTCCAAACGATACAGACATACCTTTTTATTACAGAAGCCAAAGTTCATCACCATCATGATAGAAGTCTGTCACGGGCTGCTATCTTGAGCCAGTTCAGTCCAGTTCTAATCTCCACAGTATAATCAAGATCCATTTTAATATCAGTCTCCCATCACCAACTAGGTATTCCAAATGGTCCCTGCCCACAAAGGTCTCCAAAATGTATATATATTTATTATTTTCTCCATGTACCAGTATGTTGTGCCGTGCTTATTTCACAGCACCTAATGAGAAATTAACAGCCTTGTAACAAATACATAGTACAGGATTTGATACCATGTAGTTTGGTGCATAATGTTGTTTCAAAGGAATGTGTGGCCTATACGTTCAGGGTAGATACCAAACTATATGACATCACACCCCACAAAATTGTTACTCCACGCTTGGTGCTGTGCGGACCTTGAACTTGTACATTTGCTTCACTCATACCATCACTATGGAACAAAGCAAAGTACAACATGGTAGACTTACCATCTGACTGGATGAAATGTGTGCAGATGAAGAAACTGTATGTGTTGGTGTGCCCACATAATTGACATTGTAGCGCTGAAACCGTTTACAACCATAATTATCCGTTGTGTCTGCGGGAGTGATCCCCATTTCACCCAAATATTTTCCTGTGATGGGAATAACAGTAAAATTCATTCCAGTTGAACCGTTGGTACCAAGATTCACATTCAAGCCTATAATGAGTCTGTAACTGCAAACTTGAATTCAGAACACACATAGTTTTAAAATTCTTTTGCATTTATGCACATGTCAGTGGTTATGGTGTTCAGTTGTTGCTGATATATATCTTGTTACAGATAATGGCAGAGACACTGACCAGGTAAATTCTTGATTTATTTAAGGACATTTTTCCAATTTTACAACTACTGTGAATAATGAATTAGGAAGCAAATGGAAGGAGGCAGATGTGCTCTATTTATAAGCATTATTCCAGCAGTTTCTTTAAGGGACTAAGTAAGGGCATGAAGTATTCAGGATAGTTAGTAAGTTGGCAAAGTTTCAATGTGGGACTTACTGAGCAGCTTACACTGGTCAGAGAGCATTCCGTGACACAAGATTTAAACTACATAAATGAAGAAACTGGTTTCTCCTTCACTTTGTTAAGTAAGGCTCAAGTAATCACATCTTAATGAAGTTCATCTGTTCTGCCTTGTACCAGCTTTTGGTACAATGAACTGTTTTTAGTAACATTACATTTAATATTAATGAAAAGTGGGGATTATAGTGGACTGACATGAATACAAGCAAAATTTGCCAGGCAGATCTTGGTGCAGACTCCCAATACCAAATACGAATCTTTCTTTCTGAGAAGTTTCCATGTATTTGGCGGCTCAATCAGTAAAAGAGCTAACTGTGAGTTACTTGGCCTGGGTTTGATTTCCAACAGAGGCAGACATTTCTGTCATTGCCACCGTGTTGAAACCAGTTCTGGCAACAACCAAACCTCACCTGCAATGGGTTAGAAGGGCTCTCCCCCTTGGGTGGGGGGTTAAAGTGGCTACAACATGAAGGTCATCACTGACCTGCATCTGGCATCAAGGTTATGAATGGGTGGATCCATACCCCTGATCTCCCTTACTTATTTATATTCCAAATCAATCCTGTAACTGTGCAATTTCATTGTAAGAGCACACACTATATGTATCACATTGCTGTGAACAAATGTTCATGATAACAAATGTTACTTGCATACAGCAAGCACAACAAATATAATAACTACTGTCAGTTACTGCTATGCTACATGTTTCCAGTGACATAAGCACCATATTTAGGCCCAAAATATCAAATACTCAAGCATTCTCCAGTGGCATAGTACAATATTCTGACAACACAGACACGTGAAATTACATAAAACACCAAGATACACACTAAGTATTACAGACTGAAGGGAGACAATTATATACACTAAAACATACACAAATACATCAATCCTGATTATCTGACATAAACGGGACTGACAGGTGGTTGGATTACCGAAACTCTCAGATAATGTGAAACAAATCACAAATTAAATGGAAGTGCAGTATAAGTACAAATTTGGTTTATTAATAATTATCCTACAGTACTCCTAACATAATAGAATACATAACTGTTATTTGAACAAGTAAATTTAAGTCAAGTAAATGGAACAGTTGATTGTAAATTAAATGGACAAGTATGCGTACATGTACAGCCCAAAATTGTAAACAGCATGTCGCATAAAGCAGAATGTTGGATAATTGGGACTGTACTGCAGTGTTTACTGCATGTGGCATATTCCTTGGTACTGTGGCATCAAATGGGACTCCTTTAACAGCCCCTGATCATAGCCTAGTATGGAGCACTGATAGGGAATGATAAAGGGCAGCGGAAAATGGAAGTGTTCAGAGAAAAACCCACCCAGTCACTCTTTGTCCACTACAAATCCCACAGACGGTACTGTGGGAATCAACTGAGGCCTCTGTGGTGCAAAGTCAGTGACTGTTACTGGTGTTGTGGCACATCCTGATGCTGCAAAGGTTCACAGATTTGCAAGATGTCTACAGTAACTGCTACATGTGGGGTCTAACGTTACTGTCTTCAGGGATGTTACCCTGTATATTCTGGTACGCATTTAAACATGTGCTGTCACAATACAGACAGATTTTCTTCCAAAACAATGGTAAATTTCTACCAGACTGCATGGCAAAACATCCCAGAAGACAGTAATATTCAGTTATAATCACTGTCCCTACAGTTTGTGTTTGTTTCCTGTATTGCCCTCACATACAGGACCATTATTCTGTGTTTATTTATTGTCTTTCACTGCACAGGCATGCTGAAAGTATGTATTTTGACACTGCATCAGCTACAAACATTGGTAGGTACACGATGTACCTTCTTACATGTGAATATGTAACTGAGGAGTTATGTGGTTTTGCTTCCATAGAGCACTTCTGGATATCTTAACTGTCACATCTACATCAGCTGTAGATGCTGCAGCATCTTTAGAAACCAGTGTTAGTTCTGCCAAATGTTATTTTGCATATTTGCCCTTAATTGTGTTATAACGTAGAAGTAACATACAGAGATGAGATTAATAGGGACAATGAGGCCAGCCTGACTCATGTCAGCTACAGCAAATTTTCCTCCTATGTTAAAAAAAAAAAGACTGATGAGAAGGAGGGGCACAAACTAAATTATGAGTGAAAATGCAGGAAATAAAGAAGTGAATGTGACTAAGAGGCTTGTTTTACTACTATTAGGTGTCAAAATTTGATAAAAAATTTTAACATATTGGTTATTAACAGATTCTGAAATTCTTTCTGTACCATTAACACATATAATTACCCAAGTAAAAATCTTCATTTCTCCAATACTTCCCACTCTTGCGGCATAATTCACTTGAATTGAACTTCATCTGCAATGCGTAAATGACGCCTTTACTGAGGACATACCCTGCTTCACCTACATTATACACATTACTCCAGAAAGTAACAGCATCACCCAAATAGTGTGGCTCGTTATAGTCTAATGACGCAACATAATATCGCAAATTTTCTGGAATTACAAATACGTCATCAGGAACAAAAAGGGCCCAGTGAAGATTTGCTTTATTATTTTGCCACAAGTGTCTGACAGCATCACACAAATATTGCCATGATGATTTTGGCTTAAGTACAGTAAGAGAAATAACACTGGTACTTTTCAAACCGAAAAAGACTATTTCGTTGCAATGTTTCGCCCACGTATTTTTTATTGCGAGGGCATTCTTTGTTTTCTTAACAAATACGACACAATGCACATGAACTACATTGTACAGATACAACGCTTCTGAAATACGAGCAGTTGCGGCAGTTTCTACATAACTTGATCCACTGTAATTTTCGGCGTACTTTTTAAAATTCTGCATCGAAAACCACTGCCTGTAGGAAATCTCGGAAATGTCTCTTATTTTACACTTCGTTTCATTTTCACTGTCGATAAATAAACACGCTAATATCACACCCACGACAAATCCAACACTGAAAACACATGTTTGAAAACGATAAATTTTGCGTGACATTTCAAAATGCTGAATCGTTCGATATTAGAAACAAGTTCGCTATTCTTAAGTATGAAAGAAACAAAACTGAACATTAAACCACACCTGAAAACACAAACAGAAACACATCCGGGGGTGCTTTCAATGTACCGCGGCTTGTGTTTCGTCGTGGTGAACATGTTTCGTTCAGACGTCGAATAATGCAACACGTCAAAGATTGCATGAAGTTGGAAGTGCTCGAAGGGTTGAAGAAGTAGAGTGTAATGACAATAGTGGTGGGAAATTATATGAAGGTTAGTAAGATATTTGTAAGACAAACGAGGCGATATTATCATTATGATAAGACGGTGATTGGTTTTTCAGATGTTTATTGCAAGGTACTCTTCTTATCGTATTTGAGTGCTTTCAGATGTTAGATTTTTGAGTGAAAGTTTTATGGAACGTTATTTTTCATGTGTAGGGAGATTTGATATGCTTTGTGTAAGATGAATATCTAATAATACCCTTTCCTGTCAAACTCGTTCATGTATTTTGAAGTTGTTCTGCGTTTAGATTTCTTTACATGTCATGGAACTTTATTGTAGATTTTCACATCCAACTTTTCAGCTTTACTGTTTTCCTGTAGAAGTCGGACTGCAAAGAAGAATGCTTATCTTCGAACACGTAAAAGTAAATTACAGAACTTAGGCTGGGTGATACTTCTGTAGATATTAGTAAGAAAGCTTACATTTTTCTGGTTAAGTACTGCTTTAGAAAGTGATACTGAAAAGTCAGTTTCATAACCTAGTGGTTTTCCAGTACAGAACAGTTTTTTATATGTATGTACGTGTATGATCTGCTGCTATCTTGAATACAGTATTTGAGTTGAGTGGTGAGTGATGTCCTTGGTTGATGGTCTTCAGTTATAATACAGCAATTTGCATCACTATTCATGCAGTGTGCTACAACTAATCAAGTGTCATTCTGTCGTTTGGATGTCCAGCCGTCTTATCATTGTGCTAGTAGTTGAGGATGTTTAATGCTGTCTGCAGTATAGCTAGGTTGTGCATGCCATTTCATATGACATCAAGTCAGGCATTTATTTATGCAAACTAAAAAGTTATATGTTGTGCACATATATGTGTGATGGAAATACACAAAAGTTGGTGTGCTGTTATGTTAGCATCTGTAAGTATTAATACCATGAGCTGAGTGATTTGAAATATAATGTTTGGTGATGTAGTGTAGCTGGGAAGTAATTAATGCTTCTTATTTTTGTTTCAGAATTGCACATAGTTTCTAAAATGGCAAGTGATGAGGGTGGTGTTGAGTGGCTGTATGAATTGCTGCAGGATGTTCAACTGGAACAGTTTTTTACAAGAATTAGAGATGATTTGCAGGTGATTTCATGTGATGAAAGTAAATTTTGTTTAAAAGTGTACAGGTGGCAGTTTCTTTAGAGTTACATTGCAACAGTTTTCTGTCTTGGCTATCCTGTTAATGAAATGTTCATAAGTCTGTTTGCTCCCTGATTTATTTGGCAGACACTGATACTGTAGATGCTAAATGACTAATTTTTATGAAACTTTATATAAACAACTTGCTTTCTGAAGCCATCCCAATTTAGTGCTTCTAACTCCGGCTTATCAAAAGTACAGTTGTGTTGATGAGGCAAACTTGTGAGATGTGAGCAGAATTAGTGTCATTTGTTATAGATTTTAGATCTTAAATAGTGAGCAGAGTATGTCACTCTCCACTGTGTTTTTCTTCTTGCCTTCTCACTTTTCTGCTCATTCCCCTTTCTATCATTCTTCTCACCATTTAACTAAATTATCTATTTACCACAGACAAGTGACAGTCAACCAACACAAATCATACAATTCCTTTTGTTATTGAACAAGAAAACACTAAATCATATTGAAACAGGCAGCAGTGAGTGTTCTTGGTCTCAGCAGCATGCAGCATTTCCGTTTCTTATGTTGATGCTGTCACAGAATTTATAGCTGACCAGGTAGTAGTTTAAGTGCATATATTGTAGGTTATGTAATCTGAAGCTTTTGTTGTGACTGCAACAAACTGTCTCACGTGGTTAAACACATAACTGCCTGACATGGCTGGTGGCCCAAGACAGTTTTATTGCATACATTGTAGGTTGTAATCTCAACTGCAGTAGTGTTTTAGAAGTCCACCAGGATGTAAATTTGTAATGGCAGCTATGTAAAATTGATTTTTTAAATATGGAACAATATAATAGACTCCAAAAAGCGTGCTGCTGTTGTGGTTGGAATATGTTACTGTGGATGTGTTTTTGAATTGTATGCGTCGCGTGTATTGTTTAGACATGCAACAGTCCTTTGTAATGGACTCAGCGTGAACGAACACGCACATGTTTCTTAGTGTTACATTTTATAGTGGACTGTAGCTTTGTGTGCATTCAGTTTCAGTGGATGAATGAACTAAACAGTATCAGCTGTGTGATCACATAACAACTGTCAAATTGCATTTTATACAAGCATATTGAATCAGAAACAGTGTTGCGCCTTCAATTTCACATTTATATGATACTTTGTAATTATAATTTGCTTTTGACTACCAAGCCATAGTAAAATTGCTAAACACAAATTTTTCCTACATATTTGTGTTTGCCCCATATTCAGATCCACTCATCTTTTACTATATTGGTCTACGACAGTGGCAAGGGTGCAGCATACTTAGCTACTTTACAGTGTTGCTATACTGATGCCATACTTTACAACAAGATGCATGCAATTCTTCAGACTTACTGCGGGTGTTTCTAAAGTACAATTTTTTTTGTATTATTGACACTCAGTGATTTTCTTTTATTTGTATTTTACACTGCTGGATAGTATTTTTCATTCTGTTTTGAGGGGTGCCAGGTTGAATCGTGACTAGAATTTTAATTGTTATCCCAGGCTGTTTCTGATGATTACTAGAAGAGCCACTTAATACAGAACTTGTCCATGCCTTCCTGCACTTTCCTTCCACTGGCATCTCTAGCTCGAATATTATATACTTGTAAATTAAGTGGAAGTATAGTTTTGTTAAATTGTCTGAGAAGTACTTAATGACTGCTAGTTTCTTTCTAATGTACAGAATTTTGAATGTTATTATTATTGATGCCAGTTTTTGCCTATCAGTTTGTAAGGATCTGAATTTTGAAATGGGATTTATTTACATTCTGTGTATCCAAAACAGGTTAGCAATTGTGGATATAGAACACGTCGAGAAAACACTGCATACATACAGTAGTGTTGGTACAGCACAATTAGCTTAAAACTTCTTTAGTTTATTTTGTCATTCTCTATTTACATTACAGTATTTGTCTGTTATGTAGAAAGAATGAGCATGTGAGTAATCCTTTAGGGCTGATTTAAATTGCTTAGGGTTGTCACTTAAATTTTATACCTTGTGGGAGACTGCTAAATACTTTTATGCCAGTTGAGTCAATTTATTTTTGATACGGTGATCAATTTGATGAAGGCTGGTGAAAGTTATATTTTTGTCTAGTATTTATGTTATAGATAGCTTAATTTAATTAGAATTTGTTTTCGTTGTTAACCACAAATAAGAGAAGTGGTAGTATATATTGTGATTGAAGAGGTAGAATTTTTAAATTCTTAAATAAATCTTTTTGAGTCTCCACTTTTGCATCCTGTAGTAATGATAATTATATTCTTTTGTATTTTGAAAATTTTTGCACTATGTGAAGAGCCCCAAAATAATAATCCATAGTTCATAATAGAATGAAAAGAAGCTTAGTAACCATCTACAGTGTTTCCTCTGACGTGATGGGCTTGACTGGTGTCATTGCATAGCATGCCACACTTAATTTATGTGCAATTCATTCATTATGAATTTTCCAAGACAGCATACTGTCTACATATATTCCAAGAAATTTTGTATCGTAAGCTTTAGAAACTAATTTCTTAGCGTAACTAATGTCCAGGTAAATTTGAGGACTATTTTTCATTGTGAATTATATGAAATGAGTTTTATCACAGTTTAGTGAGAGTCTTTTGGCTTTGAACTGTTTAGTAAAACTGTAGAAATTTTTGTTGTTTGCTTGTCATGCGTAATACTGTACACATTGCTACATCTCAGTCTAGGCTGGCACAGTGAAATGAACCAGACACTGATGATGCACTGAAACACAGTAACTGATGACTTTTATTCTGTGTTGTCATCCCTGAATAATATAATCTGTATGCATCTTGCTTGACCTTCTATGATAGAATAGAAATTGTAAAGCATTGCTTGGATCAGTAACCAGTTAAACAGTTCTTGCCTATTTTTTTTTGTGTCATAACATATACCAGGCAAATTGCCTTGAGAGATACCACTTAAAGTTTGTACTCAGAATTGCCTGGTTCATATCTCAGCCAGGACACCAACTACCCAGGCCGCAGCTTCTTGTGGTTTTACTCATTCTTCTCAGGCAAATGCCTAGACGGTTTATTAAATCAGGCCACAACTGTTTCCCTCCACGTCCTTCCAAGGTCACTACCATGTAACCATTAAGTAGGGATTTCACTGTAAACAAACAGAGTTTTAACATGTAGAAACATTACGCAAAGTATAAAATATCTGGCACAGTAATGCATATTGTTTGTATCACTATTTTAAGGAACAGTTCTTGCACTTGTTTTTAATCCCATGAATTACTGGACAGTAGTAATTTTTTCTGGTTTGAAATAGGTCACTCGATTAACACACTTTGACTATGTGCAAGCCGAAGACTTAGAAAAAATTGGTATGGGAAAGCCTGGAGTGAGACGTTTACTTGAGGCTGTCAAGAAACGCAAGACTCAACAGTGGAAACGAAACATCCTGACGAAATTCATTCCAGCTGCCGGAGGCAAGACTATGACCAGCAGCAGAGGCCTTCAGAATATGGCTTTAAGTCTGACATGTCTCATTCACAAAAAGGATATCAGGTCAGTACAGAAAATTAAATGAGTTTAGGGGTACATTTAGAAGGTCGTAAGAATCTAGGTTTTTCTCAGTACTGTCTGGAAGTGTGGATTTCATCCAGCAGTGCAGTGGTTTTCTCTTGTTTCTGCATTGGTCTGTATTTAACAGATATGTATTTAAGATCGGTGTTTTGGTTATTGAAATCCATCCATTTTAGTCGGAGTGCCTTGTCTCACATTAATGCTGAATTTTGTTGCTGTGTGCAGTTTGTCTGCAAAGCTGGGTGATGGTTCATTTGGTGTAGTACGGAGGGGTGAATGGACAACTCCCAGTGGACGATCACAGCCTGTAGCAGTGAAGGTTTTAAAGCAAGATGCCCTTAGTCAGCCTGGAGTGTTTGAAGACTTTGTGAAGGAAGTACAATCTATGCATCAACTGGACCACCCAAATCTTATTCGGTACTGCAGTTTGTTAGTGTAAAAATTCAGTTGTTGAATGACCTAAGTAGGGATATTTGTGAAGACTGTTAACCCTCCATGGTCCTCTGTTGCAAGGCTTTTGACACTGCAATTTTGTTATATATGTTTACATAAGCAGTCTGTACATGCCACAGTTTTAGAACTTCAGAACTTTAGAAAGTGGACAAAGTCCAGAAGCCAAATACTCCTGAGTGTAATATACAAGACAAAACATTTTTTTCTGTATGAATTGAGTGGCAGTGCATGTATAAGCAGTTAACAAGTTTGATATATATTGTCATGAACGTGTATGTCAATAGGCTATATGGCGTTGTGCTGACAAATCCCATGATGATGATCACGGAGCTCGCACCACTTGGCAGTTTGTTGGATTATCTGCGGAAACAGTGCCAACACACACCTGTCACCAGTAAGCAGTTAAAATTATGGTTATTTTCCTTTTTATTGGGTGCGTGTTTTGCATTTATTGTGTTCCCTGTTCAGATTCTTTTTGTGAGCGGCATCTATTTGCCCATTAATACATTGTAGTACTGCCTGGCTTCTTAATCACCATCACAGAGTACAAAGTTACTTTAATTGCTTTTCTTTTCCCTCTTTCTTATATATATGTGTATATGTATATGTGTATATATATGCGAGTGTGTGTGTGTTTAAATATATATAAATCTTTCTTTGATTTTGAGTCTGTAGAAAGAAGTGAAACTTTCAGGGAGGGGTAGACTGTCACTATGTAAAGTCTGTGTGCCAATATTCATGTACCTGTCAGAATTCGCACTGGTATTTCATACCTTAACATGCAGGTGATACACAGTTTACCTTTAAAACTTATTTTGCAACTAATCCTTTAATTGTGCTGTTTTCTCTGGAATGTCTGGAAACAGAAAACAGTGATGTAACATTTTTAGGTGCATTCACAAAATTACGAAAAGTGACTGTTATCTTCATCGTGTCTTGTCTGTCCATCCCTCTTTCTGCATAGCACAGTTTGGCTCCTACTGGATAGATTTTCATGAAATTTGATATTTTGAGTATTTTCTAGAAAATATTTCAAGAAAATAGAAGTTTAATTAAAATCTGACAAGAATAAGAGGTTCTTTACGTGGAAGCCTATGTACATTTATGATAATATGTGACTGAATTCTTCTTTGCATGAGAAATGTTTCAGACAAGAGTTGTAGACAAAATCAAAACACACATTTTATGTTCAGTAACTTTTGTCCAAAATGTTCTGTTTGTGAGATAATGTGCAAGACTATGGTAGACCCTCAGAGGCCACAGATGCACTTTGCATGTTGGATAGCTAAGGCTACAGACACACACTGAGAATGTGTAATGCTTTTTGCTTTTCCAAGGCAACAATGGTTACGTGAATGTGCCAACACATTGGTGAACTGCGCATTTCTCAGCTGAGTAATACCGTTCTAGAGAAGGAGTGTTTTGTTTGTCAGTCACCCTGGAGTCGTGTGTGGGTTGAATATCAACAGTGTGCCATGAAGCCAGTTACTAATTGACGGCTGAACGGTTTTCAGTGGCGAACTGTAACACATATTTTCGGACCGAACTAATATGAAAATACTGGGGGTATCCATGAAAATCGATATGTACAGCTACAGGAGCGCTCATATGCGTGTTTGTTGTAGTTCTGGGGCACTGCATAGGGGTTGTGGGGCAGAAATGTGTAACACACATGCGGCTTATGTAGTAAAAAGGTTGTGTACACTCTTGAAATATGAGGAATTTTTCACAGCATTTACATCATAGGCTTAGATCTGTTTTGCTCTCATCATGTAAGTTGGTCATTACTTAGGGTATTAGATTTATGAGTGTGTAGGAATACAAAACCGTCTGTGTGACAGACCAGGGTAGTGTTCAGCAAGCAATAGCAATAACAAACATAATGGACCGGGTGGTGGGGATGCCTGTGTCCACTGTTTTTCACAGCGAAGCCAGGATAAGGTAGTAACCCAACCCAACAAATGTCCTTCAAAAGATGAACACGTACAATGTTTCACACATAGCGGTTACATTGCTGCACCTGTGGTTAGACACATGAGCATTCTTAGTGGGTCAGAAGCGCATTCCGCCTGCCACGGTCACCAAGGAGGCTTGATAACCAAGCCATTAGAGACTGACAAGAGACCCAACCAAGGTGAGGAATATGACTGACCATGGAAAATAGACAGTCTTTGGTGCATTCAACCAGGCTTATGCTAAATTCTGTAACCCCTCAGAACATTGGGCAGTGGACCAAGTAATTGTAAAATTCAAAGGCAGGGTTATATACAGACAGTACAGTTCCAAAAAAAAGGGAACGTTTCAACATCAGAATTTATAAACTGTGTGACGAATCAGGTTATGCACATGACATGAGAGTGTACTTGGGTACAGACTCATGCTGCGACTCTGACGACATGACTGCAACACACGGGTGGCGCCTTGTTTCGCGGACTATCACACGAAAACTAATTTGTGTAAATAGTGCGTGTGTATGTGTATGTGTGTGGTGATAGAAGAGTGATCAAAGGTGCCACAGATCTTTTGCAGCAACCAGAATTATGTGAGTAATAAAATATTTACCCCACATTTTATATAATGCGTGCAATTTACAGGACTAAATTTATTGCAAAAATTGGTGAATATTTTTTCCCGAATTCATCAATTCATAAACACACTGCGAAGTTTTTTTTCATTAAATTTGAGCGAAAAGTCTATAAGATATGCTTTTTTATCTAAGAGCAAGCATTATAAATTAAATGCCCAGAGAAAAACATCAGCTGGCAGTCCTGCACCGGGGGATTTAATCTCAGTGTGAAAGGGTTAAGGTTGTGTATGTCACTGCAATAATGTGCCAAGCCACAGTATAAAGTCTATGGATAGACATACACTGTTACTAACTCCATGGACCAGAGTCCTTGTTGAGAAGCTATTAGTTGCTCAGGTGGTCACAAAGTTTTTTCATTTTGTTGATTCGTAAGGTTCATTACCGTGTTCACAGTAACTCACCTCTGGCCAGATCATAAATACCTGTGGTCTTTGTCTTCAGCTGGATGAATGAATTCCATACTCTGCCTTCCTGTTTCTTGAAGATCAGCGTTAATATTATCCTTCTGTCTACACCTAGGACTTCAAAGTCGCCTCTTTCCGTCAGGTTGTGCTGCTGAAAGTTTGTACATATTTTCCTTATCTTCCATGCATGCTGCAAGCCTCATCCATCTCATTCTCCTTGAGTTGAATGTTGCACATATAGCATTATTTTTATATATTCTATAGGAAAATGTCATCAAGTAGACTGACTGACTAAATAACTAACTAAACCCAACTAACCACCTAATTAAGTAACTAATTCCGCAGTGCATAGTTCTTCTTAAGAAGGTGATAATTACTCTGCTGTCTGGCAAGTCCCCACCTTGTGTTCATCCTTACGGTTCATTACTGTGTGCACAGAAGTCCATTTCTGGTTGTTTTCCTGTGTTCAATTTTATAGCCTTTTCGAGCATTTTGTAGCATGCTGATTTTTTAGGAGGACCACCCCAGTGTTGGGGCTGCGTTGGCACACTTGGTTGAGGCACCGAGCCACAAACCGGCAGGTTGCGGGTTCGATTCCCGATGGTGTCAGTGGATTTTTTTCATTGGCATAATCCTGTCGGTCGCACTATGGCCCTGGGGTTGACTCAGGCTCTAACAGAAATGAGTACCAGGAATATTTCGTGGGGGGTAAACACGACTGGTGCGTATGGCTGACAACCTACCACCTTCATGTGCCGATTGTGTAGAAATCTGGGAGCCTCGACCTCCTGGAACCCTCTGGGCCTGTCCAGGCCTGTAGTGGGACTGCTTTTTGCCCCAGTCTGCTGTCTGTGTCTGTCTACTTGATATGTTTGCAGCCTTCCTGCTCCTGGTGGCTGTCTCCCCCACCTGCAATCTAAGGATGTGCCATGCTGTTGTGGCAAGGAGCCAAATTAACATGAGACTGTCATCCCACTCATATAGTAAATAGGATACAAGTTTTCTCTAGGATTTTGTTAGAACTGTTGAGCTAGTTGGGAGCTGGGTAGCTCAGTCAGTATAGTGACTTGGTGGGCTCCTGGTTGGTGCGGAGATTCATTTGTTCACCTCCATATTGAGACTGATTCTGGGCTGCACCCAACCTGTGTCACCTCAGAGGTGAAACAGCTGGGGCATGACACTAGGCACCTTCTCTGTACCGTAAAAGGTAATATTGTCTCTTGTGCACACCATGAAGGTGTATGGGGGGTGTGGAGGTGTAGTTCTACTCAGTCTTCACTGCAGTAATATATGGGTGTGAGTTGTCAGCTTTATGCCCTGGCAGCTTTATTTGTAGGAAAAGTTACTTGCCTTTTACTACGTAGTTATCTTGTCGGGCAGAGTTCACGGGAGTTGTATTTTACCTTGAGTATGAGGAAATGTGGGTCGAGCCCTCACGGTCCCTTTGCACGTAGGCCTTCACAGGCCCTTTGTGCCCCCTCATTAGATCCAAGTCACGAGAGCCCTGTCCCCCTAAAGAAGCTCCAGATGGCCCTTAGACTCAGACCTCTCACATTCTCAGGGTCCAAGATAAAGGATCCCAGATAGATATGTCTGAGTGTCGCCAAGGCTACACACTCACACAGCACATGGGCTGAGGTTTCCTCCCCAGCCCCACATTTCCTACACAAGGAACTGTCGACCAGCCCCATTATGTGGAGGTGTCTTCTCAGGGTGTTAGGCCCAGTAATGAGGCCAGTAACAACCCTGGATTGCGCCCTATTAAAGGACATGAACGCGGTCCTGGCTGCAATATTAGGGCCCGAGATCAATTCTTGAGCCTGTCTCATAGTGCCAACCAGTCCCTGCCATCATACCAAGTGCTGTCTATTCATCCAGCACTGAATTTTTTTCTTATGCATAGCCTTGAGACCCCCACAGCCGGCTGTGGTCCCACAAAATGGTGGGCAGAGCCCTGCCTTGCAAGTTCATCGGCAATTTCATTTCCATGTATCCCTGAATGTCTGGGGACCCAAAAGAGTCCCACAGAATGGTAAGTGGAGATGTCATCTAACGCCTTTTGGCACTGTCATACCAAAGGAGACGTCGTTTTCACGGCCTGTAATGCTTCCAAGGCCGCTTGACTATCAGAGCAGATACTTATGTATTTCTCTGATCTGGCTCTGTTTTGAATTTCATAAACACAGGCCAAGATAGCATAAATCTCAGCCTGGAAGACAGTAACATATTTTCCTAGAGAAATGCTGAGCCTCCTACCCTCAGATTGCCCATAGACACCGGCCCCAGTCCTCCCATCCTGCATTCTGGACCCATCTGTATACCAGACGAGCCCTTTAACCACAGGTGGGGGCCCAGTTCCTTTTGTCCATTCTTCTCTAGTCAGTAGAGTAACCCTATATTTGGGTTCAAAATTATATGCTGGCCTCATAATGCTGTTCCCATATTAAATATGGGATCCGATTTCTGAAGCCGTGTATTTTATCTTACTCAAGTTAATGGGGGGGGACTGCCTTAATTTCATCCAGAAGGAAGTGCTGCCATAGTTAACTGTGGATTTTTGTATCATGACAGCATTGTGGGACTATGCCCTTCAAGTAGCTACTGGAATGGCTTACCTGGAGTCAAAGAGGTTCATTCATAGAGATCTAGCATGCCGCAATGTCTTGCTTGCTGCAGCTGATAAGGTAAATATTTCATTCATCAATTTGTATGTCAGGCCTTCATGGAAATGGTTCAAGAGTATTGTGTATACATGTAATAAAGCAGTGGGCAAAGGGAGTTGGGAACATATTTTGGGATTTTTATAATACTGTCGTATAGGAAGTTCAGTGTGTAGTTAGCAAACATGCAGGAGGAAAAATAAGTCAAGAAATATGTAAAATCTGTAGGAAGGCTTAGTTTTCACTATGCCTGCTATTACTTTATAGAAGTGTGTTCAGCAGGAATGGCTCGTCCATAAGGGCTGCAGGGCTGCAGCCCTTATGGACAAGTTACCCTTGGTGCTAACCATTTGGCACCAGATGTTATGTATATGTAACACATAGTGTGATGCTGAAAATGCCAAACATCTTATATATGTCTCTGCTGTTATGCAGCCCTCTTACGTGGTGCCCACTTAAATTCTGGTATTCTGCACCACTGCAGACGTTTAATCTTCATGCCAAAGAGTTAATTGACCATTTGTGTCTTCTGTCATAAAGGCTGAAAAATCATTTCTGCCACACAGGGCCACTGTAGGAAGCTTGTCACACACATAATGAACTTACTACCAAATCGTGGTTGCAAACTTAGTATTATGTCTTTGATCTTTGCTGTCTTTGATATTGTGTTTAGATGTCTGCATTTAGAAACAATGATTGTAGGAGCTTTGTAGGACTTTGTAGAACTAAATCTTCGAAAGGGAATACAAAGGATTGAAGATGTTAATTGTGGAAGAGCCATTTAACCTTTAAATGGCCACAGTATTTAAATTTTAGCATATGGTTTTTAAAAACTGTGTTAGTTCAACGGGAAAAGATAAAATTATGAAATAAACAACATCTTGTGGAAAATGAAACGGAGATTACACAGCATATCTTCAATTTCCTTGTTGCCTCGATATATGAAGTGAATTTCTAGGGGTGTTTTTTACATGCGTTTGCATATGCGAATGTAGGTCATTTAAAGGTTAATGTCCGCACCTTTTATATATTCTGTTCAATTCTGAGCCTTCAGATGAATGCCAGGACACCATAAAAATGGACCGTGGCCACTTCTTACACCCAGTTTTTTCATGTTTATGGTACACGAGTACCCTCTTGGCTTTAAATAACTCTTGCAGTTCTTATATATTTTGAACTTGTCAGACAGTCAGCCTTTACAGGAATGGTCAGTTCTGCCAGTAGCTATGCATAGTTCTGCCAGTTGCTTTGCCAGTTCCATTATGCTTCCCTGCATCTTCATTGTTAGTAAAGTATGCTTCTTTGCTTAACCAGGAATTCCATATGTTATAAAAGTAGCTGAGTTCTGCGTCTGGTGTTTATTTCAGATAAAGATAGGAGACTTTGGCCTAATGCGTGCACTTCCACAGCAGGAGGACTGTTATGTTATGACTGAACATAAGAAAGTTCCATTCCCATGGTGTGCTCCAGAGAGCCTTAAGAGTCGACAGTTCAGCCATGCATCAGGTTAGTGGTAGCAGTCTGTTGCTCACTGCCATGACTTTGGGTGTTGCTCTGTGTCAGTGCAACCTGGTTCCTGTTGTCAGTCTACTCAGTGGAAGAATTTTTAAACAGATAAATCATGTGGTAGAAGAAAATGTATACACGACTTGTCGACTGCGAAAAAAGCACCCAGGTATAAAGGTCTTAAATTTGTAATAATTAAAACCGTTAACTTCTGATTATAAAAATTGTTAATTACTCAATCATTATTACACCTATAATTTATTAGTCAATGTAATTATGGCAATCTTAATTAATGTTATAAGGGACATCATAATGAAACTAGATGTTATTTTTAGTTATTAGTGTCAACTACTGTTGATGTATTTCTTGTCCTAAGTCATAAGTTATTTTTAAGTTATATTTAAAATGTTGTACTGACAGGTTTCTATATCCTATGGTTTCTGTACCAATGAAGGATCAATGAATGCAAATGAATGAATGAATGAATGAATGAATGAATGAATGAAAGTAGTCAGTATGGTTCAGTGTTCCAGTATCTGAGCTTTAGTTATCAGACATTATTTTATCTGGTGTGCCCTGTTGTCAGAATGATGTATTACAATGAACATCACGTTTTGTGAGCAAACAATCTTAGCATTTAGTGGAATAAATTTACTGCTTATCACATCCATGAGCTTGCATTATTCATTGCCTGCATTTTTTATTATGTTCTCATTGCCAGTTGCTTAAGCTGTTTTTGGCAACCAGCTTGGATCACTTCATGTGAGTTAACCCCGTTGTGTGTATAATGAACTAAAAATGCAGTTTTTTAGTCAAAGCACAACTTCAACAAATCAGCTGCGTGTTTCGACTAGTGTTTTGTAGCCATCATTAGGCCGATCCCAAGAATATGGAAAGAAGGACATAATACGGTTGTGATATTGGTCGGAGATCTCAGACCTTACAGCGTGTTGTATAAAGTACGTAACGTACCAAATGTGTATATTACGAAGGATAATATAGTGGGGTGTGAAAGGTATAATTACAAGTGTTTTTATGCTTGGATAATTGTAGCTGTATGTGAATTGTATTAGTAGTAAAATCATAAAATAGGGTGATTAAGCTAGGGCAATTAAGATAAAAAGTTTGAGTAGGCAAGCATTGTGGGGGTGGCCATGTTTATTCCTTATCATGGATCAAGCGGTCTCTAATACTTCTGTTCAGAGTCTCCGCAGATTTTCTTCCAGAAACAAAATTCCTCCCTCAAGGAGCTCAGATTTTTTATGGCAGCTTCTGCAGCCCCTAAACCAAATATCACAACTGCTTATAAACATACAGTAAATAAGAATTCTATTGATTTAAATTCTAAATTACAGAAAGGGGTTGCTAATGTGAAGGATTATCTCATAATTTACAATCAAAACATTCAACGTTTGAAAAACAAGTTGTATGAATTTATCATAACCCTGTCTGATATAAAACCACATGTAATTTGTATTTCTGAGCACCACTTGAGCAACTCGTGCTTGGACATGTCCTATATTCCATCATATAGGCTTGATGCTAATTATTGTAGAACCACCTTAAAATGTGGTGGAACTTGCATTTTTGTACGTGAAGACATTCACTTTACAAATATCAATCTTAGTGAGCACTGCGTGGAGAAAAATCTTGAAATTGTTGCTTTGAAGATCACCTTTAAAAAGAAATCTTTCATTATTCTGTGCTTATACAGAGCCCCTTCAGGAGACCCTGAATATTTTTGTGATCACCTGGAAGAAATTCTACATTTCCTATACAAACCTAAAACACAATTTATTCTATGTGGAGACTTTAATATTGACTTCTCCAGATCCAATCACTTGCAAACCCAATTGATCAATTTATTGAATATGTTTAATTTAAAAGGTACAGTTTCCTTTTATACGCGAATCACTTCCACCTCTGCAACTATGATTGACATCTTCATTGACAAAAGTAGCTCCTATTTAATATCCCCATGGATCAACGGTCTCTCTGACCATGACGCACAAATATTGCGCCTTGAGGTCCATGGTAGATTTATTTTCCAACTTACTTTCACCTATACTAGAGACCTCAATGAGCACAATATTGCTTCCTTCCTACTTTGCTTATCAAATGAACAATGGTCGGAGGTATTTGAAGAAAATGATACAAATAAAATGTTCAATAATTTCTTTAATGTATACATGAGGTGCCATCAGTCACAGTTTCCACTTATCAAGAGATACTCCTCTAGGCATAAACGTAGCCCTTGGATATCTAAGGGCATTTTAATATCTTGTTCAAGGAAAAAAGAACTTTTTATTCTTTCTAAAATACTGGATGACCAGCAACTTACAAACTACTATAAGCAGTATTGTGCCATCTTGTCTAAAGTAATAAATGCAGCCAAGAAATTACATAATAGTAATATTGTCTCTAGAGCAGGTAATAAAATGAAAGCAACTTGGAGAATCATCAATAGGGAAAAGGGTAAAATTCAATCAAATTTTTTGACAAATGAAATTTTACATGAGGGTAAGGTAATATCGGATCAAAGTCATATTGCCCATTTATTTAATAAATCCTCTCTTTCGAATCTAGCAATGCTAATGCAAGGGATTGATATTAACGTGAAGTCGAACATAACAGATTGTATTGATCTTCTGAATTGCCACTACGAAAAGCCATTCCCGGCCATTAATTGGCATTTCACCTCCACCCAGGAGATCATAAAGGCTATTAAAACTTTAAAAACAACAAATTCAGCTGGCTATGATGGAATTTCTAATCGTTTACTAAGATTGAGTTGTCCATACATTGTCTCACCCCTTACTCATATATGTAATGCAGCACTAAAAGACGGGGTCTTTCCTGATAGACTAAAGTATGCTACTGTGAAACCAGTATATAAGAAAGGCTCCAAACAAGACTTATCTAATTATAGACCTGTATCCCTTCTACCAGCATTTTCCAAAGTTTTAGAGAAGATAATATATGCCAGACTCTCTTCCCACCTACTAAATAATAAGATATTGTCCTTGCATCAATTTGGTTTTAGGGAACATTTATCTACAAATCATGCAATATTTTCTCTTGTGAATACAATTTTGGAAGCCCTGAACAAAAACCATAAGGTTCGAAGAATCTTTTGTGATTTACATAAGGCTTTCGACAGTGTCAACCATGAAATTTTACTAAAGAAATTACAATTTCATGGAATAGTAGGCAAGTTTTATAAGCTAATTAAATCATACCTTGATAATAGATATCAAAAAGTAGACTGGAACAAACACCATTCTACTTGGGATAAAATCCGATGTGGGGTTCCACAGGGATCAATACTGGGACCCCTCTTGTTTTTGATATATGTTAATGACTTGACCCTAATTAATAAAGATATAAAGGATAGTGAAATGATCCTTTATGTGGATGACACCAGTGTCATTATTACTGCACTGAACCACATGGTTTTAAATACTCAGGCGAACCAGCTTTTTTATAAAATAAATACATGGTTTCAAAATAATTTATTACTTCTTAATTTGGACAAAACACTCTACTCAGATTTTTTTTCCAATCATTCAATCAAACGAATGGATTCTATCAAATACAATAACATGAACCTAACAAATGCCCCCCCTGATAAAGTTTCTTGGACTTACGATTTATAGCAATTTAACATGGAATCAACATGTTGATTTCACCCTGCAGAGACTGTCATCCTCATGTTATGCCTTAAATTGTGTTAAATACACCCTGCCAATAGATGTACTGAAATTAATTTATTTTGCGAATATCCAGTCTGTTATGAGTTATGGAATTATCTTCTGGGGAGCCTCAACTACAGCTTCGAAAGTATTTAAATTACAAAAGAAAACTCTTCAAATTATTTATCGTATTAAACCTAGGGAATCTTGCAGAAAATTATTTAGTGACAACCAGATAATGACCTTTTATTCCTTGTATTTATATTCCTTAACATTATTTGTAGCCAATAACAAAGGTTTATTTGGCACTAACAATACCTTTCATCAGTATAATACCAGAACTAATAGAAACCTCCATCTTCCCTCCATTCAGCTGATGATGTATGCCAATGGTCCCTATATAAATGGTATTAAAGTATTTAATCATTTGCTCCAGACCATAAAAAATTTAGAACACAGCCCTGTGAAATTTAAGAACTCTTTAAAAAACTTTTTCCTCCAGCACCCCTTCTACTCAATCACGGAATACTTTGAACAATGAAATCCCACAAGGGGAATATTGAATAAAGGGATCTTTTGACCCGATTTTTGTCTTTGAGTTATTTTACATAATGATCTGATTATTTTGAGGTTAGTTTTTTATGTAAATGCCATGACGGTTTCACCTTACCGAATTTCTGGATATTGTGGACCAAGAAAACTTACCTTTATCATCAGTAGAGTTTATGATTTGTAACACTAGTAACCAAATGACTTGTTTTTTTACCTATATATTTGTAATAATTGGCAGCAATACTTCTTATTGCTGTGGGTATTGCTATAAATTGCTTATTTTTTGTACATATGTGCTTTTGTATTACTTAGTTTTATGAAAATGACATTTTCCATATCTTGTGTATAAGATCAACGGAAATAAATAAATTGAAGAATTGAAGAATCCTCAGTTGTACTCTGTGGAGGTGAGATGTTTGACATAGAATAATTTTGCTCAAGAAGTAAGAATTGTTTTAATTGTGCCGTAGGTGAAGCATGTGGATGGCTGTAAGCAGATTTTTCTATTTAGCACGTTCGAAGATTTTATTAAGTATCGTCTTGAGCATGTACTTCTTGTGTTTTGTAAGTTTATGTAACACCCTTCCACAAGTATTTGCTGGTATGTTAACATGTCTTGTTGTTATGGATGTTCAAGGCCTAATAGTCATCAGAAGTTATGCATTGCAAAATTGCTTAGCATTTGTTTATAATTCCATGATGCTCGTCATTTTCAGTCTGACCTTCATATACGTTCGTGCCTTGTTAATGGAATACAGAACAAAATCAAAACACAAAGGTAGCTCACAAATTTCTTGAATCTTAGTAGTGTGAGTAGTTAAATTTTCTGTAGTTTAATCTGTGGGTAGTTAAAATTTAACACACTCATGTTTTCAGACACATGGATGTTTGGTGTTACATTGTGGGAAATGTTTACATTTGGAGAAGAGCCATGGATAGGATTAAATGGGACACAAATCTTGCAGAAGATTGATCGAGAAGGAGAGAGGTTACATGAACCTGAAGCATGCCCCCCTGAACTGTATCAGCGTATGTTGCAGGTAATGAGAGTTCAAAAGCAAAGTTAATATTAATGCAAGATTTCTGTCTCCTGGAGTGTGTTACTGTGTGGTTTGTAGGTGGCTGTCAACATTTCAGAGAAACCTGCTGCCTCCATCTCAGGTGTCCTGAAGATGTAAGCAGCAGATTCTTCTGAAATGTTGTTATCCATCAGTCAGACTTCATGCCTTCATATCCTGCACCACTGCAATTGTGGTACTTACTGCAATAAGACTCTAATATTTCACATTGTGAATGGATTACATTAAAATTACAGTAATGTAAATATGTACACTGTATTTACATTGACATCAGCTAAATTCATGTAAGGGCCAAATCTTTATTTTTGAAAGGGAAGAATAGAGAAGGCAACTTTCTTTTACGATGGCCGCAGTGAGCACTGGAATGCATTTCATGAGTGAGTGACAGTGTTTCATGAGACAGGAGATGAATGGTAGTATTAATGAAAGTAGAAACTGCAGGACCAATCATAGAATGTGTTATGTTTATGTTATATCCATATGTGTCTTCAAGTTTTGAGATGAAATTCAATTAAATCTTCCAGCCTGATAGTCACATCAAGTGGTCCAAGTAAGCGAACATTTTAGACATCAACTCTGTCCCTATCATCAGGGTTCTAATATGAGCTGACATGGAGCTGTCCCAAATTATTCACATGCACAAGGCCAAAGCTTGCAGTTGGAAGTGAGTCGGTACTACTGGTTGGACTCTGTAGACTGCTTTGCCTGTCCTCAGTTCTCATTTGGTGACTTCCTGATCTGTCTGAACATATTAATCACAGGCTCTGAAGTGCCACTTAACATGAAATGCCCATCAATATTATGTCACTGCCATCTCAGAAGTCTGCCATATTGTTATTCAGAATTGTGAGAAATGGAAAAGTACTTGTTTGTGTTCATACCTAGTGCTGTGAAAATAGTTCGTCTGGTTCAGAAGTTGCAGGGAGGAAACACACTTGCAACATAGTGATCTCATAAACCTGCTTTCTTTTTTGAACAAATTACAGTAATATTACAACATTCTGCATAACCGTTTACCATGGCATTAATTAGTGTGACAATTTGAATTGCTAATTTATGTGTGTGATTTCTTTAAGTAATGTATCATCATTTGTTGCAGTGCTGGGCTAAGGTCCCCACAGATCGCCCCACATTTCAAGCCCTGAAAGACTTCTTCTCAGAAACATTGCCGCCTGTGATGAAGGCTACGCAGAAGTTTGACGAGCCAGACAAGATGCATATTGAACCAGGAGATACCATAATTATTATTGATGGGAGGTACTTCAACATTACAGTTGTGTGCACTGTTACAAGTTATACCCATACTTTCTGCTTTTGAGTGCTTCTTCCTCATTATTCATCTTCATGATATTCTTCTTGCTGTTGTCAGTTATTTTGACAGTCTCAAATCTCTCACCACTTAAAATTGTTTGTCTTTAAATTTATTTCTTCTGCCTGTTTTTGCTGTTTAACTTTGTTATTGCGTTTTTCTGTTAGTATTCCTGGCCCTTTTAATTGTTTCAAATTTATTGTTAGTCGCACTAAGTTTTTGGCATCTGTTCTCATTGCATGGCAAGGCAACTGTGAAATTTATTGTTGAGTTTATGCACCAAAGCTTTTTTTTGTTTTGTTTCTCTTCCTATAACTTTCAGACAGTTTACATCATTATTGGTCCATTACAATTTTCCAACCCTGTTAGTATCATATGAAATTGTTTCTTTAGTTGTTTTGCCCACTCCCATATTTTTCTTACTAGCCAACCATGGTTTTGTATCTTATTGTTCCTGTGACACTGTCCTGAATTTCCTTGATGTATGTACTGAAATTACTGTTCGCAACATACTGAGTTAGAGTGTAAACCTACTGGGTAAGCTGGCTGGAGCATTGATATTTCTGACGTGTATTTCAGAGCTGCTGAGTTCACATCTCAGCCAGGCATTAGTCAGGATATTATGTAAAATTCAGCCAAAACAGCTTCGTCCCATCCTACCATTCAGTCCTAAATAGTTGGAGATACTGAAGATATCAAGGAAAGAAAGAAACAAACAAACAAGCACATAAACAAACAAATTTTGCATACCATTACCATAGTAATGAGGGTGAAAGTTTGTCATTAAGTTTATGTTACAGAGCTGAACTTTATTGGTGGAAAGGACAGAATCAGCGCACATTTCACATTGGTCAGTTCCCCAGGTGTTTGGTGGATCCCATGAGGAAGAAGGTGGTAGAAGACATTAGCAAACCCCTTCAGCACTCATTCATTCATACAGGTAAAAGACAATTAACACTGTTTATAATCATCATATTAATCGGGTCGCAGTGTTAGAAAATTGCACAAATATAAGGAGCTCATGCAGTAATTCACTACATTAACATTTTCTCCTCTTAGGCCATGGATCTCTGTTTGGAAAATCTTGGGGCAGCCCTGCCTTTATTGATGAGGTTTACTTGCGAAATCCTATGGACCCTCCAGATGTGCTAGGTATGGCACAGGATCCGGGTCCAGCTCCTAAACTGCCTGACAGGAAAAAGAGTAAGTTGTTGGTCATCTGTGTCACATTTTGGGTATTCACAGTGGTGAGCGTGCAGACTGTGATTGTGACAGTGTGTGGTCGTATAGGTCGATACTGGCACATTGGAGGAACATGCTGCCTCCAACTTCACGGGTTTCTTCATTGTCCCTGTCAACATCTCTTCTATTGCAGTTGTGACTACCTGCCTCTATAACCTAACTGTTCTCACCGCACTGACTTCAGCAGTGAAGGTGGAGGCAGCATGTATCTTCCAAAACATTGGTATCTACCTCCAAGACTACAGGGCATCACCATCTGAGTTATTTTTCTTTCAGTATAAAGCACTTCATATACCTTAACCTTTAAGATTTGTGCGTCCTATAATCTGGATGGATCAGTAAGACCAGGAACATGAATGTCTGTTATACTGGACACTCATATGGAAAAACAGGAGAGGCTCTGTTTCTTTAGAATGTGTGTGGCGGGATGCACAGGGCCAGTCGCTTTGTTTGTAGCATGCTGGCACAGGCAACTAGTGTTACCAGGGCACAAACCCTGAAGACAAGCAACAGCCATACTTCATCTGAAGTGGATTCTGTTTGAAACCCGAAGCCCTGCTCACAGCTTATAGATGTCACTTCACTTCTCGCAATCACTTGTGAAGTTCATATACACAATATGGCAGATGGAAGGAAAGTGTTTTAGAGCCATGGATACACAGCAAGGTGAGTGAACATAGAAAGTGTAAAGTTATGCTGCTGACACCAAGGCAGATATCTGAACTTATTATAGACAGCAAGAGTGAAGACTCAGAGAGTGACACTGGCTGCAGAACAGGAGGGAGTGAAGAAGTTGGAGGGGAGTATTTGTTACAACAGGAGCGCACACCCTTGCAGAGTAGCTCTACAGAATGTTCCAATGCTCAAGTACCACACAGCTCAAGTACCACAGTTCACTCATTGTTACTGAAGAAGGGAGATGATGAACAGAGTATGCAGATCAGCAGACACAAGAGCCAACCAGAATCACAGTGCACTCCGTTCGTCCCATGCTGATTCATGTCGGAAATTAAGCATGGGACACAATATTCCATCATGCCGAGTGAAATGTATGGAAACAGGTGGCACATGTGGCCTTGTATTCTGCCACTCATTTCCATGGATTAACATTGGGTTACTTATCTGTACCTCTGATGTGTGGTGGAAACGGCCTTGGAGTTTAATTTTATGAACTGAGAGTGTTATTTGGTAAAAGTGTGTTGGTGACAAATTGAAAAAGTGGGAAATTGTTTAAGATTTTGATCCAAGGATGTATTGAATTGGCGAAAAATTTAATGTGTTATGATATTTCTGTGTTTCTTAGATGTGAAATCTTTTTAAGCAGGAAGTGCATTAACCCTTTAAAGACGAAGCGTATCCGTTTTATATGAGGACTCAGTGCGTACCGCGCTGTAAACACTCTCCGCTTCGGCTATAAAAACCAGTCTCTTAATGTTTTGTAAGGCAAAAGTTGCTGTTTGTTCTGAGATCCGTACAAAACACATGAACACAATGTGGGCACCACGTAGAATTTTTTAATGTTAAACCTGGTGGTACGTAAAGTTACCACTAGGCTTTAAAAGGTTAAAAGGGCAATATATATGTTATTTGTGTGGGAACATTTTGGTATTAAATTATGCTGACTCCTGTGGCAGGCAAACTTATTAAGCAGGGACTTCTTAACTACGTTTCACTGTATTTCGGTTTAAAGAGCATCATTTAAAGGTTAACGTAAAATTGACATCTCTGCTCAGAAACTAAAATGGACAGTGAGAATGTAAATTAAGGTGCTTCATTTTACTGATGTTACAGTTGTGCTAAGTATACGGGACAAATGTTTACTTCATCATTCATGAAGCTTTTTCCATTTTAGCATAATTATGGAATATTTAATGTGTATCTGATTATGGTTACTTTACCTGTTAGGATCACAGCTCGAGGAGGGGCGATTCTGCCTTGTATTTTGAAGTGTCTGTGTACAGTTTGTTTGTTCATTGTATTTTGTTACGTTGAGTAACACATTTACATGTAGCTGCAATTCTGTTTGTGCGTGATAATTTGTCACCACAATTTTGGATCTAATGCACAGTGTTTTAGTCTTCCTGTAAAATACTTTATTTTCTTTGTGCTGAAGATCACTTCTGCTTATAATTGTAGTGCATAACATTTCATAACTCTTCTGTTAATGCTGTACAAGAAAACTAGTAAAATTTTTTCTCTTTTAAAAAAACTGGGTGATTTTACTGAATTAGAATGTGCTGAATTTTAGTCCAAGGCTGCAAATTTTTTTTATCACAGGCAGTTTTTATAGGAAGGGATCAAAACTTATCATTGGACAAGATGCCAGCTAGTCAGCTGGATGAGATGTAGTTGGTTTGCAGCAACTTTCTACATGACACGGCTATCTTCAGGCCAGTGAGTGAGTGACACTTGGCATTAGTCAACGAGCAGCCACACTCTTGCCGCTCTCCATCTTGAGTGTTTATGGAATGTTACATTTTCATACTTCTCAGAGAAATCATAAATGTAGCTTTCCAAAATGAAATGATGGATGATAGGGGACAGTTTTGTAATCTGCACATAAAAGTACATTGAAAACACCCAGTGTTACACTATGGAGAAGATGCATGTTGTGACAGTGTACAGATACTGTAGATGCAATTAACTTGATACCTTAGCTCCCTAGCACTGCACACAGCTGTAGTAAGCATGATCCAGCCACTGCTAGGCTTCTGTCAGAATGGCCAGACAACATTATGCCTGTTCCGGAAAGATTCACTGTGGTTGGAGGACATTGTCTATTGCAGTGTGATGCTGATTCCTGCTCTCAATGCCTAGGACAGTCAGCAAAGTAAGGGAGGCTGCACACAGAAACTAAGAATAGATGTGCTTCTTTCTTATTTATGGAATCCCTGGAAGCAGGATCAAATACTGTTCTAGTTATTGATACAGCAGTGTTTTGGAAATGTGCATATGCTGTGCTTCCTCCTCACAAGCGTGCTTCTCTACCCTCAATGCTAATGGGGTCAAATTAGCTCTCACAATTAGTCTGCCTTGACCTGTAAACAGTTTTCACATATTGGCATAATGTCTGCACCATTACTTCCCACAGTTATTATGTAATGTTATGTTATTGTAGAAATAGCACAGCAGGCCAGAGTACGGGGCAACCAGAAGCAGTTTAATTATTCCAAGCTAACAGATGAGTCACCTGGTACTGTTGCTGGCAGGCATAACGCTAGCCAGGCCGAACCTTCACCCACTGGAACCGACGAGACACAAAATAAAATGAGTTCAGCAGAAGGAGAATTGATAGATTTGGTTGCACCAGTTGAGGTTACATCTTCAGTTTTTCCTGTTTCCTCTTCAGACAGTACACACATAAATTCTATAATGGATGAGCCAATAGATGCAGTGGAGCAAGGTAAGCCAGTGTTGTATTTTTCTTCCTTTGGACTGATTGGTTTTTAGGGAATGTATCCTGTGCCCATCTTCTGTTTAAGGCTTCCAACAGTGTCCTATTTCCATATAGGTCCAGTGTCACGAAACTTCTGCCAGCAACTTTTGAATTTACAGCCTTCATGTGATTATGTATTGTGCTTATATATCTTTGTTCTCCATTCTTTGGCATCCCTTCTAATAGCTTTAGCTAAAAGAATAACAAGTGGTGGGAGTATTTTATTAAATGGTTCGTGTGTGTATTGTTTTGTGTCATTAGCCTGTTATAGACGGTAGGAATAAGGTTAGAAATGAAAGGGATGGGAAAGGGTTAAGACGTTGACTTCCGCGGCAGGTTGTGCTGCCGCATGCCATAGTGGTTGTTGTTTGACGTGTTATGCTGAAGTGCACTTCATGCCGCCATCTTATATCCACTGGTTTGATGGAGGTTCCAGGGGCATGTAGGTGCTGTGGCTTGAAGGAGCTGCAACACTTGCAGCCAGCTGTGACATTTCATAAGAGTGCCAAAACATGTCTCAGTACAGTGGCTTGAAGTGAAGAATTCGGAATGACATGATTGGCATTGTTGTGGTGACATTTAGTGGATGACTGAGACAACAACATCCCATCAAATGTACTTCTTTTTATCTGAAAGGGAAAATGTTGTCCTGCAATGGGCATGTAAGTTGAACAGTTTTCAAGCCATGTGGAGCTTAAAAGGCCATACACTGAAGGTTAAGATGATGTGTCAGCTGCAGTGATTGTGCTTACACTTGGTGTCTGGATTTTGTGTATTGTCCGATTCTGAAAAGGGCACAACATTTTGGAAACTAAATATGTTTCCGTTTACCGACTTCATTGGGTCTGACAGAAACAGGCATTCTCAGTCACTGCAGAATCTAATACACCACCACCAGAACCTTTTAGAATTGGCTGTAGTTATGTACTGATTGAGATGGTTGGTGAATGTGTGTATTCTTGTTTGATGTATTGAAATATGATGGTAGCAGAAGTGTTTGTAGCCTGTTTGAACATGCTACACCATTATTCAGTTTGTAGAGCTGAACAGACCACGGGACAGGATATCTGGTGCTTCAGCCAAGATTCAGATCAAATAAAAAGCAGGACTGCTTAACAGTGCTGTAACATGGGGTTGCTTTTTTGTTTGTGCAGACGCTCACGTTGAAATAGGACAGGGAGCCTGAATACACTGTTTTCCTGCATGTGAAGTTTCCCACAGACCAATGAAAGAGAACTTTTTAAACAGGAAGCCTTTTTGGAAAGGAAATGTAACATTTAGGTTAATTTTTGGATCTGAATTTGTATTTTGATCCCAAGCAATTATTTTGTAATGTTTCATTTATAAAGATTACAAATGCGTGTTATCAGAGCAAGTTGGATGTGCAGCTACGTCTGTGCTGGAGAAAAATTCATAATGCACAGGTCACAATGGACTGCCTGAAAAATATGAGTTCACAGTCCTTTGTTGTTGGCATGGATGCACTGCCTTCATTCATGTGCATTCCACCTCAGGGCTTTCATTACACAGGTCTTTGGTGCCCACTAAATCATAGCACATTACAATCTGTGACAAAAAGATCTTAAAAACTACATGTGATGTTTAAACCTTGCTGCAGCATCTCTGTGATAACACTTCAGTTGGTGAAAAATGTATAAGAAAAACTGTAGAACTGGAAATGAACAGTTGATCGGTCATGTGCAAGCAATGACGTCTGCAGTTGATTTCCAGCTATGGTACTGCTGTACCATTAAGAAATGGAAAGTAGTTGTGAAGCCTTTTTGTATAAAAATCCAAAAACATGAACTTCTGAAGTGGGAAAATGTTTACATAAGAATTTTGTATGTAGGAATATTTAGCATTGTTTTGTGGGAGTTCTGACGGGACTTTAAAAATGTAAATTACATGGGAAAACTTTGTATGTGGGGGATGCTGTATTGGTAGAACCATTTCCCCTTTGTTCCCCGTGGCATAGAATTGCAAATCAGTTTCATGAGATTTATAAAAATTGTATAAAATGTGTACAGTTATTTATTTTGAAACCACTGTGCTTTTTGTCGTGCAGAGTTCTGGGCTGACGGACACACAAGCAGTCACGTGTATGAGAACTGTTCATATGATGCTGGCACTGGAAGCTATCTGAGCACATTGCATTCAGACATGAGCTGTGTTAATAGAAAGTGTGAGTCACCAGATCCATTCGATACCTCGCGTGTTTTTGGTAAGTAATTTTACTTTTTTAGCCTTGTTTCCCAACAAAAGAAGGTTGCACATGTGTGCACACCTCTTCTGAATGCAGATGTATGAAAGTGAAAAATATGATGTAGTTGTATGTTTGCCGTTTGTCTGGTTTCATCAGTGTTGACCTTTCATGCCTCTGCGTAGGCAAGGGAGTAGAATTCATTCTGAGTTGGAAACATCTATAAGGCTGATGCTGTGGGGTGGATATAAGAATGGTGGTGGCAGAGAGGATCTGCAGGTGAATGTGGGTTTTGTATCATTGAGGATGAGAGGGGGGATCCCATTCTCTGCATTCGCAAAGTTTTAGCTTTGGTAGAGCTGGAAGTTGCTCTCTGTGAACAGAAAACTCTGCACATGGTTCTGCCAGAGTGTCAACTTCAGAGCTGTCTGAATGAGATCCCAGGATGTTAGTCTGAGACTGTGGTTCTGTGTGTTGACAAATGTGAGAATGGCCAGTGGTTTGTTTGGAAGTCAATAAAATAGGCCTATTCTCAGGCTAGCAGCCGTGTCAGGTGTTTGAATGGTGAATAACCGACATTTTGAGGACAATCTCTGTCCTTGTGTTTCATTACAAAAGTAATAAAAATGACAGCTTAAAAAAAACAGTTTATGCTTTGATTAAACTAAGGGAAGAATACAGCCATACATGGTGTGCAATTTTTTGTCTTAAAAACCATCTTCCTTGGTATTTATGAAAACAGCAATATTCTTCGTGGGCATGCAGGAGGGTTACATGCTGCTTCCTGCTAAGTGAAGGCAGCCCTAATGCAAAAGTTTGCTTTGCATAAGTGTTGTTTAGAGTAAAATACATACACATAGAGAATGTCTGGAAATTCACACCTACAGACTCCAACACATGGTTTTTGATAACATTGAGACTGAAATGTGCCTTCATAAAGCATATAGTTTTCACAGGAAATTTGGTTATAGTTGAACATGTGGCAATATGGTATGCTTATCTACACCTGTGGACTCCACGATGTGATTCCTTGATGATTATTGGAAAAGAAGTGTTCCTTGGTAACATTTTGTTTGGTACATAATTTTTGTAGACAACAGGATTTTGTTGAATACGTATGAAAACACAGTATCGGTAGTCTCACCTGCGGACTCAACTGCACGATTCCTGGATCTTTACTGAGACAAAAATGTCCTTTGGTAAGATTTCTTTCAGCACACAGTTTCGCTACAAAGTATGAATAAGGTTGAAGATAATGTGGGAACATGGAGTGTGTTCCCCATGGTTGGATTTTCTACAAAATTGTGCCTCGATCATTTCATTTTAATGAAGGTGACACAATACCTACATAAATGTGCTAGCCTTATATTTCTTTGCTCATGTCACTCGCTGCTGATGGTACCTCAGTGACGAAACATGTAGGAGTTTTATACGTACTTTTGAATGTATTTTATTGAGTTCTTATGTTGGTTAGCATATTAATTGAGACATTAACAGTTTTGATTGATGTGTTTCATAATTTTTCCCAGTCCCTCCAGGCAAATGATGGGATAGTACGTCCAATTATGCCCCAACCATTTCCTTCCACACCTTTTCGAGTTAATTGTTCACTGATTGTCCTTGCATTTGATTCTTTGCAGTCTTAACTACAACAGTGCGTTTGTGCACGAGGTGTAACATGTCTGAGTTTTACTGGGGAGGTGCTCAGTTTGAATCTTTGCCAGGACACCAGCTATCCTAACTGGTGTTTCTGTGGGTTTCCTCACCCCCCCCCCCCCCCCCCAAGGCAAATGCTGAGCTTCTACCTTGAACTAGTCCACGTTTGCTTCCTTCCACACTCATTCCCATTCATTAGTGTTGAGTAATTTTACTATTTAAGTCTATAGTCAGAATAACTGTCACTGCCATCAAAGAAACTATAAATAAACATAATGTGAGCTGCTGACAGCATTTGAATTCAAAGACTTCTTGGACTTTTTTCCATCATATGTATGGAAGTATAGTACACCATGTTTTGGGGAAAGGATTGGTCCCCATCTTCATACCTACTTCAAAAAGAGCTGTCTGTACACACTAATTATTTACATTGTAATTAAAACGAGATTAATGTCAGATTGGTAAATACCACGCGTTCCAAAAATAGTCTAGAAAATGTCATTATGAAAACTGCACGAAGCACCAAGTACACAAAATACACAGTTACAGTGACCATCTGTGTATTTTGTATATCTGGTGTCTAGTGAAATATGTGTAACCATATTTCCCAGACTGTGTTTAGGATGTGTGGTATTTACTAATTTGATGCTGAATCACAGTTTAATTACAGTGTAAATAATTATCATTTAGTGACATGTGTTTTGGAAGAAGTAAGCCTGACGATGAGCAATACTGTCCCCAGAATTTGTGAATTATGTTTCAATACGTACAGTGGAAAAAGTGTGAGTGCAAATGTTGCACGCCACTGTCAGAATGCTATAGAATAGTGATACTGACAGAATATTTTGGTAGGTAACAAATAAGTAAATAAACTGGTACTGGTGTTGAAACTTCAGGTCCACAGGTGTTGTCAATGCACATGATAAAACATGAGCATGGAAAGTCAGTTCTGGTGGTGTGTGTATGAGTTTGGTGTGTGTGTTTCAGGTCCAAACCGGTACTATTCTCGTGTGACGCCTGAGGTACTTGTGCTGCCTTCAGCTTCGGAAGCCAGTAGCCGTGCCAACACTGCTAATACTCCAGAACAGAATCTCACTTGTTCTCGTCCTCCCCAGAGCACATATCTCAACGTAGATCATTACACAGAGATTTCATCTGTAAAGAATTCATCAGAATCCTGTCAGATTGCTTGGCCAAGTGATGTCAGTGTAGATGATACAGCTTTACATTCGCCACCTCCAGTGCCTGAATGGCTTAATGGTAGCCCCACGTTAGTAGACTGTTCTTCAAAGTCTGCAGCTCAGGATAGGGAGATCCCTTCTTTGCTCACAAGTATCTCTTCTAGTCATCCAGTGAAACAACAGGCCACAAGTGAAGAAAATGTGAAGTCTCCAATAAAGATGTTTGATGTGAAATTTATAGCAGAATTGGAGAAACATTTAGGGAAAAGGGAAGCTAGTGCAAACACAAATCCACCAAATAGTAATGTGGGGTCTTCACCAGCAAGTGTGTACTCTAATTTTCCTGCAAAAGTTGGAACTCCGGTGTTTGTAAATGCAGGTTCTATTGGGAGAAGCAAAGAGAATGAGTCACCTGGTACTCCAGTTATTCCATCACTAAAACCTCCGCCACAATCAAGCAAGGTATCACAGAAGAATTCACCTTTAACTTCATCTAGTAAGTAATCTATTGCTGGTACTGTATGTTATACAGTATAATATGGTTATCTGTGCTCATGGTGGGGAAGATGCTTTCCATTATTCATATTTGTATCACATTGGTGTTCAGATGCATGTGTTTTGGGTTGTGACATTGTGTAGTCTTGTGTGTAGATGTGAATGTCAAGGGGGAACTTGGCAAAGACCTCATGTGCATATGCACCACCTTGAAAACATCAAGTCTTGTTGGTCTTGATGCTTATTTTACTGCAAATGGAAATCTATTAAGGTTAGAACTTACTGAAGTCTGGATGCTTCGGTGTGTAGAACCATACATTCAACTGTCACCAGCGCTAATTAGAGATGTACGGCACTAAAGCGGAAATTATTTTTCTTTGTATTTCATTGAATGTGTGTTGTAACTACGGTTAGTTCTTCTTGGAAAGCTTGGCGATGAAGATGAAGGCATTATGATCCTTCGAAACATGGTAGCTATTTTTACCAGTTGACCAAGCGTAACATCACAGATTGAATCTTCAGCAACATTGCTGTGAGAACCTCAAATCTCACAATAAGAAATTACCAATCCAAGTAAGCAATTTGGAAGTGTATGAGTGAATTGGGAGACAGTAAATCATGATGCTGGTAGCTTATTTATACAATTTCAACTGTCCTCAGGCATCAAGATGCTGCAGAATTCGTGGGAGTGCAAGAATGTTAACTTAAGGTCTGGAGATGGTGCAGGGAGTGGTCTACCGAAGACAGCACGTTCCCACAGCATCTGCTTGTCGTCACCTTTGCAGAAGTTGGTATTATTTTGTGCACTTGCAAGTAATAAATTACAATACGTACCAAAATAAGTAAGGTAAAGGTAAAGCTATCCCACTACAGGCCTGGACAGGCCCTTAGGGTTCCAGGAGGTTGAGGCTTCCAGATTTCAAGACATTTGGCACAAGAAGGTGGTAAGATTGTCAGCCATACGCACTGGCTGCCTTTACCGCCAGGAAATATTCCTGGCACTCATTTCTTTTAGAGTCTGGCCAAAGTAAGTACTCCCTCAAAAAATACTGTACTTACTCACAAAATTCATGCATGTTTTTACCTAAAAATATGTGAAATTGGGGTGCCTGAAATATGCAAATGGTACTTTTCAAGATCATAAATTTTTCTTTGACAGATATTATTCAGTTCTATTTATTTCTAATTACATTAGATGAATATTTTCCCCTTTCCCCATTTAAAAACATATTTGTCAGCATATCGGTTCACAAAAGAAACTGGCTTTTAAATTTGCAACAGGAGGTGTACTAAGTGACATCTAATGTGTCATATCTTGTTACATTGTAACAGTCTGGCCTGAACAGTCCAGTAAGTCGTAGTTGGAATGATATGTGCAGTAAGTGACATACAAATAGTAGGCTGTTTGACTTGTTGCAGGGAAGAGAATGTGGCTGAAAACAGCAGTGGAGGATATGGAAGTTTGAGTCATGCTATTAGACATAGTACCATTATTCCCCAGCATAATTCTATCAGCAGCAGCAGTGTCAATTTTTCAGCACTGCTTCGTCCTCACTACAGTTCCACTAGTAACCTAGCATTACAGCAGTCACAAAATTGTGGTAACTCACAGCAGTTAAATGTTGCATCCAGTGGAAATGCAGGCCAGCTTCTGAATGTCTTAACGCCTAAGCAGCTGTGTCATGAAGACTCTGCCATCATTACCGCACAGTACGGATATCCAGAGCAGCAGCAATACGGCTGTAGCAGCAGTAAAACTCAGCAGCCATTACGCTGTGTGTCTGCAAGCAGTGTCAGCGTACCTGTTTCAAGGCAGATCAGTTCTGTCAGCAATCCTGCCATCATGCAGCAAGGGAGGAGCAGTATCCATAATGTAAATTCAACCACTAGTTCAACATTACTTCATCAAAATGAAACAGAATTACTAGTTAAGGAAATAGCGATGTTAAACTTTAATAAGATGTGGAATGAAACAGCTTCAAAAGTTAAACCAGGTGAATCTCTGAGGTGCTATCAGAGTGGATCCTCATCATCTCTCTCTCTAGTCCCACATTCCAGCAATGTAAGTGGCAGTGTTACTTCTGTAAGTCATCAAACGATGCGTCCATCAGATGAAAATGCTTTAACTTCTGCATCTGCTGGGTTTTCTAGTTTGAGTTCAGTGTCTAGTAATAGTGCAAGCGCAGGTGGTGTCACAAGTACTGTGATGCAAGGGACAAGGACTTCAGGCATGTCTGCAGAGACGTACCTTCCTCCAGGTGGCAGTTCTCTTGGCTCTTCTGAATCCCATAAATATGGAATCAGCCCAGGTAAGCAAGTACACAGCAGGCCTACACAATTTACGTTTATTGCTTACCGTGAACGTAATGTGTTAAGAACAATTTGATAATAAAATTGCTGATGTGAAATGAACAGATGTATAATTGTCGCACATTTTGAAGATCATTGTGGTCCAAAAAGAAAGTTTACATTGTTTTTGATTGAATATTGGTAACAGAGAGTGGCATGTATTAATAACTTACGTGCAAAATTTGTTGTGAACAGCTTGTGATGTAAGAGTACAGAAACAGGTTTATGCTGTTCAGTCATTAGAGCTTTGTATCATCTGAGGTATGTTGCATTTGATCATTTAGTGTCATGTTCATATGGTACTTGCCTTTGGATCACTGCCTGCGTGGAAATTATTGTTAGCATTATATTATCTTGCATACATACTGTCTGTAAGTTCACGCATGTGGCAGAGTCAATTTACAACTAGAAAATTTTTCTCGTAGCAAATTGTTCGACTAGCAAATATTTTGTGCTGGACATTATTACTTCTTCATGATTTGAGTCATGGATATTTGTGTGTGTTAAGATTACAGTCTTGTGGGATGTGATGCTGCATAGTTTGCAGAAACCTGCTGCCTTGATCTTGAGGGTAGACGACTATGCTGCTTGTGAAAAGGTGGGAGAGAAGTAGGGATTGGAGATTGTGGATCAGGGCTGTGCATAGTGCTGTTACAAAACACCCAGAAATTTTTTCCATTACAGAATGGTCCCTTGTGTAGTCTGTGGTTCCTGTTGTTGCTTAACATGTTGCATCCTATTTGTGAATATATTATACTGAAATTTATTTTTGGTCATCTCACGAATGCCTGTTTTACACGCTGCAGTGGGGTAGCTGTTCTACTGTGTGTCATGAGACCATCATCATGTGCAGTCAGTGGTGTGGCCAGGCCTTTTGGCACCGGGGATGAGTAATCATAGGGCTACCCCTAACAGAAATTATGAATTTAAAAAAGCACACTCATTTTTTTGAATATCCTTTCATTTGGCTCAGTAGTTTAAAATTTGTTAAGCACAGAAAATCAGATTTTTTTTCCTGCCTGCTATTGATTCACTCATAGCCCTGGTTCTTGTCTTCCTTTCCTTGCATCTGTACCATTTGCCCCGAGCAGTTACTCTTCTGCCATGAAGAAGGATGCAGGCAGCAGTTCCTCCAGAGTGGCATTACTCGCTTGCTGAACTGTACAGCATCACATCCTATAAGACTGTAATGTTGACCCTTACTGCTGTGACTGTATCAAATCTCACTTTGTTAAGGAAATATAAAAAATGGCTGCATTACAAAATTGTAATTTATCTATCAGTTTGACAACTAACGAGTGAATGTAGCTAGAAGTGTCATCTTTTTATGAAATATTATTTATAAATCTACTGGTACACATTTGGCAGAAGTTGGGAGTATTTTGGACAGCTTTAAGGCAGACAGAATTTGTAGGGCTACTTAAATAATAAGCTGACCATCGAAGGAACATACCAGTGTTACATAAACAGTGCAGGATTGTAAGACATGAAGTGGGCATCATGAGTTCCGTCTGGACTTTGTTGTTCATAATATTGGGATTACTGGTGCCCAGCAAACACCCTCACATGCTTGTCCGCAGTAAAGGTCAGGGTAAAGGTAATGTTGTCTTAGTCCGTGCCATGAAGGTATGTAGGGAGAGTAGAGATAAGCTCCACACATTCTTAACCACAGTGCTAGTTGGAAGTAAGTGGTCGGCGTCATGCTTCAGCTGCCTTACCCCTCTGCAAGAATGTCAGTACTCATTGAATAGAGGTTGGGTGGGCCCCAGAGCTGGTCTGGATCTTTTGGAGAAGAGACAAATGTCTTGTCCCTGCTGGAATTTGAACTCTGGACCATCCAGCCCATAGCCTGGTCGCTATATTGACCATGCTGTCTGAGCTGTCCATGTGCTTATCCATGACGTGCAAAACTGATGTCAGTGAGTGGAAAATTGATTGAATTCATTCCTGATAATTGTCTCCTCTGTTTTTATTTCTTCACATAGTTGAAGCAGTAGATATGAACAGGAAGTGATACTGTGTGTGCATATAGTGCACAGGGATTGTTTCGTTTCATGTTAATGAAACATGGCCGCCATTACAGTGGCATTATTGCACAGGAAGCCTGTGTCCACTGGGAATTGGGAATTCGTGCAAGTAAAGTGGAGTGCCTTACATGTTCTTGTCTTCTGTTAATTCCCCGAAGAATGGTGTCAGGATTAATTTAATGTAACAACTGGAGTTTGTTTCTTCAAAGAAACATGATTTTATGTGCACTCATTGCACACCAGACTCCACCTTTAAGGTCACGTATAGGAACTTAATGGGCTGCATGGGAAATTTTATAACATCAGTATCTGTTACGTGGTCTGTTTACATTTGTAGTTAACCTTTTAAAGCCAGATGGTTACTTGATGCACCAACAGGTCTAACATTAAAAAATCCTACATTCTGTCAGCACAGTGTATTTATGTGTTTCATACACATCTCAGAACAAACAGCGATTATTTCCCTGTACAGCATTAACTGATTGGTTTTATAACCCAGATGAAAAGCGTTTATTGTGCAGTATGGACTGGGTGTTTGTTTAACCTTTTAGGTTTAGCAGTAACTTTACATACCATCAGGTTCAAGATTCAGAAATTCTACATGGCGCTCACGTTGCATTTATGTGTTTTGTATGGCTCTCAGAACAAACAGCAACTTCTGCCTAATACAACATTAACTGATTGGTTTTTATCACTGAGGTGGAGTGTGTTTACTGCGCGGTATGCACTGAGCCCTTATATAAAACAGATGCGCTCCATGTTTAAAGGGTTAAATAAAGCAGTTTACACTTTGTCTTTAAGGCTTATGGTAAACCATGCGTCACCTGAGAAACACACAGATGTTCATAGTTTCTTTTTTTCTGTCACTGTGCCTGTTGTTTTAGAGTTTCTTCAGTGTCCCTTTGTATTCTTTCACACAGCACTGTTGATGCAGAGTATTTTCTACAAAACTTTGGTAGCTTGTTTTGGAGGGTATGTTCTTTGCCAGAGATCACCGTACGTACCTTTTACATGCACCCCGAGGCTATCTGAGTTCCAAATCTAATAAGAGATGACTAAGAAGTTGGTGACTGTTCCAGTCACCCAGTTGTCAGTGGCAATGAGAGTTAGAGCATTGCCTTTGGTATTTTCCTACGCTTAGGGACAAAATAGATCTACTTCAGAATAACATGAGATACATAATTTTATGTCATGTGTGTTATGTGACAGTAAGTAGGCTGGTGGAGAGAAGTTAAAATGGTGTGTGAAGGTGCAGTGTTGATGCTGTGTAGAGAAATGTTCGGTGAGCAGAACTGTTGTCTGATTTATGAACTGAACCAATATCTCTTGACCGCTGGAATGTGCTCCTAAAATCACACTGATGCTGTGCAGACTGTTTGTACTGTCAGATATGAGATGTAGGATGTTTGCCTGTAGAAAATCCTTGCCATTTCGTTGGTTCAGAACCACTGGTTTAGTTCATACACCTGAATTAAATATTCAGTACCGGTAGAAATATGAAATTTGTGTGGCTTAGAACCCATTTTAGTTTTTGTATCCTTTCTTTAGCAGGCTGTAGTGGGGGTGGAGGCCCAGCTGTCAGCGGTGGATTGACTTTTCCAGCTTTTGGAGAGCTCAGACAGCAAACATCCCACTGTAACAGTATGCCTGTGGATCCTGGTACAGATAAAATGGTAGGCATTTTGCAAAACATTATGAGAAACTGTGTCAAAGTTTTTGTATTCGTGTGTGCTTGTAGGTGGCAGTTTTTAGGGTTTAATTTGGCAAGGGGCTTCAGCTTGTGTAACATCTGTGTTCTTATACTTATTTAGATTAAATTTGATACACTGAAATAAATACTAATGTGTCCGGTATAGGAAACATAGTGTTAAAATTGTATCACCTTTGCCGCCATTTGGTCAGATGATAATGCACGGAGCAGGAATACACGTGATGGTCAGTAGGGATGGGGGGAATATGTGCAGAGGGTAGCTGCTAGGCAGACCAATCAGGGGGTTGTGTGCATTCATTATTTTTGTGACCTGAGTGTGGTAGCTCAGACACAGTATTGTTGATGTGTTTCATTTAATTGTAAGCTCTGTAATGTGTTCTGTTTTTGTGTAGTTTGATAGCAGCTGTCAGTGGATTGCAGACAGTGTTGAGCTCAATTGGTTACTCTTATTACGCTAACAGATGGCACATGATTTTAGAAGACAGATATGGAGTTACATGTGTTTATGAGAAAAGTTGCTGCTGACAGGCCCCTGACCTGTTCTGTTTATACAAAGACATTAAATCGTTAGTGTGTGGTGATTAGTTGCGGAATTGTACTTTTTAAATAAATATCTCTTTTTCATTAACCCATTTGGACTCAGGAAAGTTAATGCTTCAGGTATCTTGTTGCAGCTTGGTCAATAAAATGCCTCATTTATCAATGTAATTTTCTGCATGGGGTTGTGAATAATAGTAAAGTTGTCCGTGTGTTTGATGGAGCACTGTGCCGTGATGGTACATGAGAGAATAGAGGTATAGCTCCATGCATTCATAACCTTGGCAGTAGGTGGTGAGTGGTCAGCTTCATGCCCTGGCCTTTTACCCCTGGCAGAAGAGCCCCAGTAACCATTTCTGTAGTGTGGTTTTTATGTTGTTTTCGTAGTTTAATGTCCTGAGTTTTGAACACGTGCACACGCACATGCGCGTGCATGCACACATGGGTACATACCTGCACACATGCATATATGCATCCTGCATGACTGCATACATGCATATGCATGTGTGTGTTGACGAACACATGCATGTGCACTTGCGCACGCATGCACATTTACACACACGCGCGCGCGCGCGGGCGAGACAGTTGAGCATTCGTAACATTGTTTTGCTGTTCACACTGACTGTTGAAGGCCCACGACTCAGTTCACTGCTTTTCTCAAGGAATAGTTTCTCAGGAGTTGGCAGCACAGCTTTAGCACTGTATGATACTGGTTCACACAGAAAGAATGGTTTCATGTAAATATGTCCTGACACTTTTAATGTCATATTTTACCATCAGTGTTATGATCAAGGACAGTTCTACTGTCTTGTCTTCCTTTGTGTGCTGGAGGAGTTAGATATTTGCATTTTATCTTTTGCTGATGTAGTGGTTATACTGTCTTGACTTGCATGCAAGTGTGTCTTTTTCTGGAAAATGAAAGTGCGCCATTTGAAAGTTAGGATGTCATTCAAGTTGGAGAGATTTAGACTACACAGCATATGTGTCGGTTCAGACTGGCAGCTTTGTATGGGGGTGAATATGACCAGAGCCTGAACCTGATCACTCATCTTCAACCTGGGCTGAGGTGAAGAATGCGTGGAACCTTTATGCTTTATATCTTGGTCCCTGTAATTACGTTTATTGGGGTGATGCCATGTGTCTGGCAGTAGTCACATGATTATCATTGCAGAAACCTGGGTTCGTTCACAGTGAGCCACACTATGGATAGTCACACTGGAGTACGATTCCCCTGATGTGCTGTAGTTTTTCCCTGCCAGTCATATTTACACCAGTGCTACATGCTCACAGTGACTGTCACCATCCAGGGCCACAGTACTGAGCATTACTCCTCATCTGGCATTAACTACAGTTTTGCTGTTACATTTTGTTAAAGGCTGTACACATGTCATTTGTGTATAAAAGGTGTAACATTAGACCAAAATACAGTTCAAGGGAAAGTGTCTTTTGTATTTGCCTGTGTTACAGTCCATGATAGATATCTTATATATTATCTTGCGTTGTTGTCTGAAAAGCTGGTATCATTATTTTGGAAGACCATGTTGTCTGCATCTTCATTTCTGTTCTGAAGATGGAAGCAATATGTTCTTCCAGTTCTTGGTACCCACTTATAACATTATATAGTGTCATAATTTAGAACACCACACCACAGTGAAAGCCTCATATCTGATATATGGTATTCATGTTTTTTGTAGTTCTTGTTTTCTTTGTAGTGGTGGCAGAAGTGTTATACTAATTGTACTTGCAAATAACAAATGCCTGTTACAGACTTTCACGATGCTTGGTATAATCCCTTTTCTTTGCACCCTCCCAAAAAGTTAACTTTGGTTGTTTGTGCATTTCCTGCCACTCAGTCTTTTATTCCTATATGGTTGCAAGCAAATTTCCAGTTCTATTGAAACTTGTATTTTTCTCTGCTGTGATCTACTGTCTGCTTTGGGACTTGGTTGGATGGTTGGTTTGTGCACCACTAGGCTGTGTCACTTAGTGGAGACTTATGGACCGGCAAAGTACAAAGCTTGCTGCAAGAGATTGGTGATGCTGCAGCTGAGGAAGAAGGCTTGGCAGCTCTCCAAGCCACAGGATGGGATGTACAGGCAGCTGCGAGACACATTAAGCTCAATCGACTGCTCAGGTCAGATACTGCTATAACAACTTAATGCTTGTGTAGGGTTGCCAGATTGTGATGTCAAATTATGGAGTAGACCGGAATGTTATTTGTACAATAAATTGAAGTAAATGAAAATAGTTCCTGCTAAAGGTGATGGCATGACTTGGGTCGTTAGTTGCTTGCTTCTTACTGCAGATAGTTGAGTGCAGTCCCAACTGACACGTGGCATTTCTGGTGGTTGAAATGTCACTTGTGCAGGTTCCCTCTGACCTCGGTTTTTCCTGCTAATCACTCTGCCATCGCTCCTTGTCCATCTGTCACCACTCCCTAAGGCGTGCAGTAGCTCCGATGTGGTACGAGTTAGTTCCTGTCATGTTACAGTCATCTGGGTTGCTATTTCCTGTGCTGATAGGCACCAGCATTTTGGAAGTACCTGTTGCTTCAGTCTTCGGGACATGACAAGCTCTGGTAATGGAGGCAGTGATCTCCTCCAACATGTTTTTTTGGTACCTACCTACCAAACTACATGGTATCACTACCCTGAAGTTTGATACCACAGGTTTCTCTAAAATTTTGGATTTACCAAACCACACGGTATCCCATAGCTTATTGAGCACTGCTGTGCACTGACGGTCATTACAAAGCACTGTAATTTAGCACTGAAAGCTGCTGTTCACATGTAAGGAGAAACTGAAAGGCTTAAAATTTTTGTTACAGGCTGGGCATAGGTTCAAGACATCAGTGTGAAGTTGCACTACAAAAATCAAGCTGGAATCTTGAACAAGCTGCGTGTACTATATTGGATGAAATGAAAGGTTAACATTAATGCCCATGTGTTGGAAGTGCACAGGTGATTTATGCCTATACGTAACATGTGATAGCATTATCATCACAGATATTTGTTGCTGACATATGAACAATTGTAATTAAGTCCTGTAATATACTCCTAGGCTGTAATCACTGACACTGATTATCAGTTTAGTCCAGGTTTTCATTCTGGTCTTCATCTTGCTTGTTTTAAATGACATTACAATATCATGATGAATGCAGCTGGAAATAATTCCTGTTACCATTGTTTTGAATATAGAAATCAGTTGTATGTGGTGTTGTTATAAAAATCGGAGCCCAAATTTGGGGAAGTAATGGATTAAACAGGTGGTTGTTAAATGACTGTCACAACATGACCGCATTCAATCTGTTGTGAACTGCCAAATGATGCAGTACATGGAGCTGATATATCACACATGCTGTTTCTCTGAAGGGAATGAAACTGTGGATTATACACTATTTGAGCCAATAAATTGCACAATCAGTAGTAATTAATGGTTAGTCATTTATGTTCCTCCTGCATGTTTTGACCTCTACAATGTCATCATCAGGGAGGTATGTACAAGTACGGCAAATTGTGTCAAAGATGTGTGTGTGTAGAGTTAAAATACAGTATTGTTAATTAAACTTATATTTATATTTTAAACATTTTTAGTAAATTTAATTAAGAATATTGTATTTTAAGTCTACACACACACACACACACGCACACACATCTTTGACAGAATTTGCTGTACTTGTATGCCTTTGTATATACCTCCCTGATGATGATCTTTTAGAGGTCGAAACATGTAGGAGGAACATAAGTGACTAATGTCTATTTATTATTGAACATGCAGTGTGTTGGTTCAAGTACTGTACAATCAATTTATTGTATGCAATGTGTATTACATTAAATTTGAAACAATGGGTATATACATTAAGCATTATTCTGATTTATGGTAGGGTATTGAAATGTTGTAATATTTATGTGCATATCTTGATCTGCAACATTAAAGCAACAATTTACATGTCCTATGTACTGCAGTGGCAAATCCTGATTTGGAGGTCAGTACAAGTGGAAAGGTACACAGTGCAGCATTGTGCCATTGCACTAGTCCTGCCTCTGGATCAGGATTTGCCACTGATGTACCACAGTAAGTTAACTGTAATTTCACTCAGGCATTCTGGAAGTCAAAATCCATATATGTACAAATGAAAAATATTTCTCGAGTTTGTCGTCTGTGTACAGAAATGTGGCGTATCCTGATGGTAACAACTTATTTTGATATGTTTTTTGTTGCTAACAAGCTGAAAGCAAAACTGATTTGAAGGTTTTGAACTTTCTTGTTATATCTGAAGCATTATACTGTCAGACATTTCTCTTTTTGTTAATGTTTATGGGGATCCAGCATAGGATATTTTTGCTATTGACTCTAATGTTGTACAAGTTTATTGCAACAGAAACATTTTGAGATAATTTTAATTTGTCTAGCTGGTGACAATGTAGTCAGAAAGAAGAAGGTGTCTTTTGTGTTGATGGGTAAGTTTGCTTGAATGAACTGCTATCCATGACTGACAAGAACAGCTTTGACCTTGACAGGATGGGTAGGGTCGCTTATCTCTGGGCTAACCATGTGGAGAAAACGTACACCACTAAGCACAATGTCAGGTGAGGTTTTTTGTAAATGGCCACACTGAAAAGTGTGGGTCCGCTTTTAAGCGAGGCCTTAACATCATTTCATGGTACCATGTCAGGGACATGGCATTCCCTAGTAAATAGGGACTAATAAGGATGTAGTGAGTTGTGTTCATACGGTGCATAAGGTCAGTTACTTTATGTCTGCCTCTCTGAAACCTTATTAATATTGTTATCACATTTTCTATAATTTCTGAGTTTTTTTTTTCTCTAAGTACCCCAGTGCGTTATACATTTAGCTGCCTGATACTGGGGCTGATACATTAGGGTGTATCAAAAGCGTAAGTCTCCGTCTGTTACATTGCACTGGTCACCATTTGTTGGGCACTTAGTTTATGACAGCCCTGAAGTGAAATTTATGCATAGCTGTAACCACACGGAACATAGCGGAAAATGAAAAGTACTAAGTTACACACACAAGACATGACGCACCTGTACTTTGCCCCATGGATTTTTGAATAGAATACGTTGGTTACTGGTCATGAACATCTAATGGCCTGACACCCTCCTGTGTCATCATTGCCGAAGTCAAAGCTCATGATTTGACGATGGACAATGGAGTAGAGTCCTTGACAAACTAGTAGGTCCTCAGCCAGTCAAATTTCCCCCATTTTATGGCACCTGGAAGTTTATGACAGCGTTCACGAGAGCATACCATTAGCCACTGTCCTTAGCCATATGAATCCAGTCCACACAAGATCCATTTTAGTGTTATTCTCCCATCTACAGCTTTGTCTTCCAAGTGGTCTCTTTCCTCCAGGCTTCCCAACCAACAGTCTGGGTCCATTTCTCTTCCCTTCAATGCATGCAATATGCCCTCCCTATCTCTTTTCCCTTGACTGTCTTATTTTACTAAATTGTCGATTAAAATCCGACAGTACTATAAAAATCTTGTCTTTCAAAGTTTGTGTTAATGCAGAAAGCAGTTTTGTGTCTTGCCTAGGTAAAGGCCTCTGTGGAATTGATCATTAATCATCCATGGAAGCAGACAAAATAAAACAAATATTTAAATTTAAAGCAGCATTTATACCAAGGATGAGCAGCTAGGACTAACCAACGGGCAGAATGTTACGTGTGAGGCCATGTGTCCCTGCTTATATACACCTATGTGTGCATCAGTATATCCACACTTTTGTGTGTACCCATGTGCCCGTAGTCATGTGTACTTGAACATTTTCCCACTTATGTGTATTCCTGTGTGTCCCTCACTTATTAGTGTGCATGCATGCACACTCATGTGTATGTGCATGAACTTGTATGTGCCTGCTTGAGTATACATGCTTTTTTGTTCCCACTTTGTGTGTACATGCATGTGTGTGACCTTTCCCTGTAGTACTTCTGTATATGTTTCGATAGTATATGTGCATACATGCACACATGTACCCATACGCACAAGTGTCTATGTATACACATTCATAGATACATGCCCACACAAATTGTGAGCAAGAGGCTTGTCTAGTGACAAGCGGGCATGTGCACATATTTATGAGGAAGGACACACATGATGACATGCACATGAGTTTAGGACGTTGGTAGTGCCTGCAGACACATGGTTGGTGGCATGCATGCACATAAATGTGCCATATGCATGCCCAGGTGTCCCAGATCATGTGTTTAGCCATGTGTGTGTGCTTATTGCTTATATTTGTATGTGCCCACATATCCACACTCATGCACATGTCCGTATCTCCCTCTGTGTATACATGTGTATCCTTGCTTGTGTGTGTATGTGTGCCTACGTCTGTGCACTACTAAGTGTTCCCACTTGTGTGGTCACATGACTTCAGTGTTTATTTGCATGTGTGTGCCCACTTGTATGTGTGACCGCGTGGGTGCACGCATGTGTGTGTGTGTGTGTGTGTGTGTGTGTGTGTGTGTGTGT